>OX246745.1:9099991-9126844 GCA_945910005.1 Isoperla grammatica
CCCTGGCAGCAGTTCCGGCCGGTTATCCTGGACATGGATATGATGTTCAAGGTATGGACTGGAAGCTAGCACCCATAATATCCCTATTTTCTCATAGTTCCCCATACAATCCGTTATAAGAACCTAGTAATTGGACTGTACACTGTTCCTTGTCCATTAAAAACAGATTAAAACCGCAATATTTCGAGCCCTGATCAGAGCTCTTCAACGGGCAAAACCACACTAGCTCGCAAACCTGACAGCTGACACTGACACACCACCCAACGCCACCTAAATCCACAACCCACCACGCCCACCAACCCACACTAAGGCGGTGCAGATCCCACACAGCTCTAACAACAACCACAACCTACCAAACCTAACCTAACTGTCGACGTCAACCAACGAAGGAACAAACTACTTCCAGATGTGAGGAAACGAAACACTAGGTGAACTGATAACGTTATGGGTAACTGACATCAAAGCAGCTTCTTACAAGCTTCTTATACAATCCGTTGTTTTTGTTTTGATTTAGTTCTCTTTGCTTCCGTTAAGTTGTGCAGTGGGTGATTTGATCTTTAAAAGTGAATATGTCGCATTCGAAGCTAGTAAACGACAGCACATGTGTTTCAGGTGATAACTCAGTCCGTGCCAAGCGAAGTGCATAGCTTGCTTGGAACCATCTTCGTCAATGTGTCCTGGGTGCGATGGTATTACTTCTTCATGCTCAAGTATAAGGATAACTATGAAGTACAAACCAAAATCCTTGTGTATATGTTGCATTTGCATGTCAAGTTGGCAAAGGAGAAAGAAGTCCGTAAGGTACGTAACGTAAACCATAAGTGATGTGCAACAATATTGATTATTCGATACGATACCAATATCGTGGATTAATGAAGGCCGATTTTGATATTGAAACAGTCTCACCCCATCAGGAATATCGGTATTGTAACTTGTAAACATAATATTTTTGTTTTATCATTTTACTTGTATCTTGAAAACTTTTACTTGCTTGAAAAACTTAGAATTAAGGAAATATGTGGCAAACCTTTATTGGGTAGCTATAGATAATAGGCATGAGAGGCATGAGCTCCAATTTGAGGTATTTGCAAGAAGAAGAAGAAGAAGAAGAAGAAGAGTAATTATTCTACTGTAATACCAAAAAAAGCACCAATATTGACATTGAAAAAAATATCGTTGCACATCACTAATATCCATAATTTATTTTCATTGTTTGTCTTGTGCGTATTATGTAATTTTGATAAATGTGGTTTTCAGAAATCGAAAATCACCGACATGTTACTGACTGCGAAGAAGTTTGATTGGCACTTGGTAGACGCTGCTGCGTACAGCCAGGTGGTTGACTGGTGGGTCTTCAAGTACGATGCGAGAGTTGCGGCAGGGCTTCGTGAGCCGTACATTAACCCCATCGACAAGTGTGTCATGAAGTAGGTACCTATACTACGTACTACCATGTGAAATGTATTACAAGAGTCAGAACATTAATATTAAACACATCAGTGGTACAATGATTAGGGGTGTGCAAGTTCTCGAAAAGTCGAGTTTGATCGAGTAGTTACTACTCGACTCGAGGTGATCGAGTTTTTCACGAAAAACTAGTCGAGTTCGAGTAGTTTTGATCGACTGAGCCGCCGTATTCAACTGATTAAAAATACCGCCAATAGGTAGCGCCAGTATCGGAAAATAGCTTACGTATCGATTTTACTATCGACTTTGAAGAAAAAGTGACCTATCGATCATTATCGAGCAGATCGATACACGCGGACCGCGCAGACGACGCCTATTAGGCCTATAGGCCTACTTCCGCAAATTCGCAAAAAGTGTCTTTGGTTTTTGTGAACTAATCGATGAAAGTGTGGATGATGTAGAAGTGACAGCCAAACAAATGGAAGGGAATCTTCGAGAACCTAGGCCTACGAGATCGCTGACGTATTGGCCTAGGCCTGAGCCTACTATGTTCAAAGAGCCTAGCATAGCCTAGGCCTAGGCCTAGACCCTGGTTCTACGCTAGGCCTAGGCCTAGACCTAAGTGTACCTAATCATCAAAGATATTATATTATTATATTATTAAGTGCTTAGTAAGTAAGTAAGTAAGTAAGTAAGTAAGGTTTTATTTCCATTTGTAGACAGTAGTACATTTCATTACATAGCTGTAACAATATTGACCCATTGAATCATAGAGATTTTTGTGATAAGGGTATTTGGAAATTTGGCTCCCATGTCAGTAAGACATGTTGTTAGTACAATGTAGCTTACGACTAAGAATAGGACAATATATTATTATATAAGCACTTAAATTCATGCCAAAATAACAAATGGTTTCAAAAGAATGTCTGGGGAAAGGCCCCCAGGACCACGTGTCTGAAAATGGCTGTGGCAAGTAGATTTCTGTGTGTGGCTGGTAGTTTGCATCCCTGCTATTATTGTGGGCCAAGACAACATTCACATACATATAAACGTTTGTTATTTAATACTTTCAGTTTGTTGGAAGTTGCTGCTGGCTTTACGGCCGAGGTTCAGCTATTGCATCCAACTACCTCGCACAAGCGCGTCTTCTTCGTCCGAGGAATGATCAAAATGATGATAAAATGCACGAATGACGATCGGACCTTTGTGGACAACAATGTGAATGATGTTTCGGTAGTCCTCTATTCTTTACTGTCGTCAATTGAGAACATCACTCAACGTAGTAAGTGTGCCTAATTTCTGGTTCTTAATGTATCTTGTCTGTTTGTTCTCTGCCCAGTGTCTTATTTAATGACATGCTATACGATGTGCGATCCTGATTCTGTAGTACAATTCCTAATAATTAAAATAATTGACGAAAGAAAACAATTTTCTAGCCGTTCGAGAGGAAAACCGCTTAGAGGAATGCTCTTTGCTAGTGAAGGAGGTGGTGGTAATCTTCAACCAGCCCGATAGCAGCGAGCTGAAGAAGGTGGCACTGAAAGTTTGCTCTTCGTGGCTGCAGAGGGAAAACAGCATGAGCTTTGTCGTGCAAGGGTTTCTAAGAGTTGTCGGGACGGATGTCACAAACCCAGTTACTATGGGGCAGCTGCTAGAGACGTGCCTTGCCACCTACTTCAAGAGCACAGGTAAAGCTAGTGGTTTTATTTATTGTATTTTTAGTTTTTACTTATTATTTAGTTTAGGATTATTTTCTACTGTGATCATCATTCATTTTGTTAAGGCTTATGTAATTATGTGCAGTTGGTTTTACCTAAGGTGGAGAAATAGTTTCTATATTAAAACTGCACAAAATTAGTTTTCTAATTTTTCTAATCGTATCTCAAGAATGATACATACGTCATGGAAAAAGTGAGAACATGACACCTATGGTTTCGTAAGCACTATCACTGTACGATAAATATATCTCGTGATCAGTAATATTGGTATTTTGTTTTTTAAATCTGTGTTTATTAATCAAAATGCCAATCCTGGTGAGTGTAATATTATGAATAGGTACTAGCTAGGAAACATTATGTAATGTGTACTAAACCACTGGCAGCTACATTCTCACTTTTTTTATGTGGTGTAGCAGTCTTTGAGATATGACTTAAATGTAATCTTGCACTGTTTTAAATAGCCGGTGATCTGTTCTCCTCAAGACGTTAGAACGAACGAGTGCTCTGAAGTGTCTGTTGACTCTGTTACAGTGGTACAGGTGGCCGTCCCTACCTGGAGCTCAGTTGCCCAGCTGCTTTCACCGCCTACGGTTCCTCACATCGAGGATACACTGATAAACTCTGGCAATTTCCTGACTCTCCATGCCCTGTTGTACCGACAGATGTCGGCCACTAAGTCTGCTCGCGAGGAGGTCACTTTGCTGACCAATCTGGTTGACTGGATCTGTCGGGTGAAACCTTCGTAAGTGACATCATATTCTATAATATTAGACGTCATATCCCCCCCCCCTCCGAATCAATGTTTGCAACCACGCCCACAACAAATGTACCGTTCAATGATTTATAATATTCTGCACTATAAATGGACATTATGGTGATGTTATGAAGCTATACATTTATAATCCTATCAAGATGAAGTGTTTGTACATACTTTAGAACATGTCTGCTTGCATTTCTTTGCACTGTTTAGTATTTTGAATATGAATTGTAATTGGCATGCACATTCTCACTATACATACATATAAATATTATTAATTAAATATTAAATAATATGATAGGCTAGGCCTAGTTTGAACAAAAACCACTTTTGCACAGTTAACTATATTTTGATTACTTGTGACCAGATATATATTTCCTTAATAGTAAAACCACTAAATAGTAAATATATGTAGGCCTACACTAAATATTCTTGTTTAAAAACAAAGATACACTAAAGAATCTGTAAATATTCCAAAATGTTTTTGTTTATTCCTTGTCAATTTCTGATTATTATCTTATCCAATTTTAATCTCATACAATTACAATCACACTGAAATATTATACTATTTTTTAGATATGAATTTACTATTTTTTTTTTGCCTTTCTGCTAATCCCTTACAAGTCGTAACTAACGTTTCGTAATTTCTTATTATTGTGCGCTAAATTTTTCTTTCCTCTTTAGTCTTTCCCCATAATTGTATGACCATGATTACCGTTACGCCCGATCAAATATTAGCGTTGAATATTGAATCCTCTTTAGGTGTGTTTGTGTTACAATAAAAGTGGACTTTTCTATTTTTCACTATTTTTGTTGCAGGGAGTTGGTGGAATCAAAGCTCCCTCTTCTGTGGGGCATCGCATTACTCATCATCCACCGACAATGCGAATGTAACGAGAGTCTCGTTAGCGTTACTCGCAGTATTCGAAGATTGGTCACACATTTCCTGGACACAAGTGAAGAAAAGGGCCAATTTTGGAATCTTCTGGGCACGCTCGGCTTGCGAAAGAATCTTATTCTCTCTCTTAAGTAAGTTTTCTTGAAGCCAATCATACTAAGGGATCATTATAGATTTGCTTTACAAACATTAAAAACTAAAGAATATTAGCATTAATTAGGATGTATAAATCAATATTGAGACGTTAATTTAGGTTTTAATGGAAATTTCTCACCAACTTGCATCAAATTTTACTTATTTAAATTATTTTCTGTACAATAAAAAGACTAAAAATGTCACTTATACCTATTATGAATAATTAGCACAAATTAGCAAAAACTACCTATTTTAGCATTAATCATCAAAAATGAAAATGGTCATCTTTACATGCACAACCAATCGAAATGTGGACAAATCATCATCGGCCTTGCATGTTGATTCAAGTTGGTTGTCTTACTAGTGCGTGTGTGTGTGGTGACATAATGAGACGTGTCTTGTTTCTGATAGAGGTCGACTTCTGTGTCGAGCCATGGCAGTTTTCCTTATGGCGCAGCTACCCGAGGGCGGAAACGAACAGCTTGCACTTCGCGTCAGTGCCGCATCACCAGGTGCCCTTGCTGTCTCCCAAGAGAGGTTAGTCATATTCTTAACCCATCCGCAACACGCATGCATTCGGATCGGTGCTGCATTCTGACTTTAAACGTTGACTGTAGGCCTATATGAATTAAGATAATGGATAATAATCCCCATTGTTTTAGCTTTGTGCACATTAAGAACGTGATATTCTTAATTAAAAGATGGAAACATAGTGATATTCTTAGGCCTAAGCACATGACAAAGTGTGAGGCTTACTCAAGTAGACCTAGGCCTAAAGCAGACTGTTGTTCTCGCTACCGCATGTCATGACTGTCCGTTCACACAATGCACACAATCAAGCTGGCGTACGCATTCACAGCTGCTGCATAGGCACTCGGTTCGAAAGAAGTCCTTGACCTACTTATTTCGCAGCATCACTCAACTCGCTTGCAAGGTCATCATCATCAAGCATCAAAGACGAGAAGAGACGAACACAGTGACGCACTCTATGGTAAAACTCGCACATTTCCCGCCACGTAGTTAGTCAAGTATCTGATACAGCGTAGGAAGGTCTCTCACAATACATCGTAGCGAAACGCGCTCATCTCAAACACTAACTTCGATTTAAACAAAAAAATCTTCGCTTAAGATGTGCACCCCAATTTCTCAAACTCCAAATTGTGAAAAAAGGTGCGCCTCTTATGCGAATAATTACGGTAAATTAATTATAATTAATTACTTTAATTCACCAACGGTCTTTCTCAAGGCCACCATTGGTGATAATCTCGATAAATATCGAAGACATTTTCATTCAAAAAGAATACGGGTGTGCGAGTACTCGAAAAGTCGAGTTTGATCGAGTAGTTACTACTCGACTCGAGGTGATCGAGTTTTTCACGAAAAACGAGTCGAGTTCGAGTAGTTTTGATCAACTGAGCCGCCGTATTCAACTGGTTAAAAATGCCGCCAATTAGGTAACGTCAGTATCCGAAAATAGCTTAAGTATCGATTTTACAATCGACTTTGAAGAAAAAGTGACCTATCAATCATTATCGAGCAGATCGATACACGCGGATCGAGTAGACGACGCTTATTAGGCCAATTCGCAAAAAGTGTCTGCGGTTTTTGTGAATTAATCAATGAAAGTGTGGATGATGTAGAAGTGGCAGCCTAACAAATGGAAGGGAATCTTTGAGAACATCGCTGACACATAGGCCTCCTAGGTCTAGGCCTAGGCCTAGGCCTGGGCCTACTATGTTCAAAGAGCCTAGGCCTAGACCTAAGGGTAGGCCTACTTAATCATCAAAGATATTATATTATTATATTCCCTACTTATCATCATGTATTTGGAATCATTTTTAAAACGTTCCATACAACTTAAGTTCAAAATGTAATCTCTGCATTATTAACCTCAAAATGGGGAAACACTCGCCAACATGGTCGCACAAAAACAAAAGTGGCCATCTGACAACCCATCTGTAGTTCTATTGTTTCTCTTAAAGTCCTTCTCCTGTGCCAGGTCCCCGTGTACAGTGTAGGCCTAGTCCTAGGCCTAGCATTTGGCCATGCTTCGAGCATATCCCAAGGCCCAAGACCTAGGCCAAGCCTTAGTACTTTCCTTGTCTAGATCACGTAGGCCTAGGCCCAGTTGGCAGAATTTAGCATCTATAGAGCCTTAGGCCTAGGCAGACAATAATATTGAACAAATTTATGGTTTTAGGCCTAGCACCAGATAGGCTTAGGCTAAGCGACAGCTTTTAGGCCAAGGCCTAGCCTAGGGAAACTCGGCGGTAGCTTAGATGGGGACCCAGGTCCTAGGTCTAGTCTGCCTAGTCCTCTACCGGTAGTTATTCCTTTCCTGTATCTTTTTATTATATTCAGGCACTACTCGAAACTCGCGAGTTATTTACAACTCGAACTCGACTCGATTTGGAAAAGTGCTACTCGCACACCCCTAAAAAATAAGTTTTATTATCTGTTGTGTGCAAAGCACTTCGTTCCCCATAATAATACAAATATTTCGAATCCAGTCGACAGCAGAAAGGGATCTAATGGAGGGGCAAAATATAGCAATAAGGAAATATGTGGCAAACCTTTATTGGGCAACTAGGTAGAGAATGCCATAAGTTCCAACTCTGGGTGTTTGAAAGAAGATGAAGAAGAAGAAGAAGAAGAGAAGTTTTTAGTTTGGTCATGTATGAGGTAAGCTACATCGTACTCAATTAATTTGATGATTGTTACATTTCAGTACCAGTCCAGAGGGCGGGCCCATTCCCTGTGGTGATGCGTTGAGAGGTTTGCGTGATCTGGAGGCTCTCACCAGCTACAAGTCACACCTCGAGCTCAAGGACACCGTAGAGTTGGCTGTTAAACTGATCAAAGATCCGGACCAGTCAATTAAAACTGCCAAAGATGTATTGGGAGCCCTTACTGCCCAACTATACACGGAGCAGTATTTGCACATCCTAACGGAGTTAAACTAGCTAAAATGCAACGACTGATTTTATATTCATAGTTATATCGAATGGACATTCAAAATTAAACCTTTTAAGTATTAATACGTTTTCATTATCACTGAAGTCCAATAAACATTATTATTCAGGGATCAAGTTTTACAAGTAGTAGTGAGATTCGTATTTTCGATTCCCCTAATTCACAACAAAGATATCCTAAATACTGGCACTTGCAATTTGAACCTTTGTACCATGTTAGTTTGTTTGCTCTACTTATTCTCCCTTTTTTCCTCATGTTATCGTAAGATATAGGTCTACTATAGGAAATAATGTTCTACATATTTATTTTCCATCTGTTGTCATTTTTATAACTTTTCATGTTTTGAATTCAGATTATAAGAAAATTGAAATGAAAATGAAGGCAGTTAATGTACCTACCCTAAGGTTAATTCATTATGGAAACGTTTTGCCCCTACAGGATATTTTACTTAAATCTCACGGTGGTTGTGAAATGCATATATGTATTTTAGAATGTTACATATCTGGTCTGGATGTTGGGCCTGAAATGGTATAAAGGTTGAGTTGTAAATTGATAAACCACCCACTTTCTGTGCATGCTATACATGTTTGTTCTATTGGACATTGAATATTACCCTTCTCAACACTACATCACTACTTTATCCGTGTGCCATGATTAAAAGTTTGCAGTAGAAAAGCACTCGACGAGTAATTGCTTTCGGTTGGACGCAATGCTGTCCACGTTAGTACAGAAAGAAGACTATAGGCACGCTTTCGTTTTGTTGAATTCTGTACCTCTAGTCAAAGTGGAGACCTATTATTCAGTCACTGTTATGTGTGTTAAGGTTAAGTAGGCGGCTTGCTTTAGTGATATGTATGGATGTTGAAGCCCCCAGCAACATTGTCCACATTTTGAATCTCAAACATAGTAGTCCAGATTCAAATTGTGACCTTGTGAAAGATAACATGTTCACTACAGTAAATGTCCTTTACGCTACGCGTTTCAATACTAGACGTTTACCTGGTCATAAATGTGTACAATACACACTCATTCTCTGCTGTCAAGTTTTTATTTCTTTAAATGCTTGGGCATTGTGGGATCCAGTGACTTCCTATAACTTAAGTGATGTTAGATTTGCTACAAGACATTAATGCCATGACATTTACTTGCTGGAGATTTGGCTTCAACTTTACGAGACCAAAGATTCCAAATGTGATTTATTTGTTATAATGTACGGTAAGTGAAGCAAGCTGCCTGAAACATAACCTCGGTCTCACACAGTAGGTCTTTCTAGTGATCACTTGTAAGTAAGTAGTTCACTTCTCATTTGCAGAATGCAACACAAATTAACAATAGCTTATGTAATCTTTTAATAGCAATCTAGTTTTATTTAACATGACTGTGCAATCAGAGCATTGTTTGTAACCAAGTTTTATGTAACACTGTTGATAATATTAAATTTAACATTGTTGCTACTATACCTCTGTTATCTTATTTTCAAAGCCTTCATTATTATTTCCCATTTCAACGTTGCAATAAATATAACCAGTTTTAAAAAATCAAGAAGTGTTTAACATGAGTCATAAAGTGGTTATCGTATCGTCGACTGAATGGAAATGGACTTGGAAGTGTTTATTTTAAATTTCATTTCAGATGTATGTCAAACCATCCATCACTAATAATAAATTGGAGTTATTATAAGCCCACTAAACACAAACATACGTGTCGAATCATTAGACGCTGACGCTTTTGCGTAGGTCGAACGAAAAAGTCCCTCCACTCAACAAGGTTTCGTTCAGCCCACAGCGCAAGTTACGTTTCGTCTGTGACGTCAACCAGTACCGGTTCGTCATAATGCTGAAATCCCCATTAAAATGGAACATGAGGAACAACGCCTCACTTCCACGTCTCGTAACTTAATTGTAGCCCAATTTCCAAATGACATCGACGTAACCTGGGAATCATTGTGATTTGTTTGTATGGTTGATATTGTCGATTCCAATATATGCGAGGTTTTTATAATGATGGAAACAATACCTTGTAATCGCCTACCCGCTACGTTTGGCTCATAGCAACAGCACGGATTCAAGTGACCCATCATAAGTAATTTGTTTCTAGGTACAGTTAAAAACTGTCTCCATCATATAAAAGCCGACAGTTTGATACAGAATTTGGTACCAAACTCAATCGTCTTCATCATAAATATTCAAAATTGCTTGCCCCCCGAATTGGCTGATAACGTGACAAATGATAGACCAGATGCAGAAGATGCTAAATCAATGATTTTTACATCATATATGTTGATAACACAGGGCTGGCAACACTTGTCCAAATTTGTTTCTGTATTTTTATTTTTTTTGTCACTCATCTAGACTTCCTTAAAACTTAATTATGCTGGGGGTCATACCAACAGAGACAGGCGCCCTAGTTTTCAGATTTTCTCTCAGATGATCAAAATCAGAGACTTTTGAAATTTTTGTTTTTCTTTATTTTTTTAAAAAATACGAATATAATCAAGAAGGTATGAATATGAAGGAATCAACAACCAAAAAATTCTATCTCAAACCGTTTTCCCGTTAAAAAATTAAAACCTCAGATAATGCCCGATTCTGATTACCTGAAGTTGGCGTCGCCTCACCTTGACCTGTGTAAACCGACGCTACCAACGCTCATACTACGTCACCAAGGATTCTTACTGACCTTAAGTTCGACGCTACGACTAACTAGGTACCACCGTTCATCCACAATCGGTACCGAAAGTGGAACTTGACCAACTGTCATATTTACTAAATAGTCAATTAATTCATCATAATTAATTAATTAATTAATGTTTTATATGGGAATCGATATTTCACCCACTTTCCAACGTCGAATCGAGCTGAAAGTTTTCACACAGACGTATTCTTAACGACAATACATTAATCAATCGTCACATTTACTAAATAGTCAATTAATTCATCATAATTAATTAATCAACGTTTTATATGGGAATCGATATTTCACCCATTTTCCAATGTCCAATCGAGCTGAAAGTTTTCACACAGACGTATTTTCTAAATGACAATATATGAATTTAAATCAATGATCAGATTCACTAATTAATCAATTAATCCATCATAATTAATTAATTAAACAATTAGCTTCATATGGGGAATTAGTCACAGCTAGTGAGGATGGGCCAACCAGATGCAGGCATTGGAATTACCGCTGGTTGATCAGGACTCAAATATCCGTGACGAAAGCATCGGATATGTTGCTATGCAGCAAGAATGTCAACACGCTCCACTTGTAAGTATGGTACAACCCCAGGCGGTGAGTCATTCACCATGTACGCGTGGTGCGTTCCCTTTGCGTGGTTCCACCTCACAGTTGATCGGATGGAGTTGGTGCCAGCGCAGCTGCTGTTATCTATCACGGTAGGAATTGATTGTTATAATATAATATAATATAATAAATTTATAATATAATATAATATAATATAATATAATATAATATAGTAATGCAGTGCCAGACAATGGCGGATCTAGACCATTCATGGGATAACTGTAGCCCCTTTCTAAATTCGGACAAGTCCAGTGAGCACATATTCGATTGCAAGATTCTTTAAGACTAAAAAAAAATATAAAAGTATAAAAAAGTATAAAATAATATTATTTTCACCCAGCAAATTTTGCAACACTCGGTAAATAAAAGCGTTGGGCGCTTTCCCTGCATAAACAGCAGAATACTGTAATCTATGTCAATACCGAAAGCGCCCAACGCTTTTATTTTCCGAGTGAGGCAAAATTTGTTGGGCGAAAATTAATTTTTTAATTTTTAGTGCATTTAAATATAAGCGTTGTTTCTTTAAAAAATTATTTTTTCCATGTAAAATTATTTCATCTCTCTCTTTCTTGGTTCGTTGCCGCGTTGTGTAGAGGGCGACACTGTCGGCCGCAGCCCTCCAAATTTGATCCAGCCTTCGAGTCGAGCAGTTCATCATCTCCAGCCAAGGTAAGACTCTCATTGTAGGGTAACTACACTGCAATCTAGCTAGACACTTGTTCTAAATTAGTGACTGAGTTTCATTTTACTTTCAATGATTTTCGTTTTTGAGTCTACATTTGAATTATTTTATGTGTGAGATATCCACAATTTCCAATTATTTTCTATTATTTGCAAAACGAATATGCAACAATTACTCACAATACTATGAAGATTGTTTCATTTGTGAGTTTTACTTCCAGTATTTTTATCACTACTTTCGTTGTATAGGCCTATTGTTCAGTTATTTGGCTGAATAGGAGGGACATAAATTAAATTAAATAAACAATCTTAAAATCTCCACTTATACGGTTCATATTAATAATTTACTACAGGTGGCGCGAAACATATCAGGGTTTAGCTAAAAAATGATGCGCATTTGGTCAATTGGGTATTATTTCCCGCACGGAGGTACGAACCGGGGTCAATTACTCAAAAACTGTGGAGTGTCACGCAGATTGGAAATCATGTGTGCATAGATTATGTATAACAAACTAATAATTTACTATAGGTGGCGCGAAACATATCACGGTTTAGTCAAAAAATGATGCGCCTTTGGTTAATGGCGTAAATTATTTCCCGCGCGGAGGTACGAACCTGGGTCAAATACTCAAAAACTGTGGGGTGTCACGCAGTATGGAAAATATGTGTGTATAGGTTATTTTGCAGATTAATAATTTACAATAGGTAGCGCAAAACATGTCAGGGTTTAGTTAAAATTGATGCGCCTTTAGTTAATGGCGTATTATTTCCCGCACGGAGGTACGAACCTGGGTCAATTACTCAAAAACTGTGGAATGTCACGCCGTTTGGAAAACCAGTTTGAATAGGCTATGTATTGCAGATTAATAATTGACTACAGGTAGCGCGAAACATATCAAGGTTTAGTTAAAAAATAATGCGCATTTGGTTAATGGGGTATTATTTCTCGCACGGAGGTACGAACCTGGGTCAATTACTCAAAAACTGTGGGGTATCACACAGTTTGGAAAACATGTGTGTATATGTTATTATTTGCATATTATTAATTTACTATAGATGGCAGGAAACATGTCAGGGTTTAGTTAAAAAATGATGCGCCTTTGGTTAAAGGCGTATTATTTCCCGCACGGAGGTACGAACCTGGGTCAATTACTCAAAAACTGTGGCGTGTCAGACAGTTTAGAAAACATGTGTGTATATGTTATTATTTGCATATTAATAATTTACTATAGGTAGCGCAAAACATGTCAGGGTTTAGTTAAAAAATGATGCGCCTTTGGTTAATGGCGTATTATTTCCCGAACGGAGGTACGAACCTGGGTCAATTACTCAAAACCTGTTGGGTGTCACGCAGTGTGGAAAACAATTTTAAATAGGCAATGTATTGCTGATTAATAATTGACTATAGGTGGGGCAAAACATATCAAGGTTTAGTTAAAAAATGATGCGCATTTGGTTAATGAGCCATTATTTACCGCACGGAGGTACAAATCTGGGTTAATGACTCAAAAAATGTGGGGTGTCACGCAGATTCAAAGTGTTATTTGCGTAGGTAATATATGGCTTATTAAGCGTGTACTGTGGGTTGCGCAAAACATATCAGGGTTTAGTTAAAAAATGATGCGCATTTGGTTAATGAGCCATTATTTACCGCACGGAGGTACAAATCTGGGTTAATGACTCAAAAAATGTGGGGTGTCACGCAGATTGAAAGTGTTATTTGTGTAGGTAATATATGGCTTATTAAGCGTTTACTGTGGGTTGCGCAAAACATATCAGGGTTTAGTTAAAAAATGATGCAATTCTGTTAATGGGCTATTATTTCCCGCACGGAGGTACGAACCAGGGTCAATTACTCAAAACCTGTGGGGTATCACACAGTTTAAAAAACAATTTTGAATAGGCTATGTATTGCAGATTAATAATTGACTATAGGTAGCGCGAAACATGTCAGGGTTTGGTTAAAAAATGATGCACCTTTGGTTAATGGCGTATTATTTCCCGCACGGAGGTACGAACCTGGGTCAATTACTCAAAACGTGTCGAGTGTCACGCAGTTTTAAAAACATGTGTGTATAGGTAATTATTTGTAGGTTAATAATTTACTATAGGTAGCGCGAAACATGTCAGGGTTTAGTTAAAAAGTGATGCGAATTTGGTTAATGGAGTATTATTTCCATTACGGAGGTACGAACCTGGGTCAATTACTCATAAACTGTAGGGTTTCACGCAGTTTAAAGAGCACATCTTGATAGGTAATATTGTTTAGCTACATTAATAATTTACTATAGGTGGCGTGAAACATATCAGGGTTTAGTTAAAAAATTATGCGTATTTGGTTAATGGGGTATTATTTCACGCACGGAAGTACGAACCTGGGTCAATTACTCAAAAACTGTGGCGTGTCACGCCGTTTGAAAAACAAGTTTGAATAGGCTATGTATTGCAGATTAATAATTGACTATAGGTAGCGCGAAACATATCACGGTTTAGTTAAAAAATGATGCTCATTTGGTTAATGGGGTATTATTTCCCGAACGGAGGTACGAACCAGGGTCAATTACTCAAAAACTGTGGGGTGTCACACAGTTTGGAAAACAATTTTGAATAGGCTATGTATTGCAGATTAATAATTGACTATAGGTAGCGCGAAATATATCAGGGTTCAGTTAAAAAATGATGCACATTTGGTTAATGAGGTATTATTTACCGCACGGAGGTACAAATCTGGGTTAATGACTCAAAAAATGTGGGGTGTCACGCAGATTGGAAGTGTTATTTGCGTAGGATATATATGGCTTATTAAGCGTTTACTGTGGGTTGCGCAAAACATATCAGGGTTTAGTTAAAAAAATGATGCGCATTTGGTTAATGGCCGGTGTATTATTTCCCGCACGGAGGTACGAAACTGGGTCAATTACTCAAAAACTGTGGGGTATCACACAGTTTAAAAAACATGTGTGTATAGGTTATACATTGTAGATTATTAATTTACTATAGATGGCGCGAAACATATCAGGGTGTAGTTAAAAAATGATGCAATTCTGTTAATGGGCTATTATTTCCCGCACGGAGGTACGAACCTGGGTCAATTACTCAAAAACTGTGGGGTATCACACAGTTTAAAAAACATGTGTGTATAGGTTATACATTGTAGATTATTAATTTACTATAGATGGCGCGAAACATATCAGGGTGTAGTTAAAAAATGATGCAATTCTGTTAATGGGCTATTATTTCCCGCACGGAGGTACGAACCTGGGTCAATTACTCAAAAACTGTGGAGTGTCACGCAATTTGAAAAACATGTGGGTATAGGAATTATTTGCAGATTAATAATTTACTATAGGTAGCGCGAAACATGTCAGGGTTTGGTTAAAAAATGATGCGCCTTTGGTTAATGGCGTATTATTTCCTGCATGGAGGTACGAACCTGGGTCAATTACTCGAAACCTGTCGAGTGTCACGCAGTTTTGAAAACAAGTTTGAATAGGGTTTGTATTGCAAATTAATAATTGACTATAGGTGGCGCGAAACATATCAGGGTTTAGTTAAAAAGTGATGCGAATTTGGTTAATGGAGTATTATTTCCATTACGGAGGTACAAACCTGGGTCAATTACTCATAAACTGTAGGGTTTCACGCAGTTTAAAGAGCACATCTTGATAGGTAATATTGTTTAGCTACATTAATAATTTACTATAGGTGGCGTGAAACATATCAGGGTTTAGTTAAAAAATTATGCGTAGGCCTATTTGGTTAATGGGGTATTATTTCACGCACGGAAGTACGAACCTGGGTCAATTACTCAAAAACTGTAGGATGTCACGCAGTTTGAAATACATTTTCAGATAGTTAATACATAGGAGATTAATAATTTACTATAGGTGGCGTGAAACATATCAGGGTTTAGTTAAAAAGTGATGCGCTTTTGGCTAATGGGGTACTATTATCCGCACGAAGGTACGAACCTGGGTCAATTACTGAGGTACGGAAATGGATCAATTACCTCAGGGTTTAGTTGAAAAATGGATAGGTAGCGTATTATATATAGAAAACGTTGTAGTGCTTGCTAAGGTGATATTTAATGTGCGTAGTGCTTATTCTATTTGGTGCTCAGCGTATTTTGTTTTTGTTATTGTCTATGCGTACGGCGACCATTTTTGACTTAGAGATATCGTCTCTATCTTCACGCACGTAACACTTGGGAATTGCGTTTGATCCAAAATGACTTTGAAAGTTCCCTTGGATTACCCGTATTTGTCCCTATCAAATACAACAGCAACGCCATGGTAGGGATAATTCTTTCCTTATCACCAAATATTGGTATAGTATGAATAATGTGTAAGAATCTGGGTTCGAGTCCCAGTTGGTTTGGTTTAATTATTAACATCATTATAGTAGATAAGTGTTTGAAGATTAATCCAGGCTTTTGCGCTTTTATGCCAATGTTTTGGGGCGAAGTAGCCGGGTTGGGGTGTTTGCCATCAACTCAGAGGAATGCAGATAAAAAGGAATAGGAAATGTATGTAAAGTAAATTATTTATTGCTGGTTAGATCTGTACATTATACACATAGGCATCGTCAAACTTATGTTAATGCTAGGATAAGGCTAGTGACTTAATGGTTTATGTATGTATGTATGCATGTATGTATGTATGTATGTATGTATGTATGTATGTATGTATGTATGTATGTATGTATGTATGTATGTATGTATGTATGTATGTATGTATGTATGTATGTATGTATGTATGTATGTATGTATGTATGTATATAATCATGTAGGCGTTTTTATTATGGCGACATGAAGCTGTTTTTATAAAGTAAGGGAAAAAACAATGTCGATTCACGTTGACTTTATTATGACACATATACAAGAAACCAATTATCAAAAATTACACACACACAGTATACGAATAAATATAAAAATATAAATGAAACTATCGTTGGGTTTTCGCGCTCAGTTAAAATTAATCAGATATACAAGCGAATTGCATCTTTTTGAAGCGGTTAAAAAATTTACTTATTTATAACACTTTTTTCATTCAAATTGTTGATGAGATCGATGAAATGAAGTATGTTCAGTAATGTCCTTGATGACCGTAGACCTGGGGGTGGTGGGCATGTCCGCTCTTCTTGACTACAGCGTTGAAGCCGTTGTGGTGGTCAGCTGTGTAGTCAACTGTCCTGGTAGTACCATCGGCCTCCAACAGGCTGTAGCTGCCCTTGACTACGTCACCGTCTCGTGTCTCCCATTGGTTCTTGATGTCGTGGGTGTGGGGGTCGTGGACGGCGTAGTCGAACTTGTAGTGGGCGGGCGCCTTCAAATACAATCATACAACGTCTATTTTTTTTTTCAATTAATTTATTAATTGATTTATTAAAATTGGTTCTGTTGGTGAAAACACCCCTATTAAAATACTAAAATTATGAAAAACGCCTGGTGGCACGAGTCAACATTCCTATATGTTTGTTTTTTTATTGAAATGAACTATTAACTGCTGTTTCCTGTCTCACGAAATATATTATACGAATACATTAAAATGTATTCAAGCATTCATTTACTATCTATCACATCAACTAATTACCATTACACGTATACATATCGTAATCATCTCAAATTAATTTTTGTATGAACATTAGAGCATATTATTTATTTTTCATTCACTGTCATTTGCCCGTTGCATAATTGAGCATCTCGTAACGTATTATTCTTATTACTTCAATATTATGAATATTAATATAATTTTCAACTGCTTTACAAAGAACGTAAGCTATAATTAACGCGTTTTGTCGCGGTTCGGTGTGTTTTAAATATAATGTGAATCTATACGTTTTTCATCCAGAAATATGTATAAACCATCATTACTATTTCGTAGAAAACCTGCCCAGGGACAACTTGTCCAGTGGTGCACCCAAAGGGGGGGGGGTGCTTTTGGGGCTAAAGCCCCCCCCCCCCCCCCCAGGACCTCACAAACACCGCAAATTTATTGATAATCAAAACTGTTTACGTTTATAATATTAAATAATGTCATTAATAATGATTAAAATAATATTGAATTTTATAAGAAAACCATCCTTGTTGCACAGAGTTTAGTCCTGTGCGCTGTAATCGGATAGCGGTATTTTTGTCGTTTTAGAACTGCACTTTATAGGGGCAAACTTTCGTACCCAACCAACTCCAATCGGTAGAGCTGCCTTTTGCAAATAATGCATATAGTTTACTCAAAAGATAACGTAGCTATCATAATATATATGTATCTGTAATAAATAAAATAACTCGGCCTCCCTGCAGTTTCTGGCTTCAACGATTTTGGTCAGCACATTTTCACGTGGCCAAATGTTCAATATTAATTAATAATAATTTTACTGTGATGATTTGATCTTTTCACTAAAACAATGAGTGCAAATACAAATAAACGGGGTAGCAATTCTTCGCTATCCTACTTTTATTTTTATTATTTGTTTATTTTTACTTTTATTTATATTAAGTAGGCCCTACTCCCACCAGGGTTGGCCAGCCCCCCAGGATAAAATCCTGGGTGCGCCACTGAACTTGTCCCTTTATATAGAGTGAGGTAGTTGGGAGGGAATGTCCAAACGCGGTATTGAAATCATTCGCGTTTTGACTAAGACTAGGGAAACATCTCTGGACTAGAGAAAGACTAAGAGAAAAATCTTCAATCATAATTACTAGTGTCCTGTATCAAACAGGCTACTTCCAAAACCAAACAACTTTCATAATTTAACTTCTTTGGATATAATCGGCAAGTGGTTTGTTGAGAATAATATCATGTCGTCTTTACTCACGTGGTGTTCGGGTTGGTGTGCGTAGCCTCCATGAGCCACCACGTTGTTGTAGCTGGAAGCTCCGTGGCCTCCGTACGCGTACCCTCCATTGTTGTAGCCTCCATGTCCGTGAGACACGACGCTCTTGTAGCCTAGACCTCCGTGACCTCCATAGTGACCTCCATGGGACACAACATTGTTGTAACCTCCATTGTTGTAACCTCCATTGTTGTATCCTCTATGTCCGTGAGACACGACGCTCTTATAGCCTTGACCTCCATGACCTCCAAGAGCCAGACCTCCATATCCGTGTCCTCCGTGGGAGACTACGTTGCTGTAGCTGGAGGCTTCGTAGCCGGCACTAACGCAGACAGCTAGCGCCACAACGGCGAGGGTGACAATCATCTGGAAGAGTACAAACACTTTTACTAATCCGCTCGAAATGCTGATGGATAAATATCTATTCACATTGTTGATACCCCTATTTAGGTGACAAAGTTATTATTGTGGTGTTTGGAATAGTTGGGAAGGAATGTCCTAGGGATGTCCCAACCACAGCATTCGCCTTGTGACTGAGGAAACCTCGGGAAAACCCTTCGGTCAGGATTGTTAGTAGCGGGTATCGAACCGGCGACCTCCCGAACTACAGCCTCATTAGCTAGCATTGAACCATCACGATCGATGATTTCACGTAAAAATGTATAAATATTTTCTTGACTATTATATTAAGAATGTATACTAATTTTTTTTTTTTTAAATGATGTTCAAAATTTCAGTCACTCCCAAAACATATTATCTTTATGATACCGAAAATCTGATGACACGATAAGTGTTTTAGTATGTTTCAAGTATCTATTTACTGAGTACTTTGTGCAATTAACTTTACACGTATATAATTAATAAGTAAAATATTACATACGAAATATAAAATTAATGTTCATATATAATATTATGTGATGTAATTACCTTGGACTGCATAATCCTGTACTTGTAAGCCCGGTGATCGCTGATCCCAACTGATGCTTTCCACTGAGGATAATCAGTCTTATATACATGCAGAGTTTCCTGTGCCTTCCTCATGTTATGTTACAATTAACAATATATACGATCTTATCACTTCATTACACAATCGGGTGGAATTATTGTTCCAGTTTGAAAATATACCGGTACACATAGTTGCCAAAATGTCTACATCAAAATGTTAGAAAGTGGATCGTCATACAAGCGTGTCCATTGAATGTTCCGTAATGCGTTAATTGATGCAATTTAGTAATAATTATTTATTATTATATTATACATATAATAATGTGTAATACATTCGGTTGTAACATCCGATTTATTTCAATTGATTGTACAATTCAAATGTATTGCGCATGCCAATAATGAATGCCAACTACCCTTCTCTCACTCTAGAAAAATATGAGGATTATGATGATGTGATGGTAATGATGGTGATAAAAATATCATTATTATTATTATTATTATTAACATGTGATAAGTGAAGTTAAATAAGGTAGACACATGGAAATACTTGACATTACGTCCGTATAACATGTTAACGCCGGTTTTGACCGAGATTGTATGATTGTGATACATTCAATAAAATAATAATAGCAATAATAATAATAAATGCAGACTTCAAGACAATCTCCATGCTGATAGTGGTTTTTGTATTTTTGGTAAACTATTTATGGTAGTACGCTATAGTTCTGGCTATGGCATTGCTGTTCCTTCTGCATTAGTTATATTTTTTGCGGTCAGTTAAACTCATTATTAATTGGTTTGTTTTTTTAAATTTCAAAACTAGTCATAGCATGCTTTTCTACTGTTCTTGGTCTTACTGACGTTATTTATTTGATGACTTGGAATCCATCAAGCATCACCATTTTGTTTTTATCTGGGCGTAACAAGGTGCTCCTTCTATTGTATCAGGGTCAATATGAAATCGAAGAGGTATCGTGTACCTAGTGCGAGCTGAGGGTGCAATGCAAGTACGAACTCTGGTGGCGTCTCATGCAACCAAAACTTACGTAGTTTCATTTGTATCGGAACGAAATGTATTAACAAGTAGTCTGGAATTTCTTTGGTGTCTTGTCTTATACATGGTATTCGGTGAGCGGCGAAATGCCACAAACAAATGAACTCATAGACAATATTTAAGGGGTCACAATGGTTTTAAATAATGTTTTTAAATTTTAAATTTGATTTAGATTATATATTTGCGTTTGACTAACTTTATACCCAATGGCTTCGATCAGCGAGCGGTGCGATATTCTCCCTATTAATCGTGATGACCTGTAAAAACAAATTTTATCTTTAGTAAAGAACACTTTGGGGAATAATATGTAAATTTTTCTACTCTGTAACTGCGCTTGAAATTATACAAATAGGTTTAACTCCGGCGGCTGGGGTTTCGCACTACACCCCTTACTGTTCCCACACCTCGCTTTCCCCAGTAAGCCCCCCCCCCCCCCGACATAGGCGCCGAGTACGGGGGGGGGGGGGGGGGGGCGACGGGGCTCGAGCCCCCCAGCTTGAGCTAACAGGAGTTGCTTCTTCAAACAGTAACCAGTTTTGTTTTTTTTTTGCTAAAGGGCCCTTCGAATGAATACACATCGACAAATTGTGTCTCTTTCCCAAATCACGTATGGTAGGTCTATATGAGAGCCTTCTTTCTTTTTATGCTATGTCTTGGTTCTTTGACAGTCCATTTCGCTCGGCCTCCAGTGGCAAAAATTAGTTTTCTAACGATATTTTCGGAGAAAAACTGTTATTATAGCGAGCAGTGCACTTATGAAGGAGCCTATAATTATAGGATTTCACCTGACAGAGCTAGGATGTTCAATGTCAACTTGGGTGAAGAAACTTGTACTTCTTAAAAATTGCAACCCCTTCTTTGTAAAATCACCCTATTAGTGCGTGGGTTGCAAAACCGTTCGTTTAGCCAGACCACAGATTTATAGGATCTCGTGACGTTAATAAATAATGAGTCATTTTACACATATATTTCTAGCCAGGAAGTGTTTGTAACAGACAATTACAAAATTAATTTACATAATAGGTTAAAACTACAATTACAAAACAATGTTTGTGAAAGGTTAAAATACGAGAATAAAATATCTTAGAGGTATTTAATCTTCCCTTTCAAAATAATACCTCAGATCGCTCTAAGGCCATCTCGATGGCAATAGTACCCCCAACAAAATTTGCCTCCTTCGCCCCAAACCCCAGACTTCCCACGCAGATACTGTTGATCGTAGGTTGAGCCCCTTCAAAGAAAATCTAAACTCGGCGCCTATACCCCGAAATAATTCCTAGTTACGCTACGGATAGGCATACCAAATTAACTCTGTTACAAAAATTAATTTCATCGGGGGGGGGGGGGGGACATTGCACCATTCATTATGTGATTATTTTGATAGTTGGGAAGGAATGTCTAAGGACAATTGGCGGGACTCGATCCCAGCATTCACCTTGTGGCTGAGAAAATCCCTGGAAACAAATCCTTCAGAAGTGCCGGTGACCGGTCTGCGCTTTACCGCTGAGCCGCCTCCTAATGGTAGGTAAGAAAATCGATAATGCAATCGTAAACACTGAGGCAGACAGTGTTGTTAAATGTACATACTTCCATTGATGCCATTTCGTAGTCTACATTCTTGTCTGATCGCTCGATTGATAACGTCGCTAGCAAGGCAATTCTGTCTGCGAGCGAGGAACCAAGAAGGATCGCGTTGAGGGATGAGCGTGAACAGTGGTTAGAGTGGGGCGGTATGTCCCGGTATGCATACCGTTACCTAAATTACTGCCATGCCATACCGGCACTAATTTTTATCGATATTATGCATACTGGCGAATTATATTGAACGTTTTGGGCTCATCTAATGTTTTTATGAAGTAAATGTTTCAATTTGTGTATTTCCTCCATAAAAGTGCTATTTTGAACGGGTCCTCAACCCCAAGCCCTGTCCAAAGTCATTCAAACGTGTTCGTTACAAAAAAACCCTAACAAAATTCCCTTGGGGGGAAAACTGGGGGGGACGCACCCTCCAGACCCTCTGGCGTACCCGCTTTGTCTACATTGCACAGCAGTAGAGCATACCGTTACTTCTCGGAGCGTGCATACCAATATTGTCACATATACCCGGTGATAAATGGAAAATTTGTAAATATAAACTTCTGAATGTTCTTATTGGAAAGGGGTTTTTATATTATATATATTATTGTAATAAGCAATACTGTAGTGGTGCCTACGCGGCTGGCCACTCCTGACAAGACATATATTCCTTCTTTTACAAGAACTGAATTTTAGTGGGGGACATTAAACCATTTATTATACGCTTCCCTTCAAGCCACCGCTCTAAAAAGCTCTCTAAAGTCACCGTTTATACATTTACACCAGTCACCACTAATACAGATACATTTTTACGGTTGAAATCAACAGCCCGAACCGTGAATCGAACCCTGTACCTTCTGCATTGGAAGCAGGAATAACTCCACTACCCCCTCCCCGGGGTGTGGGTCCTAATATGCCCCCAAGGGACGTGGGTTCGAATCCCTCATACAAGTACGCCACAGAAGTTTGGAACTTTTGAAAGAAGGGAAATATTAGGCTACCTTTAAAACACACAAAATGCAATGGATGTGGAAAAACAATAACGGACCTTTCGAATTCTCAGTTTTCCTTATTTTAACTAATGATTTGTTAGGGCAATCTATTTTCTTGCGGGGGGGGGGGAGGGGGGAGGAGGAGGTTGTAATGTAATATTTTCGTCGATAAATTAACCACAAGATTAAAAATTGAAAACATCCAAGTACAGATTTCGGCTGTGTACTCGTTTTTCTTGTAGATGCGTCACCGCAGACACCGGCTGGCATTGCCTCGTCCCGCTCCCCAAACATCTTTGACGCATACCCCCTCTTATTGTGTGTTTAGTACTCATTGATGTGGTTGCAAGCGTTTTTAGAGAAGCAGGCCTACAGATTGTTTGCTGGCTGGAATTAATTTGTCAAATTCTTTGAGTATATTTGATTTTATTGCACGAATTTGGCTCAGTTACTGTCTTACTGACTTCACCTATATATATAATCATTATCTAAAAATTAGGTTTATGAATGTTGTCTTTAATATTTATGGTAATTAAAGTTAAATCATCGGGGGCTGTAGGCTGTAGCCCCTGTATTTGCCACTGGTTGGGTTGTTGTTACCGGGCTAGAGACTTAAATGTAGAGATAGGAGCTCGATGCGTTGTCAGCTACGTTACCCGCCTAAACAATTGGGAGGAGGTATTTGTGTATCAGACAGAGTGCAGCATTGTGTGTGTATACACATAGCTGGTTGGTGAAGTTGAAAGTGGCAGGAAAGGTGTTTTGTGCTTCACAATGGATTACACTCATTTAAAGTAAGTTATAGATATTCACATTTCATTCAGGGTCAGTGGCGGTTTTTGAGCTCAACATCAGGTGTGCAATTCCCCAAAACGAGGTGGCGCGGAACAGCTGGGGTCTGGGGCGAAGCCCCAGCCGCCGGAGGCAAATTCGTCGAAGACGAATTTTTTTTGGGGGGGACTGTTAATTTTAATGGCCTAATGGCGCGTTTACATAACTGACTAGTGACTAACGACTAGCGACTAAGAGCGCGTTCATGAAACTGACTAGCCGCAACAGGCTTAACTCTCATTGGCTGACAGTGAGAATACTGCTCTCCGATTGGCTGTGACTAAGGACTTGACCAAGGAGTTGGGATGTCTTCAACTTCTTAGTCAAGTCAAGACAAACCTTAGTCACAGCCAATCGGAGAGCAGTATTCTCACTGTCAGCTAAGGACTTGACCAAGGAGTTGGGATGTCTTCAACTTCTTAGTCAAGTCAAGACAAACCTTAGTCACAGCCAATCGGAGAGCAGTATTCTCCGGCTTGTCAGTTTCATGAACGCCCTCTTAGTCGCTAGTCGTTAGTCACTAGTCAGTTATGTAACGAACGAGTTCTAAGCCATATTTTTATACTAAATAACGGTGAAATGTGCAGCTTAATCAGCTTAATTATCACCTTTAATCATCATCTTAATCACTAGTCACTACACAATGCCATTGCAACCATCCGAACGGTCAGTGGCGTATACACGGGGGGGAAGGGGGGGACAAAACCCCCCCCTTTTGCAAAGGAAACATGGAAAATGACCGCTTACATTTCAATAGACAGTATTTCAATAGACAGTTAGATGTTTTACTTTATAATTATTGTATATTGTTGTAATTAAAAGCAAAAACAATACGAAAAATATGCAAATTATTGATTGAGGTTCCTTTTATTAGCGGTGCTAAGGAGAAAATGCGTTGCCAGAAACTGAGTAATCTTGTTTCAGTTGGCCGCTGTAAAACGCACAGATTTGCACTAAAATGACCTTGACGAGAATTTTTTCGGGGGGCAAGCCCCCCGGAACCCCAATTATGTTTCGGCTCCACTATCTATAATATGGGTTGAAATCCCCCCCCTTTCCCAATTCCTGGATACGCCACTGCGAACGGTATATGATATGCGCACTGCACCAATAAACAGTGGTTTCAACTTTCAAGAATCAAGCTTGAACTTGTAACAATGCGCCACGCCACTCAGCGCTCCACTGACATTTGACACTGACTCACGAGTCACGACCAATCTCGAACTGCATGACCACACAGGCTCGCTCGCCAGTCGCTCGCATCGTCTATTTCCCGCTTCTTACTGCCTAATTTTGATTTGCAAGTCATATTTTATTTTTTTTATTTTTCCTGATTGATCAGGTGTGCAATTGTCACACCTTGCACACCGTAAAAACCGCCACTGTTCAGGGTCATAGGGTTCTTGGCACATCAATATATTAATCAATAATTCACAAACTTACGATTGATGATGATATTTGGGTTTTACGTCCCATATTCTTGCAACTTGGCTAATCGAGACGATTGACGTTTCTATGTTGGATCTTGGGCTTGACTAAGGGAAGGAGGGTACACTACCCTCGTGCAGTTGTGTGTGTTAGCTTGCACATGCAAAACTGAGCCTTGGTTTGCGCGCTTATTTGGTCCCCCCACTATTAGGGTTGCCATTTTCCGGTTAAACCCGGACATGTCCTCTTTTTCGTATGCTCTTCATGCGTCCGGGCGGCTTTTTAATAAAAGCATGAAATGTCCGGGTTTTTGGTTTCACTTCGGCCGGATCGCGTCTTTTTCACGAAAAATGCAGGTGTCCTGTTCACCATTCGATAAGTCGCATTTAGGCCTCAGGTCCCTTGCAACACTATAAATAAATGATATCGTTATTTTCAGTGGCATACCGAAGGGAATTTTGGGGCTTAACCCCCCCCCCCTCCCCCCCCCCCCCCCTCCCCCCCCCCCCCCCCTCCCCACTAGGCCTACCTACAAAAACGCCTCTTATAATTTTAAAATATGTAGGCCTATATAGAAGCACAGATAACGGATTGTAGGATCAAGCTTATCTACACCAGGCTTTACACCTATTATGAGTTTCACTGCGAGCTGCGATCACCTCAGGCTACGAAAACACATTTCTCTCACTAGCCCACTACAAGCTTATCTACATTAGCCTTTACACCTATTATGGGTTTCACTGCAAGCTGGGATCACCTCAGGCTACGAAAACACATTTCTTTCACTAGCCCACTAGCCCACACAAGCTTATCTACATCAGCCTTTACATTTATTATGGGTTTCACTGCGAGCTGCGATCACCTCAGGCTACGAAAACACATTTCTTTCACTAGCCCACTACAAGCTTATCTACATCAGCCTGTACACCTATTATGGGTTTCACTGCAAGCTGGGATCACCTCAGGCTACGAAAACACATTTCTTTCACTAGCCCACTACAAGCTTATCTACATCAGCCTTTACATTTATTATGGGTTTCACTGCGAGCTGCGATCACCTCAGGCTACGAAAACACATTTCTTTCACTAGCCCACTACAAGCTTATCTACATCAGCCTGTACACCTATTATGGGTTTCACTGCGAGCTGGGATCACCTCAGGCTACGAAAACACATTTCTCTCACTAGCCCACTACAAGCTTATCTACATCAGCCTGTACACCTATTATGGGTTTCACCCCTCCCTGACCTGATATGCATCAATCCCTGAGTATACCACTCTTTATTAAAATGTCCTCTTTTTACCACCACAGCTTATGGCAACC
>OX246745.1:9127044-9129544 GCA_945910005.1 Isoperla grammatica
CAGCATCGAGTTTAGTAGTCACAAGTGTTGACCGAAAATTTCAGCCATATCCGTCAAGCCATTTGACCTGTGCGCGACGAACAGAACTTGGCGCACACACACATGAACAGACGAACAGACAAAGCGCCGATCTAGTTGTATGGAGAGATTCACTACCGCTCATCTTACTAGAATCACACAGTCCTTGCTATAAGCTGAATAATATGTTGGGCAGCTACAAAGCGGACTAGGCCTAGGCCCACCCAGGCCTAGGCCCACCTAGGCCTAGGCCTACTGCAACGCGGCGAAACTTTTCACAAACCTGAGGCAGCTGCTTTGATTAATTTATAAAACTAAACTAAATACTTAAATGATATTAAACAATTAACTAACAATTAACACTTAACTAACACAATTCTCCAGATCATTATTAAAATACACACAGATGCAAAAGGAGGTCCAAAGTGGTATTGAGAGCTTGAAGGGTTTGTCCTAGACTGTCTTTGAGACTATCGGTCTAGGGGCATGAGGACACTAATTTGGAACTAAGGTCAGCTGACCTGACGACATTTTGCAATATGGTTGTCGTAGCAGCACCTTGGGGGCTGCAACCATGTGGACTCCAATACCTCGGACCCCCCAAGACACATACAACTAATTTTTGCTTATATACAAACTAGATGTGACTTTGCGAGTAGCGGCCACTGACGACCTAACAAAATTCATTTTAACAATTTATCTACATGTCTACGTGAAAATTCTATTTGAAAGATATACTTCTAAATACTTAATCCCATCTTACTATAATTGGAAAACTGGTTGTATTGACAATATTTCCAATTAAAAACTACGTCATCATTATTGATTTAACTGCCGAGAAAACAACAGAATGCGCTGGCAGTCTAGAAGATAGTTCCAAATGTCACCACCAAGCACTCTACGCCTTTTTCACGGCTACGCGAACTTACCGGGAAAGTTTAAATTTATTGTACATATTTCAAAGTAAGCCTAGTCCATTTAACAACCATTTCATTATCCAGGCGGGACACCGGTTGAGAACCACTGACTTAGAAAACTCTCTGTAGCACATAATTCACTAAAGGCTGTCGTTTGTCTTGCATTTGTTAGCTAAATATTCTCAAACATTTTAACAAAATTGGGGTATTGTTTTCAGTAATTAATTTTTTGTAGGTTAGCATCTTGACGGATTTGGCTGATTATGTTAGCAGCATCGAGTTTAGTGGTCACGGGTGTTGACCGAAAATTTCAGCCAAATCCGTCAAGCCGTTTGACCTGTGCGCGACGAACAAAACTTGGCGCACGAACAGACGAACAGACAAAGCGCCGATCGAGTTGTATGGAGAGATTCGCTATCGCTCATCTAATTATGTGTGTCTACCAGGGGAATATGTGTGGCCCTCTGGGGTTTGACAAACACAACAAATGCTTTTCTTAGTTTCAGTTCTGATTTATATACTATCACCATAATATGTTTCAGGTTGCACTGTTCGGAGAAACTGAAGGAGAGATACGAGAGGAAAGTGGAGATTCTCAAAGAAGAAATCGCAAGGTTGGAAGCCCTGCAAGATTTAACTCCAACTTAAGAAATTGGCATAAGATGTCTCTCTACGCATCTCAAAACAGCACCCATTACCAATTACATGTCAATAAGTGAACTCTAAATTCAATATTGTGCATATTTAATTCATTATATATTCTTTGTAATGTTTGCATTATTTCAGTGGGCATTCTGGATATAAATTTATACAAATACAATGTTTGTTGATTGTTGTGAATGAATGACTGTGTACCTTCCTTAAATACAGTCATACTTTGAAACCCAATGATGTACAGTATTCGCGATCGCAGAGCTTATTGGGCCCAAGATTACTTTACACCTGCTTTCGTCACATCCGGGGCAGTCGTAGCCAACCAGCGAACCGCCCGAGACACACACACGATCGCTGATTGGCTACGAACCAGTCGCCTGTGACGAAAGCATGTGTAAGGTAGTTTCTGTAGTATAGTTTGTCCCTAGAGCCAAAGAGTACCGACCACGGTCTACTATCACGGACGTAACATGCTTGTGTACAGCTTTGTGCGGATTGGACGACATTGCACTTGTTTGTAAACAAAGACCCCCACAAGTACTCTTTGTATCCGCCATGTTAGACCATGGCGTCATGATAATTCGTCTTTAAGAAAGCGAAAAGGAATCGATTGATCTACCGAGCTCCCATTTTCCGAGATAATAGATTATCCGAGCTCGGTTCAGCCACGTAAATAATAGAAAATGAGTTCGTTGTTATTATTTTACAATATCAATATAGAACATGATGACAATGTAACACTGTACACCCCCACCACGTACAAAGTCGCTGCCTTCAGCTGAATAAATAAGACACTGGTATGAGAGGTCACCCCCACCCCTGAGCTGGGTGTGTACGGAGAAACAGGGGCTAAGCACACTATGTATTTATTTAAAAGTAGCTTTATTTTAATTTAAATCTTACGTTGCTCA
>OX246745.1:9134544-9147735 GCA_945910005.1 Isoperla grammatica
AGAAATAACGAAAACAACATGAACTACGAGAACTTATTCTACGCCAGTTCAATCCCACGTACCGCCAACATGTCTTGGCCTAGAGCTAGGTGAGTCAATTTGTTACATTAGTCCTAAGCCTAGGCCTAGGCTAGGCTTATACTTTTCTATTCTGTACCGATGTTGATGAAACTAGGATGTTGTTCTACGAATGTTGGATGGCGATCTGTAAATCAGTAATGTATAATATGTAGTAAAACAACAGCTGTGCTTCTGTGATCGCTCGTTAATCTGCCCAAGGTAGGCCTAGGCTATAGGCTAGGCCTAGGCATAACCCCAATGTTGTGTCAATTAGGTTATGCCTACGCTAGACCTAGGCTTCACGTAGGCCTGAGCCTAGGGCGAGTTATAAATTTATGCTAGGCCTAGGCTAGGCTACTCTATCTAAGTAAGAATAACAAGTTGGTTCATTCCCACATTTTGCGATGCGTCATTAAAGGTGGGCCTATCATTAAAGAGCAATCATAAACTAGGCATATGGTACAAATTAGGCCTAGGTCTAGGCCTACCAAATTAGATCGTATGTCATTTCTCATTAAACGAGCGAAGCGAGCGTTTCTATCTGGCCTTTATGGCACTTCGTTCTGTTTTTTTTTTTTTTATGTCTGTCGATAGCGGTTGAACGGAAACTCCGATCAACCTGAAATTTGAACCATTCACAAGCCTCAATGAGAATTAAAGGTGTATAGTTTTGAGGTAAAATCGCTCGAATAGTTACAAAGTTACACCATAGTTATTGCAAAATATTTTTCTGAAACAAAATAGCGGCAAAATGTGAGATAGCCATATTTTTGTACAGATTTTTCCGGCCATGAATATGTTTATTTTATGGCGACCTGATAAATATTGGCAAAGTTACACAAAAGTTACTCGAAAATATTTTTCTGAAATACAGTAACAGCAAAATATGAGGTGGCTACCTTATAGTAAAGTTTTGTCCGGTCACGAATATACTAATATAAACGCGATCTGATACGTATTTGAGGCATAAATTACATTTCAAATGCTGTCAATAACTGTTAGTTACGGTGGCGGACCGCGGCGAAAACACTAGACAAAATGACAACGAAAATTCTTAGCAACGCACATTGCACTGCATTCAACAATATTTTGAATTATAATAGCTATGGAAATTATAAAAAAATTTGCAATGTGCATTCTTGAATTGTTGTTTATTGTTGTTTTTATTAGCTTTGAGATCTTTTCGCCAGAACGTTCGTAGATATGGACGCGCTCACTTATCAACGCGTCAAACAGAGCGTTTTCCTAGTTATATACATGCCTATTAGCTATAATAATAAGCAGCCCTATGCAAGTTCACAGGAGCAAGACACGAGTAGGCCTAGTGTAAAAATCATTGAAAAGATAAAACAAAAGTTTCAGATCGAGAGAGATTCAAGAATGAGCCTGTCTCCAGCACATATTAGCTGGGTTATAGTACCTAAATACAGCTGTTGTTTCAGGTGCTGTGAGGCCGAGCCTGTCTCCAGCACATTGTGTATCTCAGCGACAAATCAGCTGGGTTATAGTACCTAAATACAGCTGTTGTTTCAGGTGCTGTGAGGCCGAGCCTGTCTGCAGCACATTGTGTCTCTGCACGCGACATATCAGCTGGGTTATAGTACCTAAATACAGCTGTTGTTTCAGGTGCTGTGAGGCCGAGCCTGTCTCCAGCACATTGTGTATCTCAGCGACATATCAGCTGGGTTATTGTACCTAAATACAGCTGTTGTTTCAGGTGCTGCGAGGCCGAGCCTGTCTCCAGCACATTGTGTATCTCAGCGACAAATCAGCTGGGTTCTAGTACCTAAATACAGCTGTTGTTTCAGGTGCTGTGAGGCCGAACCAGTCTCCAGCACATTGTGTATCTCAGCGACATATCAGCTGGGTTATAGTACCTAAATACAGCTGTTGTTTCAGGTGCTGTGAGGCCGAACCAGTCTCCAGCACATTGTGTATCTCAGCGACATATCAGCTGGGTTATAGTACCTAAATACAGCTGTTGTTTCAGGTGCTGTGAGACCGAGCCTGTCTCCAGCACATTGTGCATCTCAGCGACATATCAGCTGGGTTATAGTACCTAAATACAGCTGTTGTTTTCAGGTACTGTGAGGCCGAGCCTGTCTCTAGCACATTGTGTATCTCAGCGACATATCAGCTGGGTTATAGTACCTAAATACAGCTGTTGTTTTCAGGTACTGTGAGGCCGAGCCTGTCTCCAGCACATTGTGTATCTCAGCGACATATCAGCTGGGTTATAGTACCTAAATACAGCTGTTGTTTCAGGTGCTGTGAGGCCGAGCCTGTCTGCAGCACATTGTGTCTCTGCACGCGACATATCAGCTGGGTTATAGTACCTAAATACAGCTGTTTTTTCAGGTGCTGTGAGGCCGAGCCTGTCTCCAGCACATTGTGTGTCTCAGCGACATATCAGCTGGGTTATAGTACCTAAATACAGCTGTTGTTTCAGGTGCTGTGAGGCCGAGCCTGTCTCCAGCACATTGTGTATCTCAGCGACATATCAGCTGGGTTATAGTACCTAAATACAGCTGTTGTTTCAGGTGCTGTGAGGCCGAGCCTGTCTCCAGTACATTGTGTATCTCAGCGACATATCAGCTGGGTTATTGTACCTAAATACAGCTGTTGTTTCAGGTGCTGTGAGGCCGAGCCTGTCTCCAGCACATTGTGTATCTCAGCGACAAATCAGCTGGGTTATAGTACCTAAATACAGCTGTTGTTTCAGGTGCTGTGAGGCCGAGCCTGTCTCCAGCACATTGTGTATCTCAGCGACACATCAGCTGGGTTATAGTACCTAAATACAGCTGTTGTTTCAGGTGCTGTGAGGCCGAGCCTGTCTCCAGCACATTGTGTATCTCAGCGACAAATCAGCTGGGTTATAGTACCTAAATACAGATGTTGTTTTCAGGTACTGTGAGGCCGAGCCTGTCTCCAGCACATTGTGTATCTCAGCGACAAATCAGCTGGGTTATAGTACCTAAATACAGCTGTTGTTTCAGGTGCTGTGAGGCCGAGCCTGTCTCCAGCACATTGTGTATCTCAGCGACATATCAGCTGGGTTATAGTACCTAAATACAGCTGTTGTTTCAGGTGCTGTGAGGCCGAGCCTGTCTCCAGCACATTGTGTATCTCAGCGACAAATCAGCTGGGTTATAGTACCTAAATACAGCTGTTGTTTCAGGTACTGTGAGGCCGAGCCTTTCTCCAGCACATTGTGTATCTCAGCGACATATCAGCTGGGTTATAGTACCTAAATACAGCTGTTGTTTTCAGGTACTGTGAGACCGAGCCTGTCTCTAGCACATTGTGTATCTCAGCGACATATCAGCTGGGTTATAGTACCTAAATACAGCTGTTGTTTTCAGGTACTGTGAGGCTGAGCCTGTCTCTAGCACATTGTGTATCTCAGCGACATATCAGCTGGGTTATAGTACCTAAATACAGCTGTTGTTTTCAGGTACTGTGAGGCCGAGCCTGTCTCTAGCACATTGTGTATCTCATCGACATATCAGCTGGGTTATAGTACCTAAATACAGCTGTTGTTTTCAGGTACTGTGAGGCCGAGCCTGTCTCCAGCACATTGTGTATCTCAGCGACATATCAGCTGGGTTATAGTACCTAAATACAGCTGTTGTTTTCAGGTGCTGTGAGGCCGAGCCGGTCTCCAGCACATTGTGCATCTCAGCGACAAATCAGCTGGGTTATAGTACCTAAATACAGCTGTTGTTTCAGGTACTGTGAGGCCGAGCCTTTCTCCAGCACATTGTGTATCTCAGCGACATATCAGCTGGGTTATAGTACCTAAATACAGCTGTTGTTTCAGGTGCTGTGAGGCCGAGCCTGTCTGCAGCACATTGTGTCTCTGCACGCGACATATCAGCTGGGTTATAGTACCTAAATACAGCTGTTGTTTTCAGGTGCTGTGAGGCCGAGCCTGTCTCCAGCACATTGTTTTTGCACGCGACACATCAGCTGGGTTATAGTACCTAAATACAGCTGTTGTTTCAGGTGCTGTGAGGCCGAGCCTGTCTCCAGCACATTGTGTATCTCAGCGACATATCAGTTGGGTTATATAGTACCTAAATACAGCTGTTGTTTTCAGGTACTGTGAGGCCGAGCCTGTCTCTAGCACATTGTGTATCTCAGCGACATATCAGCTGGGTTATAGTACCTAAATACAGCTGTTGTTTCAGGTACTGCGCAGCCGAGCCTAGCAGCTCCAGTTCCTCTGACTCTTTTTCGTCCGACGAGAACGTCAATGTATTATACGCGGCGCAATTGAACAGAAACGCAACTCCCATGGGGCAAGGACCCAGTTCCTGTTCGCGGCAATCGAACAGGAACTACGTTATGGATTGTTTATGCCTTGATGTGGTGAATCGCCTCTCGAGCTCGGCTCTCTTTCCCGGCAAATGTTTTTCGGAAGGTGACCATGGCACGGCTCGTGAAACTTCCGCTTTCTGGCCATGCCCCCAACAGGGGCTCTACTACTACAATATGCCACGGTTTCAAAGGGTGGCATTGGATATGTCATCACTGAATATTGGATCGCAAGAATCAGTGATTTCTTACAGCAAGCGCTTGCGGGAAGCGGTCGCTAGGAGCCGCCAGGGCCGAGCTGTGAGAGTGGCCGCCAATGCCATGGCGGCCGCACGAAGCTACGTAGTCAAGGCGACTCGGCCACAGATCCAGCGCGACAACAGTTCCGACTCAGACACCTCGGTCACCTTGCTGTTTAAGAAAAAAGAAGCGACTCTGGGCGAAGCGTATGAAACCAGTGATTCGGAATAACAGTCTTGTTAACACATCAAAATTTGCCATTGCCAATAATTTTTCGATATTTCATTTACATGATCTAACCTGAAGCTCAATAAAAGGCCTAATTCCTATACGTGTGTTTTGCTCATTTCGTGACGCCCACGCCCATATTATCTGAAGTCACCGGCAACTTTGAGACAACCTGTACTCCCCTGTACCTGTACAGTCTATATCGACTGTACAGCTAGTTGGGATGGTAAATCATTTGAAATACAGCTATACTATAGGCCTACTAACCAATTATCCCCATAGTCAATTAGTTGTCAAACGATCTGAGTTTAGACTCTTGTTTAATTTCATGGTCATTAATGATCCGCTAATCTGAAACCGATTTAACTCTTTACTGGTGGGTGATTCCTGCATTGGCGGACATTACACTGTGTTCAAAATTGATTCATTGTTCATCCTGTTTGTCTCCAGTGGCGCCCCTAAGATAATGGTGAATAAAAGAAATAATTTTAATTTTAAAAATAATAACGATAGTAATAATAATAATAATAATAATAATAATAATAATAATAATAATAATAATAATAATAATAATAATAATAATAATAATAATAATAAAAATAATAATAACAAACAAATCGGCCACGACCGTACATATAGCATCTAAAGTTGGTTTAGGAGAAATAATATAAACACTGATATAGTTAAATTAGTTGTAAGTAGAGTTTAATAAGGTAAGCAATACTTGACATTTATGTCCGTACAACATGTTTCCGCCAGTTTTTACCGAGTTTATACTTTATATTTATTGCAACAATCAAATAATAGTAATAAAATAATAATAATAATAATAATAATGATAATAATAATAATAATAATAATAATAATAATAATAATAATAATAATAATAAAAATAATAATAACAATAATAATAATAATAATAATAATAATAATAATAATAATAATAATGAAACATGTTAACGCCAGTTTTGACCGAGATTTTATGTTTGTGAACATTCAATAAAATAATAATAATATTTTAATAATAATAATATTGATAATTATAATAATACCAGCCCTTCGTCTCGATTATCCAAGTTGCAAATATATGGGACGTGAAACCCAAATATCACCATCAATAACAGCATAGCGGCGGGAGTAGGCTGGTGTTCCGTTGCGAGAAACCCACACAAATTGAATATGATAATTTTTTCATATTCGAAAGGTAAAACCACAGGTAAATGTAATTAAAATATATCATCTTTTAATGATTCTTTTTATAATTATATTTATTTGTATTATCTACCTACTGTACTCGGTGGGTTTCGGTAGGGATCATATAACCTAATTTTATTATGTGCCTCGTTGTTACATGAAGGCTCAAAATCCCGGTTTCCAATAACAAAATAATCTATAGATCTAAATCGATTTAGGAGCATAAAGACAAAAGAAGCTTGAACCGGAGCAGAGAAATAAATACCATTGAGTAAGTTAGTGTTGATATACTGATGACGACGTTGACACTGTAAAACACTAGCGAACATGGTCTTTTCAGGGGCCAAGTAATTATTCAATAAGTTAATTAATGTTGGCCGTGTCGTCTTGGGGAGTGCGCTTGATATTCCGGTACGTAACAATTGTGAGTTCCGGCCGGCCGGGATGAGCTCAATGAGTTAAATAGCACGCTTCCTCCTCCGCGCAGCGCAGGGGACAGTAAGGAATATATCCACTAGCGAAACTGGACCAATTTTATAGCAGCCTCTCAGCTATAAGGTCTTATCTCTGCCGGGGCCTTGCCTTAGTGTGAACGGCTCCATACAGGGCCTTGCCTTAGTGTGAACGGCTCCATACAGGGCCTTGCCTTAGTGTGAACGGCCCCACACCTGGCCTTGCTTTAGTGTGAACGGCTCCACACAGGGCCTTGCCTTAGTGTGAACGGCTCCACACAGCACTCGGCGGGGCCTTGCCTTAGTGTAAACGGCTCCACACAGGGCCTTGCCTTAGTGTGAACGGCTCCACACAGCACTCGGCGGGGCCTTGCCTTAGTGTGAACGGCTCCACACAGGGCCTTGCCTTAGTGTGAACGGCTCCACACAGGGCCTTCCTTTAGTGTGAACGGCTCCACACAGGGCCTTGCTTTAGTGTGAGCGGCTCCACACCTGGCCTTGCCTTAGTGTGAACGGCTCCACACAGGGCCTTGCCTTAGTGTGAACGGCTCCACACAGGGCCTTGCCTTAGTGTGAACGGCTCCACACGGGGCCTTGCCTTAGTGTGAACGGCTCCACACAGGGCCTTGCCTTAGTGTGAACGGCTCCACACAGCACTCGGCGGGGCCTTGCCTTAGTGTGAACGGCTCCACACAGCACTCGGCGGGGCCTTGCCTTAGTGTGAACGGCTCCACGCAGCACTCGGCGGGGCCTTGCCTTAGTGTGAACGGCTCCACGCAGGGCCTTGCCTTAGTGTGAACGGCTCCACACAGCACTCGGCGGGGCCTTGCCTTAGTGTGAACGGCTCCACGCAGGGCCTTGCCTTAGTTAGTGTGAACGGCTCCACACAGCACTCGGCGGGGCCTTGCCTTAGTGTGAACGGCTCCACGCAGGGCCTTGCCTTAGTGTGAACGGCTCCACACAGCACTCGGCGGGGGTGCCACAGAGATGGACGCACAACTTGGTACAATTAATAGCATCCTGCAAGCCGGAACGCGGCAGGAAATGCGTAATCTGTTTTCTATGAGAAAATTGTTGTTGTTTTTAGTGATGGTTGGTGTCATAATAGGGCCAGAGAACGGTCAGCTATACCATTTATTTGTATACAGCTGTTCATAAGCCGTATGTAAAATACATAACACCTTAACATAGTTATGAATTAAAATAATAGTATTTAGCGCTACAACAATGCCGATATACTTGTTAAGTTGCAATTCGATCGCAAGACTGGCATCACCATAGAGACAAGAGCTTTTCTATAGGGCCTAAACCTTATAAAAAAATTAAATAACTATATTTGAATGTTGGCTAACCATGTTATAAACCGTAATTTTGATTTTGATTTTATCGATCTTACATATTTTATGTATTTCGATGTTTCGTAGTAAAAGTTGTGCTTCCCACTTCCTTTTCCTACATAATAGTGGACTTTTACTTATTATTATCATATCCACTCTTAAAAACATTTTCGAAACAATATATTTCCAAACAAAATACGTTTTATATTTGGCTTGTATGAATATTTGTACGTAGCTCGAACAAATTAATTTTATTTCATAAGGACAATGCAGGCAACACCCAAAATCACATTTATTTATTTTGTTTTATATCTAAAAATTTTTAATTACATTGTTTATATTCTTATTAATTTCAAAGGCCATAATAAGGAATGTAACTTGCACATCACGATACACATAATATCTATGTTCTTATGGATGCATCACCATTCCATTGACCGTAGTTAAATATATAGGCCTAATACAGCTCTCAACTTTGTACGTTATTTCTGAGAAGACTTCTGCTTTCAACAATGTAGTGCGGATGAAATCATATCTTCCACATAAGTGACCAAATGCGGTATGATTTGTATGTGTACGTTCTCCAATGCTCCTAAGAATGAAACGATGCTTTGCCAAGGTGGGAAATTTTGTAAAAACACTTTTGTATAGTATTTTAATTTAAATTAAAATGAAACACATTACACATACATTGAATACTAATTCGAGAATTACAAGCCAATAAAATGTATTCGATCCATTGAATTCTTTATATCAGCATGTAGAGAATAACAAGCCAATACACGATTTTCAGAATTGATCTAGAATGCCGTGATTACTTCTATCTAAGGCTCCTTGATAGATCAATGAGAACAATGCTCAACAATAACAACTAGTTTTGAAATGTTATGTTAAGGTGCATTTTTAATTCTTGTGGATTATTGTCATTAAAGATCAAGACAGCCCTGATAAATTGTATCTAAGGGTCTTAGATCAATTCTGAAAAATGCCTATAAAATGTATTCGTTCCCATTGAATTTCTTATATCAACCTTGTAGAATGTAGAGTATGCTATTCACAACAATCAACAACCAATGACCAAGAAACGGGGTGGCGTGTTAGGGACCGTCCATAAATGATGTCACATAATTTTTTACCGAATTCGACCCCCCCCCCCCCTCCCCCCTTTAATGATGTCACAAACAAGTAATTTACTGCCCCCCCCCGACATGCCAACAAATTGCGGGATTATTTGAAAAATGTAAAATACTGAAAAAGAATCTGCACTAAAAAATTGCATTATATGCAGTGCATGCATGGAACGCACAGAAAGACTGACCCCTACCCCCAAATAGTGTGATATCAATTATGGACGGCCCCTTAGTTCAACTGATGATCTGGGTTCGAGTCCCGATCTGGCAAGCTGTTGTTACAGGATTGGGTAAAACGTGAGATGCCCGCGGAGGACGCGTGGGGGGTAGGGTGGGAGTACCAGGGGGGGGGGGGGGGGGGAGACGCACGCGAGTGACAGTAGTTACTGTCGAACTGCGCACAGAGGACCAACCAGAAGACAGTTAACCTGTGGATGGCTCGACTGTCGAGTGGGTCAACGCAGTCACTATACGTCCTAAGGTGCAACTCTGCAGACTTGGCATCTAGATTCCGGCCGGGAGCGACAATTAATGGGGTAAGTTTGATTTTACTTAAAAATTTTACACGAGAAGCGGACAAAAATTATTTTACAACTCAACAATTAATAAAATAAAAATAAAAAAAAATATATGAAAATTAAAGACACAATACAGTAGTATATTATCTGAGGTCGTCCATGTGGATAGGGGAATGATTAATTGTAATTTTTCGTAGGAATACCCATTATAGGGTGCACACCAGTTTTACCGGATGTGCCCCTCTTCAGGTGACTGACTAGGTTATTTTAGGGTGTTTAGATAGTTGTAAAGGAATATCCGATGGCTGTTAGTAGGACTTAGTCCCAGCATTCGCCTTTACGACTGAGGAAAACCTCGGAAAAAAACTTCAGTCAGGACTGCCGGTGGCCGGAATCGAACCGGCGACCTCCCGAATTAGAGTCTCGCGTCTTACCGCTGAGCCACCTCTATCGGTGAGGAATGATAGTTTATTTATGTATTATAGTTTTTCTACCACCGGCCGGCGGCCACTTTCTATTGGTATCTATATTTAGCAACGGATAACAAATTGAACAAACATATTTCAAAGTAACATTTCATAAAATAAAACATAAATGCGATTTCATCGATAATTAAATTCACTTAGAAATTATAATTACCAAACTGCACAAAACTTACTTAGAAAAGACAGTATATAAAACGCAAAGAAGATATCTTGTAAGATATCTGATTCACCTAGGTCATAATTAAGTAAAACAGCCACATTAATTCACTAATTCTTCGTCAAGTAAAATTATTTAACCAATTGAGTTAACAACGGATAAATATCAGCAAAACCATATAACTCATTAGTATAGTAAACCAAATATTGCAGATGTAGCTCAAATCCTTGCACCAGTAGCACACCGGATATTGTAGGTATGAGGCGCCACACTGTACCTCCAATCCTTGCACCAGTAGCACACCGGATATTGTAGGTATGAGGCGCCACACTGTACCTCCAATCCTTGCACCAGTAGCACACCGGATATTGTATGTATGAGGCGCCACACTGTACCTCCAATCCTTGCATCAGTAGCACACCGGATATTGTAGGTATGAGGCGCCACACTGTACCTCCAATCCTTGCACCAGTAGCACACCGGATATTGTAGGTATGAGGCGCCACACTGTACCTCCAATCCTTGCACCAGTAGCACACCGGATATTGTAGGTATGAGGCGCCACACTGTAGCTCCAATCCTTGCATCAGTAGCACACCGGATATTGTAGGTATGAGGCGCCACACTGTACCTCCAATCCTTGCACCAGTAGCACACCGGATATTGTAGGTATGAGGCGCCACACTGTACCTCCAATCCTTGCACCAGTAGCACACCGGATATTGTAGGTATGAGGCGCCACACTGTACCTCCAATCCTTGCACCAGTAGCACACCGGATATTGTAGGTATGAGGCGCCACACTGCACCTCCAATCCTTGCACCAGTAGCACACCGGATATTGTAGGTATGAGGCGCCACACTGTACCTCCAATCCTTGCACCAGTAGCACACCGGATATTGTAGGTATGAGGCGCCACACTGTACCTCCAATCCTTGCACCAGTAGCACACCGGATATTGTAGGTATGAGGCGCCACACTGTAGCTCCAATCCTTGCATCAGTAGCACACCGGATATTGTAGGTATGAGGCGCCACACTGTACCTCCAATCCTTGCATCAGTAGCACACAGGATATTGTAGGTATGAGGCGCCACACTGTAGCTCCAATCCTTGCATCAGTAGCACACCGGATATTGTAGGTATGAGGCGCCACACTGTACCTCCAATCCTTGCATCAGTAGCACACCGGATATTGTAGGTATGAGGCGCCACACTGTAGCTCCAATCCTCGCACCAGTAGCACACCGGATATTGTAGGTATGAGGTGCCACACAGTAGCTTTAGTTTTTATGTTAAACGCAACTGAACAACTGGAACGTTGATGTTAATAATTTATTTCCATGTGAATGAGGATTGAGAAATGGTCAATCCGACGCGTATCTGTCGCGCAGACATCCTCTCTGTCGCAGTGGATTACGTAATGCCAAGGAATACAATTCTGTCAGCGCCTTTGATGATTCGTCAATTGTACTGATAGGTTCGATTTATTTGACAGCCACAGTTTTTGTAACTCAGCAGCTTTTGCTTTTTGCTTCGTAAGAAATCACTCGCCAAAAGGTAAAAAATAAATCGTTTACATCCTTTCTTCTTTTTGTTTCGTCCTTACATGTCTCTAGCACAGCCACTAAAATGTCTTGGTAAGCAAACAAAAGAATGAGACAAACACATGCGCTATTGACACATGCATGAAGAAGAGATATTTCTGGCTAGATCAAGACTTGGGAGAGGCAGAAGCTCTTCGGTGCTCGAGACTAATTCGATCGCCGGTTCGACTCCGGCCATCGGTTCATTAATCATTCGCATATTTCCACTAAAATAAATTATTATCGACTTAACTGGAATAATACGTACAAGATATTGGCAATCAGAATTGATTACTAGAAGATCTAACAGTGATGCAGTTAATTCAGTAAAACTATTAAGCTTACAGTCATCTCAGTTGTTATCTTCATAATGTAAATAGTAATACCACAGATAAATAATTGTTGTTTGGTTGTCTGTGGTAATACTGATTTCTGGCTTGAGATGAAACACAATTTATTAAATTATAAACAAGCAGGATTACATACATTCGTCATAAAATTTCCTAAGTGGATAACTTTTAACTTTGAAATGCAGCTTGAAATGGTAAAATGAACTGCCAATATTGTAGGGAAGTGGCACAGACGGAACCGAAACATGACACTACTATTCAAGATACTTGTTATCAAATGAGGTAATTAAAGGAAAACAAAAATCATAATATAAGAATGATAGTAAATACTCACTCCTCACTTCAACTTCATGGTAAGAACGTTTTCTATTTCGTTCTTTATAGTTTCACATCATATTCATTTTTAATTTAGTTCTAAATAATATTACATGAAATTTTTTTTTTTTAAACAGCGCTTGTATTTAAATGCACTAGAAAGTAAAAAATAAATTTTCGTCCAACAAATTTTTGTTTCACTCGGAAAATAAAAGCATTGGGCGCTTTCGTTATTGACATAGATTCCTACAGTATTCTGCTGTTTATGCAGGGAAAGCGCCCAACGCTTTTATTTTCCGAGTGGGGCAAAAATTTGTTGGGCAAACATTTATTTTTTAATTTTTAGTGCATTTAAATATAAGCGTTGTTTTTTAAAATATTTGTTTCATATCATATTATTTTATACTTTTTAGTCTTAAAGAATCTTGCAATCGAATATGTGCTCACTGCTCACTGGACGTGTATGAATTTAGAAGACTGCATACTTGTGTACTTGCCCCCCCCCCCCTGGATCCGCCCCTGTAATTAGTGAATGTGATTGCCCCGCTAACCCTTATTTTGTGTTACTTGGGGAGTGTAACTCATTATTGGAAATAGAAGGGGCTACAGTTATCCATGAATGGTCTAGATCCGCCAGTGTCTGGCACTGCATTATTATATTATATTATATTATATTATATCATATCATATCATGTTATGTTATATTATATTATATTATATTATATTATATTATATTATATTATATTATATTATATTATATTATATTATATTATATTATATTATATTATATTATATTATATTATATTATATTATATTATATTAT
>OX246745.1:9147935-9475435 GCA_945910005.1 Isoperla grammatica
TTATAAACTTCGAAACATCAGATTTTCTGTGAGTATTGGCACACTCACTAAATTTAGTTTATAATAATCAGACAACTAAAATTATCATATTTTGTCCAATCTAAATTAAGAATGGAGACCAACATTACCCTGTGGCAGTTTCTGCTGGAGCTGCTTCTGAGTAACCAGTACACGAGTATCATAACGTGGACCAACAGCGACGGAGAGTTCAAGCTGGTCAATGCGGAAGAGGTCGCTCGCCTCTGGGGGCTGCGTAAGAACAAGACAAACATGAACTACGACAAGCTCAGTCGAGCTCTGCGATACTACTACGACAAGAACATCATCAAGAAGGTCTTGGGACAGAAGTTCGTCTATCGGTAAGACAAACAATATGTTTAAGAGCAAACGGTGGCTTTACGTTAAAACCGCACAAAATTTTAATTTTTAAATTACATCTCAAGAATGTTACGGGAAATCCAAAATCTGAGTGAACAGCGGACTGTGGTTTGGTAAGACCAACAGATTGAATGAAATATTATAATCAGTAGAGTAGTTATTTTTATTATTAAACCCCATAATTAGTAATAAAATTAATTACAATAACAACCAAACTGATTATAATGTTAGACACATTTAAAGCATTCAGTCTGTAAGGCCTACCAAACCCGAGTCCGCTGTTGATTCACATTTTCTATTCCAAAGTCCATTCTTGAGACATAATTTAAAATAAAAATTGTGTGGAGTTTTTTACGTAAAGCTACACTTCACTCATAATAAGAATGTGCTTTGATAGAAATTTAAACTAATTGGGCCTCGAACTTAGTCATCCTTCTTCCCAATTAAGCCACCAGATTCTACATGTTTGGGACATATGAAATTAATAATACATTTAGGGATGTGGTTTTTAGTTAAATGCTAAATGTGAGGAAATTGGGTTCAAAACATTAATTTTGTCCAACTTGATTTCGGACGGTTCCATTATGCTGTTGTCTGGGCGTGCCTATTTTTCCATACCGAGCCAAAGGCTCTTAGTAAAGGAGTGAAATTGTAGCATTGTGAAGACAACACGGTATCACCTAGAATTTGAAAGGTTTGAGGGAAGGGATATACTAGTTCTGGGCAGTAGTTGTTCTGTCGAACTCACCTAGGAGGGAGAGGGAACGTTTCAGTGGATGGCGTAGGAGTCTGAGAGAAGAAAATAAATTAGGGGGATGCCACAGTGTGATGACTCCATAGAAGATTTGACCAGACAGGGCTGGTTCATCCCAGGGTGAAACCATTCAGCGGAAGCCTATGTTCGGGTAGACCGGTTCCCAAGATCCGCCTCTTCTTGGCTGGGGTTGGTTAAGAAGTTTGAGAGTCAGTCAATGTTGAGTCAGTTGAGTTGAGTCAGTCATTTTGGTCAGTCAGTTTTGAGTCAATGTTGAGTCAGTCAAGTTTGAGAGTGCAGTTGATCGACGTGAGCTTGAACCAGTCTCAACCTGTCTATGTTGGACACGTTATGTTATTTATATAGTACCTATAAGGTCAAACAATATACGTAACAGGGGATGCCTTCAAACTTGACTGTTTCTTTCTTTCTTTCTTTACAAACATTTTAAATAGTGCATTCAGTGAAATGATTTATAATGGTACGCCTACATGAGTTTTATGAGAGCAAGTATACATAAGGGTTTAATTTAGGTAAACGATTATCTGTGGTGTAATATAATATATGATCACTTAGTGGACATTCTTTTTATCCAACTAAGTGTACAATAATAATAAAATAAATTTTAAAGTTAATTAGGACTATGATAATAGTTTGTATTGAAATAGACAATCTAAAATGGTGATGGTTACATTGATGGTTGCAGATTTGTAGCATTCCCTGAAATTGTGAAGATGGAAAGCAAGATCCCGTTTCGAGTGAAAATGGAAAGTCTTCAAAACTCACCAGCAATGTTCAGCAACAAGTTTTATTATGGGCCTACATCGAGTCTGGCTGGACTGGCCAGCTACCCTACAGCCTCCTCAGGTAATACAACATTAACAATGGTAGGCTTCAACATTAATAATACTCTAATGTGTACCGTAGCTTTGTTGGTTTTTATACACTACTTACAAATCACAAACTTCAAAAGTTTCTTTCTAAAACAAATACAGTGTAGTCACAATAAGTTTGTGTACTCATGCATCTATCATTGTATTTTATTGAAATAACATTGTAGGAAGCATAAGCATGCTTACAGTTGCATATTCATATTATACAGTAGTAGGTTTCCAAAACCAATGAAATATTACCTTTAACAAAGATATATGTAAAAAGCCACATTTGTGAGAGGGGGGGGGGGGGGGGGGGGGGGGGGGGGGGGGGGGGGGGGTGGGAGGGGGGAGAGGTGTGTTAACATTCATATACAGATGGTTTCACAATTTGACCTAAAATAACAGATGTACTACAATCTAAAAGTACATTTAAATGTAAATTGTGTTGAGATTTCAGTGCACTTTGAAAATATTAGTGACATCGACAAAAGATATTCATAGCTATACCAGTACAATTTTGTAACTTGTAAAACTACCTGGTATTGAAAGAATCTGATAGCAAATTTTATATTAGTTACACACTAGTTGATTCTAAGACAATCAAATTTGTGAGATACATGGTTTGGACTAAAAGCAAATCTCAGCTACCGATGTCTTAGGGTACAATTCAGCCCAAAAAAAGACAACATTTGAGTTAGTCTCAAGAAAAGACAAAACTGATCGTTGATTGAAAATTAAACTTTATTTGAAATTTGGTCTATAAATGTCAAAACCACAGGTAAAAGATACACTGATACACGGACAAGTTCATAATTCCGTCTGATGTTGTTTGCATCCAAATAGGCAACCTTCATTGATCTATCAATGCACACCGATAATCATCGACCAGAACAGATAAACCACGAAGCTGATAGTATCAGACTATCATGACAAAATAAAAATTGCCTTTTAGAAGCCAATGAAATTCTCACAAACTGCTTATATATCAAGGTGAACATTTTTGTCTAACTTTTATGGAAATATGTAGTAACGTACAATAAACTTGGTCGTAGGTGTTCCAGAGTTGTGCTCTCCATTTGGGCTATCATCTCCATTCATGGACATGTGGAAGAAGATGCCGATGCCAATGGGTTTATCTCTGCCCATGTCAGACGAGGCGGATGAACGTCCATCTTACCCTCCGGTAGACTTGAGTGCGTACTCTACGCGACCGCAGCCTCCGTTTCGTCTGTGGAGCCCTCTGAACCCCTACGCTCACTTCTACCCCGTACTCCCTCCCCCCCTCCCCCCGTTGGCAGAGGAGCCCCGTGAGCCCGACCGGAACAACTAGATCTTGCTAATAATCGAGCAATTCTCAAACATTACGTGGCCAAATTAAGTGGCAATCGTTTTCACAAAGTAAATCACTCGTGTATCCAAATGTGTTTTCATAATTTAAAATATTATTTCTTTGGTGAAAACTAGCCAAAGGTTTCCGTTTCCGTTGTCCGCAGTGTAAATAGTTAATTGGTGATAAAATGACTGTCGTGCCCGTAAGAATCGCTACCTCACGCAAGACTAAGTGTTGGTGTACCATGCGAGATGCTGTGATCATAGATTAAATAAGTTTAATCAAAATTATTGCTAGTTTATTTGTTTTAAATGATTTTGGATCATTGTTAATTAAGATATGTGAGCTGTGCTCTTGTCTCACCGATCATGGAGTATATTTATTAATAGTCTACCATATCATTTCGAGGTTGACAGCAGCTGGTGAGAAAACAGTAAATTACAGCTAATGTTTGTGCTGGTAACCATAAGTACCATAAAGGCATTATGTATAACTTTGTTAAAATGAATAAAGTTTACTTTTCTTAACCACTCTTTGATTATTTGTTTGTCAGTAGCCTATTAGAAAGCAAAAGCTGGTTGGTAAGAAGAAGAAGAGTATTTATATGTATTCGGCAAAGACGATCCAGTAGCTGGCATTGAGAACGGCAAACAACAACGGGAAGAAGACTCGAGAGAAGCGGTCGATGTTGAGGGCGCGGATCCTCTTGCGCTGAGCCTGACTGAGTCGCGGGGGTGCTGGGGGCTGACCGGCCAGCAGGCGAGCGTTCTCCTGAACCCATAGACAAAAACAACCTATAAGGCTCAGTTACAACAATATCACACTTTATAATAAATTAATTACTAGAAGTAATGATTTCTGGTCGTACTTCAAGAAATTACTTAAAGAACAGTAGATCAAGATCGGCATTGTTTCCTAGTACATTTTACGAGAGTGAAAGCCAAATTCTTGTAATTATTTTATGTGTTATTAGTATTTGTATTTAAGTTCTTTGCATTCAATGCAAGAAGTTCTTATTGAGATGTGAATGAAGATGTATTCAATACAAAAATACAAAACGAGCAGTAATTCAGGCTGAATTGAAATTAATACACCAATTTTGTTGTGTATTTATGTTGTATGTGTTTTTCTATAGAGAAGTAAGTAACCACTTACACTTATAAATATAAACTTACTTTGGCAGCCAAGTCGAATATTTTGTCCGGCTTTGGAGTTTCAGCCGGAGGCTTTGGACCCTCATTGTCTCCCAGAACGATATTGACCAGGCAGTATTCCATCAGGGCCATAAACACAAACCTAACAACATAAACAGTAATTTAGCTTCAACAGATTGTGAGTAACAAATGCAAGTGGAACACAGAGCCAGTCCAACTTTGCAACAACACTGGATTAAAAGTAAAAAAATGATTAGTGGAATCCAACTACAGAGCAATGCTTGTTTGCAGTTGGAAAATGGTGCCCTAATTTCTACCGCTTTCCAACACAAATCTAACTTGGGTACAATACAATGGCTATGTTCTTCTCTTGATCACAAGTACGTTACTAGTAGTAGTAGAAATCTGTACTCTTAGCATTTTGCTATTTTACATACACAATCATGTAATTTTAATTTTACAAATTTACATTTTTCTACTATTCTTCCCTCTGCACTTATAATAAACTAATAAGTTTCTCAACATATCATAAAGATAGACAACAACTCAGTCTTCGATGGGTCAAATGGTTGGACATCACTACTTCATTTACCTTGCATCATTCAAAGCATAAAATTGAAATCTTAAAACGTTCAAGAAGTTTGGCAACTTGAAGTTTGCTAATTACAAGTTCTTATGATAACAAAGTTTTAGGATTGCATAAGTACAGGGTCACACAACTTACAAAAGGTGTTCTATGTTCTATTTCACTATGTAACTAAATAAACAATATTTATTATCTGGAAACATAATTATTTTAAGTTAATCGTATTTTGTAAGATTGCAGTTTACTCACACAGTGCAGACTGACATGAAGGCGTCCACAGCTTTCAGGTAGGAGACAGGTGGCAAGGCAGCCTGAGACTTGGCATGTTGAGTAGAGAGGGTGAGAAGTGACGTTACTCCCAAGGTCACTCGAGCAGGAGCAGCTTCAGGTTTGATCCAGAAGGACACCCACTACAAAAAAACACCAGGTTTATTAATACTCTCAAAATATCTTAGGAAAAACAACAAATTTAAAATGTTATACTATAACATAATATGAATGTACAAGAATACTAGGCCTGTGCATGTAATGATTTTTAAGTTCAAATCAAATATTGAATATTCAGGCAAAGAAAGTTCGAATATCAAATAGTTTTACGTGGTAGTGAATACAGTTTCGAATAATGATAGGAAAAATTAAATTAATCTGGGACAAATAAACATGAACACAGGTTAGTGCTAAAGCCAGAGACTCATGGGGGATCACCCACAAAAGAACAATTATGCAGGAAATTTCTTTTACGTGAATTTTCTAGATGTTTTAGTAAATTTTGATTGCTTAGAAACTGAAAAAAAAATTTTGGAAATAATATTATCATTTTATACGTTGGTTCTTATATCATTTGTATTATTATTTTTTTATAAATTTAGGAATATCAATATTACAGTATATAAACTTGTGTTGTGTGCACATTTTATTCTACTGTATACCTGTATAGTAGTTCTTCAACTGAGCACACAAACTAAACAGTAGCTTGAACAGAGCCAGACAAACTAGCCACCTATCAATTCCACATGTACACAGTAGACTGTCCTAGGTCAAGACAATACGTCAGCAACCGTCATGTCTCATGTTGCAAGAATCATAGCCCACCATGCACAGCTAGTTTCAAAGATAACGCCACCAGCGAAAAAAAGCTTTCAGTGCCATCATAAATACTGAACAAAACTGTATTGCCGCCAAAAATAGAAAATTTTAATACTCGACAATGAGGCAGAAATCCGGAACTTACATACTTACCGACATAATCACAATCAGACATGTGGGTATGTATGTGTGGAACAAGTAGTAGCCAAGTCGCCGCTTCAAGACGAACACCACCTCCAGGCAGGTGAAGTTACCTGGAAACATGACCATGTAACACTTTAAATTACAGACACAGATATGACAATCAGAAGGAAAAACAACACACACGTCAAACTGTGTTTAAAATGTGCAACCTGCCTGTGTGAAAGGATCACTATAATTGATGATTTTAGTTGAAGACAATGACTAAAAACACAGCCTTAAATTAATTCTATGCACACTGCCTAGATACTTATAGCTTCAGTTACTTGATTAAAAAATTTAAATCGTAGTTGGAATTCAAAATTGAAACGTGCTAAATGAATAACTGTTCTTGAAAATTGATGTCGGCCTTCACAGATACCTGTGGAGTAGACTTGCGTACAGTCGGCAGTGGAGTTCTTGACCAATTGTAGCTGCGGTAGCTCAATGTTCTCATCTACCACCAGTGGTACGTCTGGATCCCACTGGAAGATCATGTCGTCTGTGGTATGCGACACTGTAATACAACATGGCCAAGTTTAACCAGAAATGTGTTCTGTTTAAAAACAGTTTTACAATATTGTGACAACTTATCTCAATATAGATACAAATACAGAAGTGATTAGTTTACTTCAAGTAAAAATGACAATAGTTCTCAGTGTTTTTGTTCAGGTTTATTTACATTTAGAGGGTATTGAAGTCCAAATTTAGTTGAAGCAGCAAAAGACGATGTTACATATCAACTTTCTAGAAATATCTAGTGTCTGACTTCATTTCAATTAGTTACCAAATAAACAAGGTTATAAAAATAAATAATCTGGGTCTAAGAATTTCAAAAGACAGAAAATACTTTTTATTATTTTTCAAGTAATGCTAATACTGTATGTGATGATAATAACAAATATGCCACCTTATTCTAGATACTACAGTTCGATTGCTCTTTAGCATGCTTGAAATGTTGCAAACATGTAACGATAAAAAAGTGAGTAATTAAACTTACAGCTCTCCATTTGAAGTTTACATTCTTGGGTATCGTGAGGGTAGATCATGAAGTTCATGGCGCATGAGAGGGTCAGTGTGAGCCTAAAACCAAAAGCGTAATGTTCATTCAGAACATATTCAATTTATATTCCAAATATTGGCCCACTTACCAACATCGTCATCATCACTTGAAATAGCAAACTAGCAACGATGTTCACATATCACAGGTTAACACCACCTGATGGACAACTGAACCTAGGTATGCTATTTCATATGTGACTTATAGGTATGATAGGGGAAACAACAGTTTTCACAACACATTTAAGACTCTTAGAAGTGCAGACATCTATTTATTTTAAAGCAAATACCAATAAAAAAATACTCATAAACTAATTATATACATATACCCCATCAACAATTTTAGATTAAAATTATTTTAAAAATGAAACCAAAAGTATATATATAGATGACGTGGGGTTGGATTGTGAAAATATGGACTCAATTTACATGCTGTGAATTTTCGTGCATTTTTTCTACCTAGAAAGTGTATTTATCGTCTTAAATGTCAGCTATATATTTTAGAAGAGCTTCTCCAAATCCGATCATTAGTTTTTCGCCAACCAAAGTTGAGACAACCCATTGAGTCAACTGCAAAATTAACGTAACCTCTATTACTTTACTTACTTTACCATGTAGAGTATGGTCTTATCTTTGTAAAGCCACATGTAATGATTAGGAATGGTCATAGTTTGAAATGTAACTGCTTTAGCGTTCTTGAAAAAGGAGTCTGGTCGCCACATGTTCTTCAGCCATTCGACCTCCAGCAGCCTGAAAGAGAAAGTGGACATTTTAAAACACGGGTCAAGTAAGTTATATGTGACAAACATCCAATCCTTCACAGAAACACCATTTTTCTCGTCAACAAAACGCTTTCGACCAAATCCTAGCACTGTGAATAGAGGTGAGCGCGTGATTGACTTTTGACTCACGCCAGTTCACAATCACGAGCGAATATTCTCTAATCACGCACACTCACACACGTACGAGTATTATCGCTACACGCTCACGCACACTCACGCTAGAAATTAATTTATTTCTCACACACTCACGCCATATCATACATCATATTCAGTCACACACGAGTCATGACTTAAACTCAGGGATGGTTAACATGATTGTTATTTATATTTACATTTTCATGACCATGGCGAGACTGAGAAGCAAATGGCAATAAATGAAAAGTTGTTACCAGATTTGTTTTAATACTAACGGTTTCAAAAACATTTTTTGAGAAAAGATGATATAATCTTCAATTGTTAGCAAATTGGATAACGTGACACGCACAATCACCCATGTCACGTTTCACGCGTGAGTCAAGTATCTTGCACAATCACTCACTACTTATTCCATTAAGTCCACACTCACGCACACTCACGACACGCGCTCAGCTCTAACTGTGAAGTCACCATGGGGCAATCTATAATTTACCAACGTTCTTGTGAACTACATGAAACTATGTAGAGAATACCAAGCCACTTGGTCTTAGTCAATGCTTGAATTTTAATTTGATTTTTTAAATGCCCTACATGACATATTGAAATATGTTAAACCATCTCTCTAAAATATTACTTAAACTTCAACTTAATTTCTAGTTCAGTGCCAGTACCTGAAGTTGTATTTTGTGTGCATTTACTTCACATTGCACACTGCACTTTCAATTAATAGAATACAATAGCATTTTGTAGCACACTACATTACTGTTTTTGATTAGTGCTTTTGTAATTTTTATGATTACATGTACACTCTCTCTCTCTGGAGAAGCCAATTGTATGTGTTATATTATACCAATCAACTTAATACAATGAGTTTTTTCCACAATATTAAACTAATGTAAGCAAAGTATTTCTAACTAGAATGTGTAACACGAACCAGGATATAGAAAATGCTACTGCCTAATATCGATACCTATATTCTGAAGTCATATTTTCTGGCAGTCTCAGGCGGTTGTCTTTCCAGGTTTGGGCAAAGAAAATGTCTGCAGCATAAGTCTGAAACACAGGGAAGAAGGATAGTCCTGAAGTAATGCCCAGAAATAAAATGCTAGTGTTGAATCTGGAGTCGCATATTTAGATCTTAAGTTAATCTTAATTAATCCTAAGCTTGTGGTTATCGTATCGTTAGTAGATGAGGCAAATATTCTTGGAACAAGTGTCAAAAGAAACTACTAGCACAACATATCAGATAAAAATATGAATATTAAAAATATTAAAATCTGATAAAAAATATGGTTCCTTTTAGAAAGCAGCACATGATAGTCTAGACGTGACATGGCACATGCAACAGCGCTGCACATAATATTCCAGCCGTGACTGTCACAATTTTCAAATATATACATAGTGACGCTAACTGCAGTGCTGAAATAATTTAGGTGGAGCTGTGGAGCCAACTGCTCGTAACTTACCATGGCGTTTTCGTCGATCGAGTCAAGACCCATGACTGTCACATGGAAGTACACAACTGTCGGGCTACCGTCTTTCTTCGGGGGCCTCATCTTGTCATATAGCTTAGTATCCTCGGGTAGAATATCGTTGAAAGTCAGGCGAGTAGACCTGGTAATGCACATAAACACACAATGCTATACTTTTGACCATTATTAATTTACTACGATTTCTTGTGTGTTGTATATAAGTGACAGAATACTGGGCCTCGCTCTCTTTACCTGTACGACCGTTGAGTGAGAATAAACACTGTGTTAAGCTTCAATGCGTGACTGATTTCTGAAATCCAGTAAATCCTATATTTTGAACTAATATGAGTGCATTAATGTGATTGTTGTGTATTCATTATGGTGTCCAGTAGCATATCCAGGAATTCACAATTGGGGGGGGGGGGGGGGGTTCTCAAAGATCCCAATTACGTAAGGGGCGTCCGCCCCAGCTGCCGGAGGCCTTTTCGCCATTGGCGATTATTTTCCATTATTGACGGTTTAAACGTCTGTGAACACGTTTCAGAACCGTCCAATGTCAGATTTCTTCCCTGTATGGCCCCGGGAGAGAATAGGTCCAGGGTGCTAACTAGAGCCAATTTAATTTTCTTAAATACACATACAAATACACTTATAGAGAGTTGAGAGTTCCTCGTTTCCTTCCTACTCTCCGTATATTTGTTTCGTTCTTCTTGAAGGCATGGGGGGAGGGGAGTGAACCCCATAACCCCCCCCCCCCCTTGAATATGCCTCTGACGGTGTCAATCCTTTAAAGCCTGCAAGCACACACTGTATCTAAGAGGCTAATTGTTGTTAAAATGAATGTAAAAGAATGAATACTTACTGGTATTCTGCCGCCACGATCAACCAGAGATGGAGAAGACAGAGCGTCTGGCTGCAGAGTCGAGTTGGAGAAGTCATCCTGCCTGCAACAAACATTGCATTCACTGATACAACTCGGTATTTCAAATTGATCGTAGGGACGCCTGCTGCACGGAAATCGTGAAATAATTATAACTTACACCATATGGTTCTTGTGGCGCTGTTCACAACTAAATCGTAATGTAATGATTGATAGTCGGAAAATATACGATTGCGATCCCGATCACGACTAAACGATCACGATGCCGACAATTGTGGTTGAGGCAAAGACAGGCTAATATCAGGGGCGGATTTAAGAAAAAGGGCCCGGTCGGCATTGATGATTGAAGTTCGTGGAGATGAGGTAGCGCGGAATAGCAGGGGTCTGGGGCTAGCCCCAGCCGCCGGAAACAATTTCGATGAGGGCGAAAATATTTTTGGTACTGCAATAAGTTTGATGGCCTAAAACGCGTTTAGGTTATTTGTAAAAAGAGCCTTGTCCGTCGGAAACTTTTCCCCGAAAAATAATTAATTATTACTGTCCCTATTTTTGCTTGAAGTAGCTACTGATGAGACTAAATAGACGCCGGTTTTAGTAGTAGTTTGGTTTTCAAAATTAACATTAAGTTCTTCTTGAGAAATGTTCGTGACGGCAGCTAGATCATTCGGACACATGTTCTTGTTGCACTGTGGGGAAACCAGAACAGAGATTTTTAATATCAATCGACGTTTCATCGCGTTTACTTACTTTACCAACACTTGCTGATCTAAGCGCACTCGAACATGCCTTCCTCTCAGCAACAAATGGTAATTTTGTTTGTTTAGGGTCACTGCCTGCACTCAATAAAAGAGAACGTTCCCTACGTACACTTTTGACAGCCTGGTTTATGAATTTGTATTTGTCTTCCTCGCTCATTTCTAAACATATACCTGAACCTGGCAGTGGCAAATTTCAATATCACATGCTACAATAAAATATGTGTAAAATAACAATTCAAACCAACAAAAGGAATCACACACACGCACACGCTGTAGCACAATATTTTGCAAGAACTACTTGACTTCCGTCACTTGCCAAACTTATTATACAACTGAGCTACGAACACGTGTTTAGGGTTTAAAGACACAACAAGCCACCCCCACCCGACCACCCATCGACCACTTATATAACTACTTTACCGGTAACTGATTTTCCTCGAATTTTGAAATGTGCGCATTCGCTTTTATGTTTACGAAGCGTTGTTTCTCAGAACTGTGTAAATCTGTTTTGAACGTGAAAACATCCTGTCGCGCTGTCCCTACCCTTATTTTCTAACAACTTGTCGTTATTGTGAAAAGCCCACACTAAACTCTTCATATAATTTTGTCAATTGTAGCTTCGTTTCCCTTTCATTGACAATTTCAACAAATAGAGGCTGAGTAGACGACAACTACAATATACCAAGCTATGATTATCAGCAATGGGTGTCTGGGGGGGCCCCGACCGGGTCGGGGCCAGGTCGGCATTTGCCGACCTCGCCACCCGTTAAATCCGCCCCTGGCTAATATCTACCTGAGGACATGGTTACCATACTCTTAAAAAGCAAATCATTACATTCACCGTGCTTATTCAAGTCTATTCCGGAGCTAAACATGACACGGTGGGCATTTAAATCACAAAGAGGGTCGCATGCATCAAATGAGATAGAATAGGTTCCACAGCGACCTTGTGAATGCTGACGTATAGAACACTGAGTCGGAGCCAATCAGCGGGTAGCTTTTCCAATACTGACATTTGGTTGGCTCAGTCATCTCTGACGGCAGCATCCACAAAGTTCATGTGGAACGACAAATAAAATAATAGATAAGGAACGGGGATGATGATGAGGATTAACATACGCGCGAGAGCCCTCTTTGAAGTCAGCGCGGTAACCAACATTGAGAAGAACCTCGAGTGAGAATTGCTGGTGAACGGTGATGGAAATCGAACCCGCGAACGAACGCCTAATGATCCTTGTGTGTGCACTCATCCAGCATCCATCTTGTGCACGAGAGCTCAAGTACTTGATGACGTCACTCCGCGCTTGTTAGGTCCATCAATGCTGCATGGAAGCAAATCAATGAACCCGCTCGCCGAAGATGAGAAATGTTGAAGAGTTCTCGACGAGTTAAATTGCACTGACGCGGTCTTTGTCTCACGGGAATGAATGGAACACGGACAACGGTCCAATAAGCATTGACAACCCTTATATAACAGAAGCGTCGCATTGAGTTTGAGAGGGCGCAATCCGAGCATAATCTGCAGTTGTAGACTATGGGCGAGGCGGTATAGAGCCGCAGCTGCCGACAGAGGAAACATTTTCCGGGACTTACAACATTTCTAGCAAAATCATTTGTCACACGTAAATAATAAGGCAACCAAAGCATTTCCTGATTTTGTAATGTCATAATAAATGGCTAGTAAAGCTCCGACCACAACTGTCGGCATCGTGATCGTAATCGGGATCGGGATCGCAATCGTACATTTTCTCATGCAAAATCATTACGATTTTATTGTGAACAACGCCATAAAGAACCATGTAAGTTAAAACTCTTCCATGATTGCGGATTGCGATAACGATCCCAATACGGACAATTATGGTTAGTACGCCACTAAATATTAATAAGTTGTCCCAACGTGACTGGATAGGAACTAGCGCCGTAAATGATGGTTTCTTCTAAATGAACACTGGTTACCGTTACTTGCGAACCACTATCGAAAATGGAATCATAATTTGTTGGTTTGGTACCTAATTTGGACCAGTATATGTTTAATGACGGCTGAACACTACCAAATGAGAAAGTCTTGCGGTCGTCGTATCTCTTATGCTATATGCTACCCTCGACGGTGATCACTGATTAGAAGGTTAATAAATAATGTGTGTCATGTCCCATTCAGTTCTCTCACAACACATTTCATTTTTGAAGACACTAGGAACGAAAGTTCTAATGACAAACTCTCTTATAAATTAGACTATGTTTGATGTGATGGAAGACGAGTTTATAAGAACTTAAAAAAACATAATGTATCCAAGTTTAAAGGAAGAAATATATCCCATAGAGTCTTAACGATCTCACGCGGTCGGATTTATTACCAACTAAAACATCCCTCAAACTTGCAGTTTTTAAACAGCGCCCTGCTGCACGCTATTAATACATGATCAAGATTATCTTAGAGTCAAATCCATAGTACTCCTCAACTCAGACTTTCCTCAGACTCACCCAACCACCATTCACAGAGCAGTCCACATGGCAATGCTGCTCTGTGATTGGTGGTTGGGCGAGTCTGAGGAAATACAAAGTTGAGGAGCACGTGAGGAACGACTATGCATTTGACTCGGTTCAGAATCTCACCACAGCCCTAACGATCTATCTATCATCTATCGCACAGACATTGATCACAAGTCTTGAAGATAATACAATCATTGTAACGATCGTCTCGCCTTTTCGTTAACCATGGATATACTCGACATCTTCTTTCAGATACCTACTATAGTATTAACATTGTTCTAGTTATTGATTAAGGTAGTTCCCGCCTATTTTGTTATTTTTTATCTTGTGAGCCACTTGACGTTTGGTCACGTTCGCATGGCGAATAACTTTACTCTTCGCCGGTCCATCAAGATTCAATTCACAGCATCGTTATCGGGGGGAATCCCTCAGGGAAGCGACGAACATTGACAGAAGAAGGACAATCAATGTTCGGAGCAGCGGAGAACAGACAGCGTGACATCAATGCTCAGAAGGGAACAATGATTGACGCGTGACGCATCAATGCTCAGAAGGGAACAATGACTGAACGTGACATCAATGCTCAGAATGGAACAATGACTGACGCGTGACATCAACGCTCAGAATGGAACAACGGATAACGCGTGACATCAATGCTCAGAAGGGAACAATGACTGACGCGTAGCATTAATGCTCAGAATGGAACAATGACTGACGCGTGACATCAATGCTCAGAATAGAACAACGGATAACGCGTGACATCAATGCTCAGAAGGGAACAATGACTGACGCGTGGCATCAATGCTCAAAATGGAACAATGACTAATGCGTGGCATTAATGCTCAGAAGGGAACAATGACTGAACGTGACATCAATGCTCAGAATGGAACAATGACTAACGCGTGACATCAACGCTCAGAATGGAACAACGGATAACGCGTGACATCAATGCTCAGAAGGGAACAATGACTGACGCGTAGCATTAATGCTCAGAATGAAACAATGGCTGACGCGTGGCATTAATGCTCAGAATAGAACAACGGATAACGCGTGACATCAATGCTCAAAATGGAACAATGACTAATGCGTGGCATCAATGCTCTAAAGGGAACAATGACTAACGCGTGGCATTAATGCTTAGAATGGAACAATGATTGACGCCTAGCATTAATGCTCAGAATGGAACAATGATTGACGCGTGGCATCAATGCTCAGAAGGGAACAATGACTAACGCGTCACATCAATGCTCAGAAGGGAACAATGACTGACGAGTAGCATTAATGCCCAGAATGGAAACGCGGATAACCCGTGACATCAATGCTCAGAATGGAACAATGACTAACACGTCACATCAATGCTCAGAATGGAACAATGACTAACGCGTGGCATTAATGCTTAGAATGGAACAATGATTGACGCCTAGCATTAATGCTCAGAATGGAACAATGATTGACGCGTGGCATCAATGCTCAGAAGGGAACAATGACTAACGCGTCACATCAATGCTCAGAATGGAACAATGACTAACGCGTGGCATTAATGCTTAGAATGGAACAATGATTGACGCCTAGCATTAATGCTCAGAATGGAACAACGGATAACGCATGACATCAATGCTCAGAATGGAACAATGACTAATGCGTGGCATTAATGCTCAGAATGGAACAATGACTAACGCGTGACATCAACGCTCAGAATGGAACAATGACTAATGCGTGGCATCAATGCTCAGAAGGGAACAATGACTAACGCGTCACATCAATGCTCAGAATGGAACAATGACTAACGCGTGGCATTAATGCTCAGAATGGAACAATGACTGACGCCTAGCATTAATGCTCAGAATGGAACAACGGATAACGCGTGACATCAATGCTCAGAATGGAACAATGACTAACGCGTGGCATTAATGCTTAGAATGGAACAATGATTGACGCCTAGCATTAATGCTCAGAATGGAACAACGGATAACGCGTGACATCAATGCTCAGAAGGGAACAATGACTGACGCGTAGCATTAATGCTCAGAATGGAACAATGATTGACGCCTAGCATCAATGCTCAGAATGGAACAACGGATAACGCGTGACATCAATGCTCAGAATGGAACAATGACTAACGCGTGGCATTAATGCTTAGAATGGAACAATGATTGACGCCTAGCATTAATGCTCAGAATGGAACAACGGATAACGCGTGACATCAATGCTCTAAAGGGAACAATGACTGACGCGTCACATCAATGCTCAGAATGGAACACCGGTTAAATGCGTGACATCAATGCTCAAAATAGAACAATGACTAATGCGTGGCATTAATGCTTGGCGCATCGCCGAACACTGAACAGGGCTACTGTGTGGGGAAGGGGGGGAGGGGGGTGGATTTGTTCCTTGACTTCACAATGACTGGAAGGTGTCTTTATACAACTGCCCTAAGGGTCATGCACAATCAACTGTCAAGTTAACAGGGAAGGATACACCTACGTCAAAAACCGCAATAAATTTTCATTTTTAATTTATATCACAAGAATGGGCTTCGAAATCAAAAATCTTAATCAACAGCGCACTGTGGTTTAGTAAGCCCTACACATTGAATGCGCTAAGTCGTGACTTATATTATAATCAGTATGTTTTTTCTAAATAATTAATTTTATTACTAATTATCGAATTATAATCAAAATACTACGCTAATGGTTATAATATTTTATTCAATCGGTAGGGCTTACGAAAGCAAAGTTCGCTGCTGATTTAGATTTTCGCTTTCTTGTTGCAATCTTGAGATATTATTTAATAATGAACATTTTCTGCGGTTTTTGACGTAGAGACTATCCTTTGCCCTTAAATATGGGATTTGTTGATATGGAATTGTTTGATTAAATGCTATTTTCCGTAAGAGAAATAAACCCCATAGCAACAATAAACGACTGTGCATCTGACGTACAACACGGCGATCTCTTAACACTTTTCGTACTATTTGGATAAACAGATTTAAGAAATAAATACTTGCTTCCTAAACTAAAATGTAAGTGTACAAATCAAAGTAGTTCCCCAAAGCAATGAAATGCAGAATACTCGAGAACAGGCCGCGGACCTTGTTATAGGAGAGACAGTTAGTAGCTATATGATTTGCAACTAAACCGCAGTTCACTGTGTACGTTGTGTACACCACGATATGAGTTTCGTTCGGAATTGCTAGAAGAAATGGGGTAATAAGACTGATGCTAAAAATGTTGTGAATAGCCTATGTTGTATTTTATACCACGTTTGGGACTCCCTCTTGCACCTCAAATGTGATTTTTTTCAAATCTCCAGACGAATCATTCTTCGAATCGAAAAAATGTGTTTGGTTGGTCGAAATTGTTTTCTTTTTCCCGTGAGATTAGTGAATTCACGAGACGTGAACCTCAAATGTCATGGCCGTAACCTACGTAAAACCATGTAAATGTTTTTCAACAAGGTCGTAATTTTAGCTTTCTGAAAAGGAAACACAATAATCCAACAATTATTCAAGCACAGTAGCCTATACTTTGTGTATTATATTTTAAGCGGAAATCCGCCACTTTTATACGAGCGAAACCTGGTCACCTCTGCGATGCGACTTACGGTGGCGTAAAGCCCCAACCGCAATTGTCGGCATCGTGATCATAACCGGGATCGGGATCGCAATCGCAATCGTAAATTTTCCCATCATTACGACATTACGATTTAGTTGTGAACAGCACCATAAGAACCATGTAAGTTAACTCTCACGACTTTCGGGATGGGATTGCGATCCCGATCCCGATAATTGTGGTAAACTGGCCATAAAGAAAGCGGTTTGCGTTAGCAAGAAGAAAACACCAAAGTAAATGCAAAATAATATCACATTTGAATAGTATGTAAACAACAAAGATGCTCAGTTTTAACTACATCAGGCTAACGATGATGCGGATGTCGTTTCAAGCCATTATTAGTATTCAACAAACGTTTACTGTTGTACCGTGGTAAAAACACACGATTGCATGTTTCTGGATTATATTAAATTGCGGTAATTGAGAGATTAGGTGAACGTCGGTAATTTATGGTGTACTAACGCAAGATGGCACAAAATATTATTAAATCAGATTCGATAAAAATAAAAATAAATACAATGGTTTAAGATTCATCATTTTCTCGAAAAAACAGTTTAGGGTAAGTTTTAGAATTAACTTCCATTTATTGCTAATATTCGAAACCGAGATATTGTAGAAAATTTAAAAAATCTATGAAATCGGTAAAGCAAACTTCCGAATAATATTTTTGACATGCAAAGATTAAGGCAAACACGAATTTTAATTTGAATGTGTCCACCCGCAATTGACGCGCAAACAATACAATTCGATAAGAAAAAACTTCGAAAAAACAATTTTACCTTTTACAAAATGAAAATAATATATAATGGCAATCATCGAAATAAACTAATTTAAATAAGAATTGTTTGCTGAAATAGTTTGAAGCAACTTACAAGTAGGTCGAATGGCGCGAGGAGTAAGACTTACCTCGGATGACCTATCTCTTCGGCGGCTGAGTCCCCACTGCGACGACCCACCTCTAAACCATGCGACACAGCGGCAAGAAATCAATCCGCCTCGGATTTGATTGGTGCATCTCTGGCTGTCTTCATCTCATTATAGACAGATTTAACAGAAACAAAACCACAACAGATCGTTCAATGTACTTAAACAAGGTTATGTGTGGGCGACAAAAAATTGTACGTAGGTGGAGCTACATTATGACCAAAATACACTTGAAAATCAGCACACAACACAGCACATATCTATTTTTAACAGAACTTACAAAAAAGAGAGAATTAAGGGCAAAGTATCCAAAGATGTTTTAAAAAGTTGAATTACGACGCCGAATAATAAAAATAAACAATATCAAGATCCTGAGATTAGTAGAATTCACCAAATATTCGAATTGGTATTAGATGAATGTAACCCACTAAATAAAGTAATTACACGCACATTGGTGCAAACAGCTATTATAATTAGGCTACCAATATGAACTGAGCAAAAAATGTGTAACGAGACAATTGCAATTTTTGACTTAAAAGTACAGGCGAAATAAATTTGGGTGCATAATCTTTTATTTTCGTTTCTAAAAAAAAAAAAAAAAAACTAAAGCTCTACAGTACACACTCAACCATCAAGCGACTGTTCTAAAGTGTATTTGTAACTATAGATGAGTATGTAGAATTCGTAATTTCAGACTTAATAATGATGAAATCCAAACTTAAAACGCATGTTAAGAATTAATTTTGTTGTTGTGTTTTCCCAGTAATGAAAAGTATGTACAAAATTAGATTCAGGTGTTTTTAATAGACAAAGCACTGTTTATTTTGGTATCCCCTAAGCTCATGAGAAAGGAATATCTTATGTATAGTCAACAGCATACAAATGACATTGATAGAGTCGTCTTACAGTAACTTCGGTAATGCTTTCGTCATCAATCAATGACGTGTTTACGGTCTCGGCCAACATGAGCAGGTATCTGAATTAGCCACGGTCGCTGGTTGGCTGCCGCTCACCCACCCGTGACGGAAGCAATACCGAAGTTGTTGTACGGCTACTATAATAATTTAATTAGAATATTTCTACGTGCTATGGCCAAGTTCCCATCTATTGATGATTTTACCTAACAAATTATTTTTTGCATTTTGTAAGTACGTAGGCCTCCTGAATTACAACATTTCACATTTGAAGTGTTTGAACTGTGTCATTATTGAGAGGACATTATACTTCCTTGGTGTAGCATGGCGCCTGGATGTTTGATGTTTCATACTTGTCATTGAAGTGGCACTGGAGACTGGAGAGCTCTATATGGAAGGTACTAATTAATTATCCTACTATACATACTCCGCGAGAATCTAAGAATAAACATATATATATGGTATCAGACAAAAAGTAAAAAAACCGACACCACTGGGAATTGAACCCAGGTCTCCCATTTGCCAGACAGGCACACTTATAATTATTATTATATTATCGGTCTATTACATGTTATGAGAAATTGTAACTCGCCGTCTCTGTAGCTTGATCAGTGGTCAGAGTGCCCGATTGACAAGTGGGAGACCTGGGTTCGATTCCTAGCGGGGACAGTTTTTTACTTTCTATAGTGGCCTACCATAAAAACCGTATTTATTTATAGATATATTTTAATATTTTAGGGAAAATGTCTTAATTTTAAACACAAAGGCGTATATTAAAATACGGAGGCTTTCGTGGCCTGGGTCTATGTTTGTAAAATTAAAAATATATATATATAATAAGTGGCATATAGAACCAATACTGTACCATTAGATTACAAGGACGGTATAGCAATTTCATTATGGGTTTTGAATGGAAAATTTAAAATCTTTGTCGTGGTATTTGATGGATTTCATTTCGCCCATTACTGTGTATGTGATGATACGTGTACCCCATGAAATCTAGCGAAAAATCAACCCTGTGAAGAAAGCAAATGACCGCAATATCGAAATATCTTACAATGGTTTTGTTTTCTAAAATGAACCAGAATTAATTGGTTATAAACAGATGAATCACCCCCAAATTTCGAATTTGGCATACATTCGAAAATAATAGCGACATTAAGAGATTTAACTAACGGTTTTATATAGGCTACGTAAAAAACGCAAACAAGGCGAATGTTTAATTAAATTATTACGTATTTTTATGGTTTGATGTATAAAAGCAGCCTCGAGAGTAATGAATCACTAGTTATCAAAAATCCTTGAAATAAACCGATAATTATAACACCATAACAATAAAAATTAATGCGATCAAACTTTTTATTTCAGCAGTCAACACACAAGCTGTTATAATATACCACTTAAAAGACCAAAAAAATCCGATAAAACCTTTAAAATACACCTTATTTCGCTCGATAAAACCGAAGTTATTGATTATATAATGACATTCTCTTATTATTAAGAATAAAACCATTTTACGGACCTCTGTCTTCATTTAGCACTTGTTTGTATTTATCGCAAGTATCGCGTCGCACCGCAAGATGGCGCCACGAGCAAGCAGAGCCAACCGGACTTACGGCCTCAACGCCACAATGTTCAATCAGTCCCTGCACCCACACAATAGAAACAAAAGGAGCTAATTGCACCAACTCTCGACGGTAACAAATCGATTTGTACTCTTGACAACAGTCTCTCACAGAAGACATTGAAACTTGAGCTGGTAACGAATACATTGCTACGTTATAGCTTTACATGTCAAGTAAAGCGACCTCAAAATGGGGGCAAATCGAGTAGGTACCAAACCAGCAAGTAGCGTACTCCTAGGGGTGGGTGATATTTGTCTATTACGTCTCATATTTTGGCTACGATGCAAAGCGAGACAAGTAACCCTCGAAAGAAATATAACAACGCGATCCACAAGTAAAACGAAATTGGTTCAAATACAACAAATTGTAAACAACCGATAAACCTCTTCTCGATTAACATTGTTGCCAAAATATGAGACGAAACATAGGTAGCTATCACGACAAGACAGTGAATTTAAAAATCGATTCAAGTTTACATACACAACAAATCGGATATTCACAACTAAAATCAGTCTATAATCCCTCAAAGACAACTACTTGATCCACAAGTGGTGACTTTTATAATATTATGACTGGCCGCGCTAAATATTTATTCCACGACTATAACTAATGTTTTCTCAGCAAAATTCACGGTTCTGATTGGTGGTTGCCATGGAGACAAAAATAAGTAGTCCCGGGGTAATTCTCTTAAATCTTCATTTCTACTTTGGAAAATATGTCTAATGTCTCGAAGACAGATGTTCTAGTTGACAGTGGTGAGTTGAAAGTCAGGTCGATGAGGTGTCCAACCCCCCCCCCCCCCCCCCCCCCCACCACCTCTTCTCACTCCTCGCCTTTCTGCTGATGGAGCAACTTCTCGGAGCAACCTCGAGCACTCTTGACGGGAATTACTGCTGATTGGCAAGAAATCCACGCCCGAGAGTTCCTCGAAGGGGAACAAAATGCACGGATTACACGTCAAGTACCGCCTATGACGCAAAATGCCTTTGTTAGATATTCTTAATATTTTATTTATATACCTTTTGCAATTTAAATATTGATCCATCGAACAGATATACGTACTATAGACAGTAGACCCAAAAACATACTACCAGAGGTTCGATTCTAATTGTGCGGATCATGATGTCACAGCCCAGTGGCGTGTCCAAGGGGGGTTATGGCAGGGGCGGACTGGGATAAAATGGCCCGGGATGCTGGGTTTCGGGGGGGGGGGGGGGCCGCACGAGGTGGCGCGGCGCAGCTGGGGTCTGGGGCAAAGCCCCAGCCGCCGGAGGCGAATACGCCCAAGGTGCAAAACCTTTTTTGGGATTGCATTGACTTTTATGGGCTAAAATGCGATTTTAGGGCGCGATTAACAGAAGCCACCCTACAAGTAGCAAAATAATTTCAATTATACTCAATTAATTACAATCTACGCTATTCTCCTATCTTTCCTATTGAACGATTGGAAAACCTATACGCGTTGACCTAAAACACGGTGCAGTAGATTAACATGAAATTAAACATGTTTAAGTAATGTATCACATTATAGATAATTAAACAACAATTATTAAAACAGGCACTACAAAGACGATGATATTTAACTCGTTCTTGAGATATTCGTGACTAAACACACAAATATAACGTTGCGAAACAACCACGGACCACGTCGTGACGTCACGGCGGGGCTGACCAATGAATATATAATGATATTTGGCAATAATTCACAACCTACACTACTGTAAGTGTGCTTTTCATTTAACTAAAAAAGAAAACGGGGGCACGGGCCGTCGTTTTGAGTTATTTCACCCTATATTCTATACGCTATTCCCCTACTTCCCTATTGTAAGATTGGAAAACCTATACGCGTTGACCTAAAACACGGTGCAGTAGATTAACATGAATATAAACATATTTAAATTATGTATCACATTGTAGATAATTAAACAGTGATTAAAAAAGGCATTAAAAAGACGATGTTATTAAACTCGTTTTAGAGATATTCGTGATTAAACACACAAATAATATTGCAAAACCACCACGGCAACACGTTGTGACGTCTCGGCGGGGCTGACCAATAATATATAATGATTAGAGGTACGTGAAAATAGCATTTTGATAATGGATTCATAGCACTTTCATTTTCAAAACTAACCATTTTGTAGCACTTTGTAGCATCTATTTGTTCCCTGCCTTAAACATCTTTTGTATGGAGTTACTTTGCAAATTTTTATTACCAGTTATGCCACAGGGGAAACATTAACATGAATAGAACTGAAATCAAGCCACACAATGTAAGAATACAATGTCAAACAAACATAAAATACGCACAGAAAATCATAAATTTTAGTTAAAAATAGCGCTTTGTAGCGTTCTCAAAAATTTCAATGCATCAATAGCATCTATTATACAAAACGCTATTTTCACGTATCTCTAATAATGATATTTGGCTATAATTCAAAACACACACTACTGTAAGTGTGCTTTTCAATTAAATTTAAATAAAACGGGGGTCACGGGCCTTCTATTTTATTTATAGTGTACTATAGTCTACGCTATTCCACTATCTTCCCTATTGTACGATTAAAAAACATATACGCGGTGACCTAAAACACGGAGCAGTAGATTAACATGAAATTAAACATGTTTAAATTATAAATCACATTGTAGATAATTAAACAATTATTAAAACAAGCATTAAAAAGACGATGTTATTTAACTCGTTCTAGAGATATTCGTGACGTAACACACGAAATAACATTGCGAAATAACCACGGCAACACGTCGTTACGTCACGGCGGAGCTGACCAATAATATATAATGATATTTGGCTAAAATTGACAACATACAATACTAGAAGTGTGCTTTTTAATTAAATTTTTTAAAAAATGGGGGTCACGGGCCTTCTTTTTGATTTATTTTGACCTAAGGTCTACGCTATTCCCCTATCTCCCCTATTGTACGATTGGAAAACATATACGCGTTGACCTAAAACACGGTGCAGTAGATTAACATGAAATTAAACTTGTTTAAGTTATGTATCACATTGTAGATAATTAAACAATTATTAAAACAGGCTAAACAAGGACGATGTTATTTTACTCGTTCTAGAGATATTCGTGACTAAACACACAAATAACATTGCGAAACAACCACGGCAAAACGTCGTGACGTCACGGCGGGGCTGACTAATGAATATATAATGATATTCGGCAATTATTCACAACATACACTACTGTAAGTCTGCTTTTTATTTAACTAAAAAAAAAACGGGGGTCACGGGCCTTCTTTTTGCGATATTCCTGGATACTCCATTGCCTTGCGTCACACAATCGTGGATCATCACGTCTGAATGCGAGCTTCATCTGTTTCCCTATGTTCAACAGAATATGTAGTTTTATGTCCAGTAATATTTTGAAAAAAGACGCTTAGTTGAGATACGACGGCGGTTTTGGGTGGGAAGTACCAGCATGAGTTTTCAGACTGGCAGGTTCAAAAATGAGTGTTTCGCCCTTTTTTAGGGGCTTTCACTCTTACATACGGAATTTCCTTTCATGCACTGTAGAATTTATACTTTTCAAGCAAAGTACAAAATTTAGATTTGCACTTATTATGGGCAATTAGGAGTAATATTTTTCGAATCGAAAATTTCCCTCGCACCATTTCCAAAGCGATTAAAAAATTAAATATCGAGAAAAAATGACAATTGAAAATAATCTAATAATTTGTAACTCGCCATAGTTTCTGAACGAAAATAGGTCAAGAGCTAACACGGTAGAAAACTGCAGGCTTTATTGTAGCTGTCAACGATTCTAACCATGTTGTATTAGATGTAATAGTTTTAATGGTCGGTGCACAATAGCCCGGGAAGGAGCTTCCCGTTACCGTTAACGTTACCGGGCAATATTAAACTATAGCGAACTTTCCCGTTATGGCGGGTTTACACAACTGACAGCGATTAAGAATTAGCGACTATGAGCGCGTTTATATAGCTGACTAGCCGCCACAGGCTTCTCTCATTGGCCGACAGTGGGAATACTGTGTGCTGATTGGCCGTGACTAAGGACTTGACCAAGGAGTTGAGATATGTTCGACTTTTTAGTCAAGTCAAGACAAACTTTAGTCACAGCCAATCGGAGAGCAGTATTCTCGCTGTCGACCAATGAGAGAAGCCTGTTGCGGCTAGTCAGTTATATAAATGCGCTCTTAGTCGCTTAATTCTTAATCACTAGTCAGTTATGTAAACCCGCCATTACTGTTACCTGAGCTCCTTCCCGGACTATTGTGCACAGACCATAAGAGAAGTACATTTTCCGCATTGGTAAGCAACGGCGATCTCGATCCATGCGGCGCGATGCGCTCCGCTTACATGCATCAAACGTAGGGCCGTGATTGGCCACTACGTGTAGGATAGGATATTTTAAACAAATGGAACCACATTCATTTTATTGCTTTTCAAGTACTTTCCTCTCTAGGGTTTTACTGATTTTGGATGTCTATTTCGTAGTTCGGCCGGCTAAGTCTAGAACTAAAATAAATTTGAAGTATTAACAGATACGAGATTGAAAATTACCTAATATTGATGTTTACACAAAATTAGCACACACGAATGTAAGTCATCATCAACTGTTTGCACTCTCGACGTTTGACAGTGACGTCACTTTCCAATGTGGCGGCCGTGCGTGACATTGGCGGTATCGCTGGAACGTTGATCACTAATCTCGTTCTAGCTGTTATACTATTCATTTTGAAGGAAAAACTTATAGGAAAGCATATTTAGTTTACATGCCAAAAGTCATCATAAAGGTTATTTCAAAATTATAGGCCTAGTAGTTTACTTGTTATAACAATTCACGCAAAGCATCGGAAAATGAGCAAATTTCTTATTGTTTTCTCAACTTCAATTGTCGAAAAACTAATGATCGGATTTGGACGAGAGTTCCTTAAGAATATGTATAAATAATGTGAGATAATAAACTTTCTAGATAGAAAGTGCCCGAAACGAAAATTCATAGCATGCACTATGTGCAGGGTGTAGCGGTTGGACCTCAGAAGCAGCGGTTTGGGCCGTGAAACTACGCAGCCTGCATGTTAGTGTATGCTATGAATTTCCGTTCGGGGCACTTTCTACATAGAAATTTTATTTGTTTACTATCTAACATTATTGGAGAATTTTCTAAAGGAACTCTCGTCCAAATCCGATAATTATTTTTCCGCCAATTGAAGTTGAAAAAACAACCACACTTGGCTCATTTCCAATTCTTGATGGTTGAATTGTTATAACAAGTAAACGACTGGGTCTATAATTTTGAAATAACTTTGTAATGACCACTGACATGTAAGCTAAATACGTTTTCCTATAAGTTTTTCTTCAAAATGAATAGTATAACAGCTAGAACGAGATTAGTACCGTGTGGTTTGTGCGAGAATCCGCAGACGGTTAGAGCGCTAGACCCGTAAGCTTAGGAATAATTTTGTCTGCTAGGGGCGTATCGAAGTTTTGCAATCGCGAATTATGTTACAGCAGCTAACATTACACCAGCATCGAACAAATTAGTTAATGTGGAAAATTAATTGAATTGAATGAATATATGTCTGGTGATTTATTTAAAGTGGATAACTGTGGATAAGTGGATAGTAGTAAAAAATTAACTCATCATTTTATTACAAGAATATACAATTATCGAGGCGAGTTATATGACCTGAATAGTAAATACTGAAGCTGTGGCCTACAGCTACAAAATTTAGTTGTATTCATTATTCAATCTCTCTTCATATCAATTTTTAAATCCCGTTGGAAAATGTGGAAGGGAAATTTTTGATTAGAGAAAAGTTACTCCAAACTGCCCTTTATAGGTGCGAATTTAAATTTTGTATTTCACTTGGAAAATATAAATTTTACAGCACTTGAAAAGAAATTCCATATTTAAGGGTGAAATCTCTTCAATTTATTCATCACTTGTTATACTGGTCACTGTATAATGGCATAAAGTGCTATACGTGACCATTTCATAAATAAATAAAATATATCATTTTTTCTGTCGTTCAACAGTGACTAGTACACCATTTGGGTTCCTTGTTACAAAATACTTATTTTGTAACTACTATATACTAAGTGTATGTTGTATTTGAGGTGGACACAGATGACCACTCTTCTCTGAAACACTAGTTGCCGTTGGTTAGAGCAGATTGGAGGGTTCGAAAGCTTGTGCAACAGCTTCGTTTTTCGTGTCAACTGCTCGGGAGTCCAGGTTAGTGGAGGAACTTATATGACTGGTCAAAGTTACACCGTCCTTTCAGATGGTCCCCTTGGTACTTTTCGACAGGAGTAGGCTACGTGCTGGTACCAGGCTTCCCCTCCTCCCTTCCTCATTATCATTCATCAATCATCACTCATCAGGCTAAAGAGAGCATTGTGCCCTACACTGGCCTTAATTACAATAAAATAAATAAAATATATACATTGTAATATTGTACTGATGTTAAAAATAAACAGGTAAATTGGATTCGAGGAGGCTGTAAGTATAAGGTTGATAGGTTGAAGGATGAAAGAACAAGTGCACGTGAACCATACAAAATATCATTGATTTGTAATAGAATATTTCTAGATTTAATTTACAATCAATCAAGTGTTTTATAAGTTATCTGAGAAGAATCTTGAGCAATTGGTAACAAACAAACAAATTATTAATTCATAATTTGTACAATATGTTAGCTTAATGTAGGCCTATGATCAATAATTTATAATACAATCTGCATACTTGAAATTTTAGAACAACAATTTGTACTCATCTATAAAGAAGATTAATGGAATTGATCGTTAGTAGAGCCCCGTGAAATTCACATTAACTAGGCTATAAAAGCGAAAAGTAAAAAATGTATTTTTTTATGAAAGTTCTCAAACTTTGGTAGGGTTATGCACCTAATAAAAGCTTTTTTCTTGCAAATTCAAGCGAAAAACTCCATTTCATGCGATAAGCGCAAACTATACAAATTCATGCTAATTACGGAGAATTTTCTTAAGTTTAAGCGACAATAGTAAAAAATGCGAAAGTAATACATTTTTGTCGATTTCCTGAACAATCCAATCCACTATTTCCATTTGGTAACTATAGGTCTATTTTAGTTTTTATTGTATCAATAGTGTCAATGAACAATCTCAATCAAAAAAGAATTAATTTTTTACCACAATTTTTGGACCACGTCCAATATTTTCTTGCTAAAACCCTGATTTCAAATAAAAACTAATTAACACTAACATTTTGCCTTTGTATGCTTAATTTTTTTAGAATAGATGCTGAACAAAAAAAATTAATGCTAATTTCAAGGGGCTCTAATCATTAGATTCGGACGAAACTGTATGCAGAGTCCACCGCAACAAATGATACATTTTATGTATCAAATAAACTAACCTCCTGAATAATTAAAATTTTAGGTAGGACCCTCCTACAAACATAAAGTCAAAGACAAATACATCATATACGCAATAGCAATCAGCTTACAAAATTCAATTGGAAAAGTGAAGCTCATATCGTTGTTGTCGAGGTTTCTTGCAGATTTATAATTTTTCAAGTGGAAACAATCACCCACATAAATGATTGCTAAAACTGAAACAAAGAACAACATACATACAATTACTCAAATGTTGCACTTAATACTGGACCTCTTTTAGAAATAGGTGAAGGCAGACAATAGTTAGAGTGACCAGACATCCCGTTTCTTTAAGGGCTGTCCCAGCGTCCCGAAAATAGTTGTCAGGACGGAAAAATGTCCCAGTTTTCAGAATTCAACCAATTATTTAATTTTTCCTTTAAATTAATATTAACTGTATACGTTTACAAATGAAAATTTATAGCATTGATAAAAAAGAAAAAATCCACCTCGGCAAGTAAGGAAAAATTTAATTTGTGTACCGGTAAGTTTATTATTATTATTATTTACTTATTATTATTTTTATTATTATTATTATTATTATTATTATTATTATTATTATTATAAAAAATAAAGACTATAACAAATACTATTAAATTCTAAAAAATAAATGCACAAATAATAATTTTCTTTCGAGTTTTTGTAATTAATTTAGTACCTTCCTTGCTCAGATCACTCTAAAAGTAAAAAATACCCAACAAAATTTTTGCCTCCGGCGGCTGGGCAAGCCACACAGGTACACGATCACAATCTCCAGGTGTCCTGGTTTTTCGTTTTGGAGTTATGGTCACCCTAACAATAGTCCATATCATAAGACATACAAAAATGAAAAAGTCAATGCTAAAAAAGTAGTAGACATTTAGGCTACAGAAGCATTTGTGGCTGAATTAGGCTATATGTGTAGCACTACAGTGTAGCACTACAGTACTTGGTAATGTTTTGTTTTAAGTTTTAAAAAATGCTATGTAGAACATGCAGACTAATCTTTATGGACTAGCATTTCATTTTAGAACAAGGCTTTGTAATTTTGAAACTTTCATCCGTGTAATTAAAACAGCTGTTAGTAGCTATGGGAAAAGTGTTTCAAGCGCTTTCAGTTTTTAAAATATCCATTTTGTTTTATTAGGTATTTGTTGTTTTATGTCTCTACTAATGCAGTTAAGATAACTAACTAGGCTAATGGAATTTAGATGATGGACAGTTTCCAAAATTCAAGCTTTATGCATGATTTTAAGTAACCCATTGGTTCCATATGGCTTTGACTGGTGCCCCAACCTTAAGACTATCTGCAAGTGTAGCTATGTGTATCTTTATTTATCCATACAGTTTTTGTACTAAGAGTTTTGAACCTGACGTTATACTATCTTATAAGCACGACAAAACAAGCCAAAATCAAAAATAAATTAGATTTTCAATTTCTTTGCTTGCTTGCATTTGACAAAGAAGTAGGCTAATAATTGCTTGATTTTGGTAGGAGGCACAAGATTATAGCCTACACTTAAAATCATCTTTATAAGAAATCTCAAGATAAATTACATTAAATACACCTACTTGAATAGATTGATAGAAAGTGACCAGGGTCGATACACAAACCTACATAGTTAGGTACTGGTCCTTGTTTATGTATCCAGATTACCCAACCAACGTACTGCCAGCAACTAAGGCAAGCTAACTGCTAGGCAGTGCTACAGGTCACAGGCTACAAGTATGCCCTTTTTCCTTTGCCTTCAACAACAAGATAATAATTTAGCTATTGACCTACAAAGTCACCATCTAGATTGTTACCAAAGTATTCTATAGATTTATTAGAAATTCAACTCAATAGGTACTTCCCATTTTAGTAGGTACTATCTGTGAAAAGATGGGAGCTTGCAAACTCTGCTTAAATTTCGAGTAAGAAACAATAAATATTGCAAAAAATCTCCCAACATTCATAATTGGGAAAGGTAAGGCCTACTGCATAAAATATAAACAGAATTTAAACAAAATTGCTATAAACTCATGATTAATAATTGTACGTACCGGTACATTACTGCCTACATCTTAAAAATTTCTTCACCAAACTTATAAATAACACAGAAATTCAAGGGCTGCTGGCAGCAAGAATTATAACAACTTACCCGTTTGAGAAATTCTTCTGAGCATATCCTTGCACGTGCATTTGTAGCTAACTTCATTTCACTTATTTCTTTATCAATTTCTTCCATGAAATGGATGACAAAGTCAACCAATTTATGTTTGTACATTTGTTCTGTGTGGAAGTTGGTGATAAGAAAACTGATGTCATAGCCCTAATGAAAATACAGAATCAACAAATAAAATCATTAGGTACATGCCCACATGTATATAAAATTAGGTACTACCCAGGTCCTTCTAATGACCAACAAATTTTGGAAAAATGAAACAAATGAGGCTAGCACAATTTTAATGTAAAATGCATCATTTTTAATCCAAATCCCTAGGCCTATATGTATATTTAACATCCTGGGTTTATTCTCACAAGGTACAGACAGTACCCATGCTAAATAGGGAATGCTCAAATGATTTTTTTTGTTAAACCAAGCACTTAATTTAATTGTATGGTACATAAAGTATATTAATGAAAGTCCCAACTAAAAAAGAAATTTTTAAATAGGTTTAATATTGGACTTAAAGTCGTGATTATTTGAATTTGGTAGAAACGCCCCGTGATTGGCTAGAGGCAGTTGTGACATCAGGGTTTTGTAGCTAGTCGACAGTCCATGGGGTGAGCCATAGGCGGAGTGCGTACACATGTACACAAGACAAAACCCTTAGCTACGTCACGTGCATCAAGATTGCGCCGGCTCATTTTTCGCGCGCTTTTATGTGAGGTTACTAAATCAATTATTTTGAGGCATAGACTGATCTGATTTTCAAAATTTAAAAACATTGTTATTAGATATGCGACGACGTATTTAAAAATCAATTAAAAAAATCGTATGAGCATTCCCTATTGAACATGGATAAATGTAGGCTACTTTCTTGAGCACAACATCCACATGTACTATCAGGCAATCAATGGCACATCATCTCCAGTAGGATTCAAATTACAGAAAATTGTCACCAGTGGTCCAGAAGAAAACGTTTCACTGGATATAGACTTGGTGATATATTGATAGGCCTACTGCTAATGTGAGAAATTACATCTTCAATCCAAGACTAGTACAAGTACAGCTGAAATATAAAAGCATACTTACCTCACAGTTATTGAACATTTACTTGCAAGTATATTTTTCTGTTTGCAAAAAACTAACTTGGAACATTTCTCAAATTTTATGCACATTCATGTTTCTAGAACTGCTACATAGTAGACAGTATCATAACACAACATGTTTGTGGCCTGAAGAGGCAATTGAATAAAACACTGACTGTGTTCAATAAACAGAAAGCAGATTTCAAACAAGTTTTTCGTTAGTTTTGCTACCGAAACATGTTTAGCTCCTCCCCACGCACACACGTTAGCTCATTTGATATTCCCTAAATATTTCTAGGCATTAGACAACTATAAAATAATTGCATTTATGTGTTAAGATTCTAAAAGAAATAATTTTTAATCACTAGGCCTACTGAAAATGTTCTAAAATTGCTTACATCACACCTGAGGGCAATCTACCAACTACAAAAAGTCCAGCTCTGGTGGCTGGGTCTCTGTTCCAGCCAGATCCCTTGCCTAGCCCACTCAACAAATTTGTCTCAAGTCTTGCCTGGGATTTTTATTTTCAAATAATGGTCAAAATAAATAATAGGCTAAATACATAAATTTAAAAATAAAATAAAGAAATATAAATTACAAGTAGGCCTACCTCAACTGCTTTACGCCTTAACACTATGAAGTTCTCTGCACGCATCATCATGAATCGCATGAACTTGTGGCAAAGGATGCGTTCAATTTCATCCGCTTGCTTGACGGCAATACTTATACGAACAGAGTTGATTGAAGTTTCAATCAAAACCTTTTCCTTCTCGTTACGGCTTATGGTGACCGGGGTTAGCAGTAACTCTTTACTTGTTCTGTAAAATAGAATTTCAACCCTAAGTTCTGCACAAACAGTTATTGTAAAGGGAATTTAATTTTTGGAAATTATGGAAATGTGTTTCGAGAGTTCATAATCATGTAGGATCTTTATTTATCCTATACCTATACTTACCGAACTTCCACTTCTGGTTTGTTATGTCTCTCGACAACTTGAGATGAAAAGTTATCGAGACAGATGGCAGCAGTTAGTGTGTGCCTGACGGCTGTCAAGTATGGTCGTAATGTTGAAGTCTGAAAGTAGCATGGACAACACTCTAAAGATATGAACTGTACAGTTGATTTAAAAGTCATGTAGGCCCTACCATAGTTTACTTTAGTAATATACTGCAAAAAGTTAATAAAATGGCTGTTATGCCATACAGAGAAAATTTGATTTCCACCATTTGATTTGATTTTTGAAATCTACGTTTGACGATTGTTTGAGCTCGAATGCAATTATTAGCGAGAAGGCCTAGGCGGGTCTAATTAATTTCCTCAATTAAATTTTTGGTGACAACCTAGTGTTGTAGAAATATGCCCACATGATATCTTAGTGCACAGAGAGACAGTCATTGTGGTAATGACGACGTGCAAGTGGATGTTTGTGGTTCGCACGTCTCAAATCATCCGAGCACAACCCCCGACAGGGTAAAATCGTCCGGTCTACAATGTGTCAAGATAACTTTGATTTTGATTCTTTATTCACTGCACCGATACATAGTATGGGTATACTCCACTTGAGAAAGAGTGAATAGTCTTAAAATTAATAGATAATACATTGATCGCAACATAACCTCAAAGTAGCCTATAGTTGACTTGTAATTTGACAGTTTTATTTTGCCTTTTCACGTACATTAAAGGCATTTGTAACAAACACATTAGCTCCACAGCAACACTTCCTGGACGATTTCTACTGTAAGTGTGTATAGGCCTAGGCCTAGGTCCAATAAAATATTTTCGAGTAAATTGTATGGATAAACACCAAAAAGTCAATTTACATGTGTATGAACAACATACAGAATTACGTGAACTGTATAGCCCAACTCAGTATAAATTGCTGTGATAAACACAGAATGTTCGATAGTCTAGGGGCCTAGGCCTAGGTCTAGACCGACAGTACATAGGCCTAGGCTTAGGTAGGGCCGAGCCTTCTAGCCCCTAGGCCTAATGATTGTAAGGTTGTTTCAACCCTAGGGATTAGACGTAAGGCTACGTGTCTGAGAACGCCGAAGCCTCAGTAAGATTGACGATACGCTGACAAGGATTTCTGAGAGTAAAAACCAAGATGAAGATCAGATTTAGGGCTTCTAAGCCCCTAGACCTAACCTACCTAGGGGCCTAGGCCTAGGCCAAACTCCCCACTCGATGCTACTTCCAACTTACCATTGTTTTAAATTGCAATGAGAAAGTTTATAAAGGCTGTTTCAAATGAAGTAATAAGTCTAGGTCTCGTACACAAACAGTTTTATGCTTTAAAATAATGAAGACAACAAAATCACAATCAAAACACGTTTTTGACAGATCAAACTCAAAGCAAAATGGTACAAGTCACAGCTGACAAATCCTCACCACAGCCCTCTGGCATCTAGATAATGAACAAAGCAGCTCAGGAGGTAGCCGCGTGACGTCATGAGCGGTAACACTCCTTATATCGTTCGAGATTGACGACCTGGGACCACAGCTGCTAGTTACCTTGGAGTTTGTTGTGATTAGGCCTAGTAGGCGAGGCCGCAGCTGAGCAGCCGCAGTGTAGTAGGCCTATCTCAACTGTCATGCGTGTCAGTCAGTCACCAAGCAAGTGATCTAGGATCAAGCATACGTAGTGAAATTTGCTGAGCTAACAAGTAATTGTTTTTATTTATTGAAGTTGACTTAGTACTGGCCTCATTTCACATTGGACATATATAGGGGCGTAGCTCTTGACAAAAGCATAAACGTATCAAGTACGGGCTAAGCTGGTTAACGCTTTTTATTGCTTAACCTAGCGTAGGCCTAGCCTAAGTTCGGTTAGGTCAACGGGTTTGGAGATAGGGGCTAGCAGATTCGAAATAAAGTCCTTGGTTGGGAGTAGTTTAGTCTTAGGTGACGACAATATCGAGCTTTGTTGGTGATGGTTTGCACATTGTGTCCTACTGGGAGTGGGACGTCACCAGACCTGTGAGGTTAGGATCCTAGGCCTAGCTTATGTTGCGATTAGGGCTAGCCACACCGCCCAGTTCATTCACGTAGAATAAAAGATATTACCTGTGTTATAGGTTCCTAGTAACAACTAGGGGCGTCGGCTGAGACACAGAAACAACTGGATCAAGTGTTGTGAACTGACGAACGTGTCCAGAGAATCATTTCCCCCGGTGGTATTTCATCTTTAGGAATAGAATCATCAGTATGGTAAGTATGGCAAGGCGTGATTCAATATCTTCTTCTTGAATCTTCCTACTTCTGCCATGAGTACTCTTCGTCCTTCTTTCAGCAAACCATTGGCAGATTGAATCGATGTAAGGATTAGTAAGTGGGGCATAACACGTCCACCTTAAAATAAAATACTTACCCTAAGATCTACATTTTAATTCACGAGTCAGTTAAAACATAAAATACTGTAATACAATGAGAATCAGTGTGCTCACACTGTCATTAGGTAAAACTACACAAAAAATCAGGTTTGTAAGACATACCCTTAGATACCTCTAGTCATTAGATAAACCACATTGGGGCCTAATACCTACATAATTCTATGAATAGAAAAGGTCACAAAGCATCCTCAACATCCCCCTCTTCGAGCTTACATTCAAAACTTGACAAAGAATGCTGCAAAGAAAAATAGTGATTTTCAGGTTTGAATTGAATATCAAATACTGTAGTTCATTATTAAAGATTCAAATAAAAATATCGTAAAGTGAATTTGTGTAAGTTTGCCTAACGGCTGGGTTTGAGCTTGGGGGGAAGGATAGGAAGAAACCAACAGCTTACCTTGTAGTAGTTGCAGCCTTCGGAGTCGATAGAAACACAAAAAAGATATATACAAAACGTCGAGACAGTTTCGGCCTGACGTGGCCTTGATCACCCGACGAAGTCTTTCCTCCACCTTCGTCGGGTGATCAAGGCCACGTCAGGCCGAAACGTCTCGACGTTTTGTATATATCTTTTTTGTGTTTCTATCGACTCCAAAGGCCGCAACTATACAAGGTAAGCTGTTGGTTCCTTCCTATCCTTCCCCCCAAGCTCAAATAAAAATATCGAATAGACCTACGGTCCTACCTACTGAATGAATAGTGAAACAAATTGTAATGTCGGCTATACTACGAACGAATACCAGCAGGACATCACGATCACCTCGGACCTTCGATGCAGCATCAAGGATAGAGATTAGACTTGCACACGCTACCGTGAAAGTCTTTAGAGACAAAAACAATGACTAGTTTGATGTTTTAGAGCCGGCTACATAAAAAGAATTTTGGTTAGCCTTGCTAGCTCTGTCAGTGTAGGATTACTAGTTTAGTACCACTAACTCATACAGAATATTTGCTTGAAGAAATAATTAAGGGAGCGATCAGTGAGCTGCAATTAATTACTGGCAAATTCCATGTAAGTCAAGCTTAAACAAAGTTTTTATTTTCGGTTACAAATTACTAGGTAGGGCTGGGAGAAAACGTTTATTTTTCCGAATTGTTCGCGTTTAAACGTAGCACCCCTCCTGTTCACAAAATGATAGGCTTAACAAACAAAAATTAGTTGTAACATTCACGAAGGAAAATTTCAAGAAAAGAACACAGTTGATTTATTATATTCATTGTTGATTATACCTCCAACTTTTTGTGTCCAACTGTAGCCTACACAGTTATTTTGTTATTTTGACCCCACACACTAAGCTATGCCTCATTGCTCATCGCCCGGTCCCCGAACTCGCCCCATCAGAAGAATCTTGAATTTGAAAAATCTGCGAGTTCGGTTTTTGGATGGGGGTGGTGGAGGAGCCCCGGGGATCACAGTTAAACGTGTATGAATATTTGTACACGTATATTTTCGACGGGCTTTTACACGACAGCCCTACAAATTAGTAAAAATTACTCCTCGTAGGTTGCTAACTTTATTAACGTATTGAGTAATAATATAATATTGTGTTTATTAAATATAACCTTCTTTAAAATATTACTATATTACAATATCATCTATCAATTTTCGGTATGTCAGTCTTGTAGTTCTTGTGTAAGTTCTTGTAGTATGAATTAATTAAGCAGTGAGCCAGTGACTTACCTAAGACTAAGATTAGTGTAATTTCCCATCGGTAGGCCTAAGTGCATACTTGTGGAACATATAAAAATCAATTCCAGACCACATAACATTGAATATCATATATGTATTTAGACTTCAATAATTGACTGTATATATCTTAACTTTGATGAAAATGTGTAAGTTGTCACATTAAACTTCCTGGATCATTTAAGTACTTTTACCATTCATGAAGAAATGTACAAACTGTTCACTGTCAGTAACCTTACAATTTATTGTGTCTTTATTGGCTCTCTGCCAACAAGCAGAACCAGGCCTTTATTGTAAATCTGCCTCTTTACATTCTGGGATTAGAGCCAAGTTGTTGGCAGGAGCTAAAAATACCAGCAGTTTCTTTTATCTGGGCTTGAACATTGTAGTATACAGGTGAATGTCAGGCTGGAGCAGATAGCATTGGACTTAAGGTGAATTTTTATTTTACTAACTTGTAATTAGCATAGTCAAAGTGGTTATTAGGCTTATTTTTAACAATACTGTGTATCTTTCTTTATAGTAGTTTCATACGTAATGTTGAAGTTTGTGTGCACGTTTGATTTTCTTCCAGCATGGGAGCTCTTTCCACCATAGTGGATGGATTGGATAATATGTATTGTGTTTCTAATTTAAGGAAGAGGGGTTGGAGAGACCCCTTGTGTGTATATGTATATGCAATTCACTCATTTAGCCTTATAAATAAATTTGATTAGACCTGTAAATTAAATATGTAGGCCTAAATCATATCTAGGTAGTTTGAATAAGTGAAAACTGAAAATGCTTTTTAGAGGTTGGTTGAAAATTTTGGCGATTACTCCGATTCTCCAGACAGAGGAATGACATAGTTTCAGTCTTCAATAGACAATATTGTTATGTTTGTATGAATATATCTACAATTATAAATCTAATCTCTGCAACTCACGGTTTCAGTGGGACAAATTGTTGTTTTACATTTTGAGCACAATTACATTAATTTGGTATCTAGAAGTGGGCTAACTTTAGAACTGTGATTGTAACTTATTAAATGACATACAGTTGGTCCTTTTAAGTCTCGGCATTGGGTTTTAAGTTTTAACTACTTCAAACCCAATGGCCCCAGGGTCTCAGAAATGATTCAATTGTAGGTCTCTACTTGCAACTCAACCTGTTTGCACTTGTCATTAGATCCAAGCAAACACATTTGATATCTTCTCTTTGCAGTGACTTATTTATTTTTACTTGACAAATATCAGGTGATACTAAGTAGACCACTCTTTTACATTGTCTGGTTAGTCCTCTTAATTAAAAGTTTACAAATTCGGCATAAATGATCAATTGATCATGTTCATGTCACATGTAAGGCATTGAAACTTGTGTTTGTCTATTACGTGTGCAGTTGTTGAGCAAAGCAATTAGTTAGACCTTGAATTCAGGTGGGCCCAAACAAAGTTAATACACTAGTGTCACCTAGTTGCTGAACAAGTGGGTCATAATGCAGTGAGTTAGTCTTTGTATTAGGCTTGCCATACATCCCGCTTTCGGCGGGACAGTCCCGATATTCAAGTTGCCAATACACCAAGCGAGACACAATTGTCTCGCTTAGTAAAAAGTATTACGATGTCTAATGTACAATATCAGATACAGCTGCAGTCCAGAACGTGCTTAAGTATAACAAACTGTTTTTGAATTATTATCTTGTATAATCCCTTATTTAGGCTATTTCTAGCTTCCCAAACCCCAAAACTTATTAGTAAATAATTTTAGTCAGTGTTCCAAGTATTTTTGGTGGGTTTTTTATTTTTGCACTACAAAAACGACAGTATTTTGTCATTGCATTCAGTCCGGATTTTTTTTTCTGAAACGCTCAGAATGCTCTCTAAATGTCTGATTCTTTTTTAATTACATCTGCGGCGCTATTGTGGGGGGGCTCTGACCCCCAAATACCCTATCCTTTTTTCCTGGAAAGATGTGTCCTTCCAGCTTGAGTTTAAATTATGGTAACCCTACTTTGTATACCTAATTCAAAGATCTTAAATTCTGGTGGGCCCAAACAAACTTTATAAACCTCCATCATAGTCATTTTGACAACGTGGCAACATTTGGGTCCAAAAGGCAACAGAGATTATTTATAGCCCCTTGTCCATTTGATTGTCACACTGAAAACATTCCCTGAATTGCAGTAGTGTACCTAGTGAACATATTTACTCCATCAAAGGCGACATGTAGCAGGTATCACTTTCCAAAGGTTATATCTAGAAGTACATTGCAGTACAGACTACCAACTAAATTAAACTTCAAAGTGTCTAGTTGTTCAACGATTTATATCGTTTCTCAATATATTGCATAGTTCTATTTATTGACTTCCATTGTAAATCAGTTTTATAACTGAATAGAACAGACATTAAGTAAATAAATGGTCTCTGATAAAACTAGGTTTTATGTAAAAGGCAGGCTAATAAGAAAAATGCATGCATGTACGCAAGTGACAACTCATCTGCTCTTCTTAAGACTTGTCGTAGTGGTCCAACTTTGTACATGAGATGTGCGTTTAATCCCCAGTGAGGTCAGTGTTTTGTGTCACTCAACATTCACCAGTGAAATGTCTCTAAATCGTGAGTTGAGAACGTTTTGTTTTATTTATTTATTCCTCAAACATAGCTATTGGTGCCAGAAATATTGTAAAGCTTTTAAATTCTATGGTTTTTGGTCTAGACATAATGGCCTAATGGGCATTGCTTTGAACTGTTCAATAAAATGGGGTCTGGTAATATACATACTAATATAATGTTTTCAGCACTACTTTTGGTTTTGCTTTTATTTTATGTTTTAGACTCAAGTAAATTTTAATCCCAAATCCAGACAACTAACCTTTATCTATTGTATTTGCAGCCTTATAGCCAGTGATCCAGCTTTTCAAAGTTGATATCTAAAACGTAACGGTTGTTTGTGTCTCTGTTCGTAGCGGAATAGTTTAAGACGCTGCCATCATGCCTGGCAAGCAATCTGGTAGTCGGCGTCGACACCGGCCGAGAGTCCCACGAAACAAGAACCGAGTGATGGCGTCCAGTGACTCGGACACGGCAGAGGCCGACTTCGCCAACGATGCCGTAAACCAGGACGAAGTGCGTCTACTCAATACGGCACCCCCAAAAGCTACTCCGAAACAGAAGCAACAAACGGTGGCTCCACCTCCGGAAGGAGCTGAAAATGTGTGGACGATATCTGTTCAAGTATTCATTCCATTCCTGGTCGCTGGTTTGGGTATGGTCGGTGCTGGACTCGTTTTAGACGTAGTACAGGTAAGATAAAGAACAGCTTACTTTTTACTTTTACCATCCATAAAATCAAAATAAATAGAACATTAGATGAAATTTGCAATATAAATTTGAGTCATCACCTAAGTTACTAGATTTTAGGAGAATGTGTTAAGTAAAACATTAACTTTTATATTGGTAGGAGTAGGACTCCAGTCAATATTATTAACAATTTTTATATCCTTGTGTTCTAGCCTTGTGTTAGACTAAACCTAGTTTCCTCTCAGCCTTCTAAGAATTTAATTTGTATTAGTTTCCAAAATGAAGACTAACATATTCTATGGAATGGTACCACAGAATGCTTTATGTTGTTTAACATATAATGACTTGAGCTTTTTTTTTACAGTGCTATATTATTTCCATAACTGAGCACTGAGCAGTTTCTTTTCCTGTGTTTTTACCTTTTAAGAAAATGTTTAATTTTTGTTGTAGGCTGTTTAGTCATTTAGATCAGGCTATGAATATTCAGTATTTATTTTTTAGGCAAAATGTCATTCACCTGCATGAAAAAAAACAGTTTGTTGTTTTTTAAATACCACTGTTTATAATTATTATTTCCAGTACTGGTAGGCATAAGAAATGTTGTCATTAAAGTTGTTTGTCTACTAAAATATAACACAAGTCAATGTTATTTAAACTTTGTCCTTCACTTTCAAATGTTATTTATCTAGGTGCAAGGAAAGTTTATTGACCCATAATATGCTATGTTATGCTATTGTAAGGTATGTTAGCATTCTGAAAAGCACACATCAAAACTTTTAAACAGGCACGTCCTGTCCACAAATATGACTCTTGAGTTTTAAACAATCTTTAAACTTTCAAGATTGTTGGCTCTGGAGAATCAATAAACATGTTACGTTAATGCACAACATGCAGACAAATGTAGAAACTGTCTCTGAAATCACTAGGTACATGATCAGTTCGAAACTTACGATCTAATCGGACTTATCACGACGATGTTATTGTATCAACAGCACTGGCCGGTTTTCCGAGTGGTTTCCGAAGTGTTCATCCTAGTTCCCGCGCTCCTCGGCCTCAAAGGCAACCTGGAGATGACGTTAGCCTCTCGTCTCTCTACGCAAGCGAACCTCGGTTACATGGACACGCCGAAGCAACAGTGGAGTCTCGTCCTGGGTAACCTGGCGTTGATACAGTGCCAGGCGATAGTGGTTGGGTTTCTAGCGGCGTTGGCGGCCGTGGTCATGGGTTGGGTGCCTCAGGGAGTGTTCAACATTGACCACGGACTGCTCTTGTGTGCCAGCAGCTTGGTCACCGCGTGTCTGGCCAGCTTTGTTCTTGGTAGGTAATGCCTGGAGCTAAGTTTTTAGCATTAATTTTCTCTAAATTTACCATGTAATTTTTTTTTTATTTAAAAAAAAGTTATTTGAACTTAATCATTTTTCAGCATCTATATTTTCTTTTCATCAAAACTTTGAATGTGAGGGGTTCCTAGCACTTCTAATGAAAAAATATTTGCAGATATTTAAAAATCAATTCAATTGTAACTACTTAAAGGGTTAGAATGCAATTCTTAACTAAATCTGAATAGAAATGGAAACACTTTAGATTTGTAAAATTAGCATCGATTTATCATCTAATACCTAAAACGCAAGAAAACGTATCTTTAGTAAAGTGAGAAGCTACATCACTATTTCACTAGGTAGGCAATACGGAGTTCTGATCTGAGTATTTTTCAGGTCTTGTCATGGTGGCGGTGATCGTGTGTTCACGGCACTTCAATATTAACCCCGACAATGTGGCAACGCCTATAGCTGCAAGTCTCGGGGACCTCATAACACTTGCTTTACTAGCGTGGATCTCATCACTACTTTATGATGCCATAGGTACGCATACTGATTAATACTGAATCTCAGTTTGTATTTATACATAGGGTTCTCCGGGGTAATTATGGGACAGTGAAAACTGAGGGCTAAAACAGGATACTTGAAATTTACTCTAATGAATACATATTTTTTTAATTTTATAAATGTTTAGGTATCTCAGAATATCAATTTGTAAAATGAAAACAACCCTCAAAAATATAAACCAACAACAAGATAGATATAGTGCAGAGTGCTATCCTGATTTAGCCCCTAATGTCTTCCGTTTTAGCCTCATTGGCCTATATATAAAATGGGACAAAATAAATATCATATTTTATCCGAATAAATAATTTTGTTTAGATAACTACTGTTGATTTGGTAAGGTCAATCCAAAATACATCGTGTGTAAAACAAAACACCCTTAATATATGCTAAAACCAACTTTTTAAATGCAAAGTGTTGAATATTGTCCTGTTTTACAGGAAGTCAACCATGGCTTGCACCTACCATTATCGTTTGCTGTTTGTTGCTTACACCGGTCTTTGGGTGGGTCGCCTCCAGAAACAAATACACTAAGGAAGTCTTACACTCAGGATGGACGCCTGTGATCTCTGCTATGGTCATTAGCAGGTTAGTTTTAATCTTGGTACATTTCTCTTTTAGGAGACGTGGATGATAGCATAACATTCTAGCTGCGGCTTTGTATCATATATGGACCCATGTTGAGACTTGACAGCTAGAGTGCAGATCTTTAAGTCCATGGTTTGACATAGTTGAAGCTGTTATGTGACCACCTCCCAGCATAACAAATATCACTGATTATAAATAATATAATATGTAATGAATAAATATGATCTGATTGTTGGGTTGTCATGCAGGTAAGGGGTAGTCACATAGCAATGGAGCAGGAGAAGCGGCAGGGAAGCATCAAAATAAGAAAATCTCCAGTCTACTGGCTGCATTTAACATACTCTGGCTTAACAATTCTTGACCCATTTGGAGTTCTAGCAAAAACATTTTTTTAAATGTATAGTTAATGTTAAAATTAATTGATTGATGTTTAAAAAATATTGCTATGTTTCTATATTCATGTTAATAATTTTCAGAAAAGGTTTCATCTTACATTTTCTGTAATGCGCAGTGTAGACCTATTTCAACTTGTTAACAGATAAATGCTAGGCCTACTGTAATGGAATTCTTCCAAACCTTGTTTGTTTGTTTGTCACCAAAGTATTGGTGGCTTGATCCTGGACTTCACAGTAGCTAACTTCAAGGGCATTGCCGTATTCCAACCGGTGATCAACGGCGTAGGTGGTAACTTGGTCGCAGTTCAAGCCAGTCGGATGTCCACATCGTTACATAGAGACTCCCGTTTGGGCCGACTTCCCAGCTATGCATCTGTAGTCTGTCTCAATCCTATCGCAGTCATCTGTAGCTCGGGTATGTACAGAGACGAACACTTTAGAATGGACGTGTATGACCCAAGTAATACGTAAAAATCGAGATAAATATAAAGAACCGCTACCACATTGAATTGATATATTTTGTTTATAGGCCTAAATCATCCTAAGTTATCTATGAAATTTTTAGTTCCCTTCTTAATTTTTCTCATTATGATGCCTCATTTCAGTTTCCATCACTGATAATATATTACCTGAATAAATATAGTAATATACCTATAGTAGGGCTGCCCAACGATAAAAAAGATCATATCGATATCGCGGGAAGAATTATCGATATCGTGTCGCGATATCGAACTTATCAAGAAACAAATCGATATCGGCGATATCGAAACTTTTCTCGTGTGTTTTTAGAATTTCCTGACCAGCCAGAGGCCACTTATTATAAACAACATTACCGTAATACGTTAATAAATGTTTGAACTTTGAAATGTCTTATAATGTATGTCAATATGTGTGTATACTATTCAAAATTTAAAATATCCACACAAAACGCGATATTTTGATTGGCGTAACGTGACGTAATCGTTTTCTTTCCAAAGAATTAGCTTATAAGGCGCAAGTTCGATATCGCGATATGTACGATATAATAATTCTATATCGATATCGAATTATTTTTCCATTATCGATATCGTATCGAATTATCGATATCGTTGGGCAGCCCTAATATATAGTACTATTGAGTTATTTAACGTAGTGATGTGAGTGGGCAAATTACCGACCATAGTTGTAATGTTGTAAATTTTAAACCTCACCCATTTTATTCTATTTAAGAATGCACAAACAATAGATTTGTTTGGTTTACCTACACCTTTTGTACTTTTTGCTCTGTCTCCCATGCTCTATCATAGTTATAGTGCAAAAAGTGCAAATGGTTAAAGTAAATCAAACGATCCTATTGGCGAAACCAGTAGTAGGCCTATGTAAATAGTAATGAAAAGTGGTTTTCAATTTTTAGTGTTTTTGAAATGATTAATTTTGTTGGTTTCAGGCGGTCACGCTCGAACAGCTCGCGTGCTACTCATGATGGTCATCCCAGGGCATTTGATCTTCTCGTACACGATCAGCTACTTGCAAGCTGGCCACACGTCTCTTACTCCTATCTTTGTGACTGTGTACCTGATCGCTGCCCTATTGCAGGCAAGTACTTTCCGTGTGCTGGTCGACCACCTAATGTCGAGGTCATGGCGGAATTGATTTAAATAAACAAAAAAACTTCGGCTACAAGTAGTAGTTTTCACTTGTGCCTAAAATGCATTTTGTATCATTTAGAGCTACAGTGATCACTACTTGACAGACTGGATCTTATATTATGGCTACCAGAATAGACGTAGTTCATATATAGGCTAGACATCGATGGGGAGTGCCCACATCAGTTTAGGAACTCTTCTTAATGTTCATTTTTTTATTTTATTTATTTATTTAAAAAATCAGATTCAAATCTAGAAGTTGATTTAAATAAACAAATCTGGTTTAAATGAAAAAGTTATGAGTTTTATTTATTATGTTTTATTAAAAAAATCATTTACCCTGGAAAGGACTAAAAAAAGTCATGCATAGCATAATAAAATAATCTTTGTCTGTCTGTGTGTAGGTGATGTTCCTATTGTACATCTGCCACGTGATGATTCATTGGATGTGGACCAAGGGAATCGATCCTGACAACTCTGCCATTCCTTACCTGACAGCGTTGGGCGATCTCGTGGGAACCAGTCTGCTCGCCCTTGCCTTCCAGTTCCTCTACCTGGTTGGTGATCGCGACAGCGACGTAGGTGATTAGAACCGTGTTATCTTTAAGCGCTTGTACAATATTTATTGTTTTTATTTTCTTACATTCATATTTGTGAAAGTCAACTCGCTACATTCAAAAGTAATGTATTTAAATAGACAAATGTGTGTTATTTGCCTTTCATTCAAATTACACTGGTATTACTCAGATTTTAGTACATATGCTAATAGCTTCATCTCAATTTTGAACGAAAAGATATTAAAGTCGTTCAGTAGTGGGTTGAAAGTACTGTAAAGTGTCAACCAACCAGAAGTCTATGTTCTGAATATGTCCGTGTGATTTGGGTTCAAGGTTCAATACGTAGTCAATCGATTTGGGTCGTGTTACATTTTTAAAATTCCATGTTGGCCCAATATTTTTACTTGTATTAAACAGTGTAATGTAATGTCATGATGGATGCAGCAGATTTTATATTTTACCATGCCAATATTTGTAATACAATAATTATTCTTGGGCTTTTTGAAATTTTAAAATCATAATGACGTTGACATGGCCCAATTTTGACTAATTTAAGAAAATAAATTCAATTCATCAGCTGTAAGATTGTGCAGCAAATGGAAAACTCTTAAAAGTGTTCATATTTTATTCTTTGTTAAATGGTAACTGCTCTATATATGTGATTACAGTATAATATGTAAACGAGGCTGTGGAAATGTTGTGTGGTATTATCAGATACGTATTGATGGCTTGTAGCACTACGATATTCCCATCCCGTCGTGGGTAATTCATCTACTGTGTGCTTTTATCTGCATTCGTTTTGGAAGTTTGGTCAGTAATCTTTCTGCTAGTTCACATATTATTAACCCTAATTTTTAGTTGACACTAGGGTTTTTAAGTTCACAAAATATTGGACGTCATCAGTTATCAGGTATGTAACTCCAATTCTGTTTGTAATTGTTATAGATGTCTTGTAAGTTGTTAGTGTGAAAAGGTTTTTGTATAAAATACAAGATTACCACTTGAGCTGGTATCTGTTCGAAATACAGCATTTTCTTTTTCTAACCAGTTGAAATGCGACCTTGGATGTTAACCAGTGAAGTACAGTATTTACCCTTGAAATTGATAAGGGCTCAATTCAATGTTTGAAAAGGGGATACATTGTATTCCCACTTGGGTAGGTAGGCTGTTATCCCTATCTAGCTTCCAAACCATAAGGTTGCCTTTTGATACTGTAGTATAAATGCATTGTTGTTGTTTTGTAAGGTGGTCAGAGTGTAATTGAGTGGCCGCCTGCATAAACCGGGTAACCGACATTTTCTGAAGTTGCAAGCAATGGCAATGGCGCCCGCTGGTCTCGTATATTTGAATTAATTCAAACGGTACAAGTGCTGCCATGTACGTGTAAATTTGTCAACTCAAAGAGCGCGTATTGAGAATTAGCATGGGAAAGTGGCCACTTAATTTCTAATGAGGTTATTCATTATAAAATACTTGCAGAGTTACATGCTTTACGCAAGTCTGTCGACAAACATTCTAGGAACAAAAATGCTATCATTGTTTCTTATTGGAACAATACATGATACCATCAGCATTAGGCCTGTAGAATATACTGGATATCATAGTCAGTCATATTTTTAAGTAGCCTACTAGTTGTACATAAAAACAATAGCAGGATATTATTGTACTGTTCAATTTTCATATCGAATGGCAACCTTAGTATATTATAATGTGTGATATATCACAATTAGATAATTATTATTAACACCTTGTTACTTTCATAGTAAAATTCTCCACCGAATAGAGTTTAAGGTTAATATATTTTAATGTTGTGCATTTTAAATTGAACCTGACCAAGATGGCTCTCAGGACTTTTTCCGGTACAAATATTTTATACTAGTCTGTTACGTTTGTACAAGGGAAACATTTGACATTTATTTTTCTCAAATACAAATAATATATATATATTGTTTAAACAAAAACTTGTATGGAAAGAGAGTGTCAGATGTAAATGTTTGCTGCCACAACTTGTTATTTTTACAATAAATGTACCCCAGTTTTTTGTTTCATCCAAATTATAACAATCTCTCTTGATCAAAATTAAAATGTGATGATTTTTTGTAATACAGTATCTAAGTTACAATGGATATGTACCTACTGTGGTACTGTTTGAAGCAATGATCTGTCTACAATGTGAGTTTTTTGCATTCAACAAGCAATAAAACTTGTTTTAAAAATGCATATTGGAATAGAGAAATTGTTATAGATATTAGCTCACAGGTAATTTCATATGTTTACAGAATATGCCATATATTTCACATTTTCATTTCTCTTGAGTGGTTGGTGTGATTTGTTTGAGAATGGAATTACATAATTGTAGATTCTCTTTAAAACGATGATTATTTAAGTACTATTCCATAGCTAGTTTATTATTATCATCCAAGACAAGATTACTTGCATAAGGGTCAACAAAAATACAGTAAACTTTTATATAAATTGAGTAATTTCTTAAAACAAGATGATCAAAAGGCAACATGAAAAGACAAAATGCAAGCCTCAAAGAGCACTGTGTGTGTTGATTCATCCTTAGGTCTAGTTCTAGTCTTGTTTTACTGCTGTATATGTGTACTAACTTAACACACACAAGATACAGGTGGTGATATGTTACTACATAAGGCAATACTTTGTGGCTTAATAGAAGACATTACAATAACTTTGTACCTGGAAAGAAGTTCGAGGCATGTAGGATCAAAGCGATTCAATTATCAACACAAGCTTTTATGTGAATGTACCCCCCAGCCTTAGAATAACTATGCATATAAATATTCTACCACTGGTTTAATAAAAAATGTTCTTTTATGGCTTTTCAGTCTGAAGGGGGTTTTAGGGGACAATTTATTCCTCACACTTGTAGTGTGGAAAGTGTCCTACTATTTAACATCATTTGCCATAATTTATGCATTTATTCCTATCTTCTTTGGATACCTTGGATCATCTTTTCCATGTCTGCATTTATTGCTATCTCCATTGGATACCCAGTATTGTCATCCTACCATATATTTCCATATCACTGCATTTATTGCTATCAGCCTCATATCACCGTATCATCTCACTACCGTGTTTTTCCGTGTCACTGCATTTATTGCTATCACCCTCATATACGTACCCAGTATCATCTTACTAGTACCTCTTTCTGCCCTGTCATCCTGCATCATTCACATGCAATTTGATTATATCCTATTTATATTCTGATTGTATAAATATTAATTCCTTTGATGAAACCTAAGATTTGCCAAATAACGGGATACGTGAGGTTTTCGTTGGGAGGGTCTTGCGTATGTGCCTTGAGACCATCTATCTATGCCATGCCACTTGTTACTAAGTCCTGCTATTCTATTAGACATGGTGTAAACACCTGCCTCACTTGTCTGTAAACAGGATTCAATCTTCACTACTTATTCTTAGATCGTGTTATATATCTCGTTGATAATTTTATTCTGCCAATGGTTTGATTTCGGGGCATTATTATTATTATTGTTTGTTTGATAAGCAAAGAACTAGCATTGCAGGTTCAATATGGAATTTGGTTAACCAAAGCATTTAATGGATGAGTGAGTCGAGATATTTACTTACACATTGTGTATTTCTTCAAGCTTTTAAAGCATATAGCAGTAATAATACATATATGGTTCTCTATTCAGACTTTCACTAGATAAAGAGTTGTTTGTTTTTGCACTTTATCCCTGCTTTTTCATACAAAATACCTGTCCCCTTTCGGTACAGTAACTACTTAGAGTAAATTTTGATCCATGATGCACCTTAAACTTTTTATTCTGTTAATCTCAACATGAAGCAATAAGAAGTGCTCTCAATAAATACAGAAACCATTTAAGAGCACTGGTCAGTATCTATGTATTTAATCTGTTCTTCAGTTAAAATGATTGAATGTGTTTAAAATTGTTTAATGTCTGGGCATTGTACTTAATTAATTAATAGTTAAATTACAATTCACGTGAGGCAGTTGGTTTCATAGCGATCTAGCACAACTATTTGTTTTTTTCTATTGACTTGAAGATACAATTTGTGTTGTTTTAATGTGTACATAGGTAATAGTACGTAATGGTTTTTATGATTCATAACCCCTTAGAAGGTTGGTATTGTCTGGGGTAAGAGTTAAATGCAGATGCAGAAGTTTGTATACAACACACGATTAGTATAGGGTGACTGTATTTGGGGCAGCTCAAATCGCAATAGCCGAACGGTAAAATATTTGTTGTTTGTGCCTGAAATTCCTAAAAAAAGGCATTGAAGGATCAATTTGGTAAAATTTGTGAAAACTGAAACTCTTTTTCCAAATCTTTTTCAATAGATGGTAACTCCTCCCCTCTTCAGAAGCCCATGTGTTGGTTATTCATGTCCTTCAACTTGTGAGATGGGAGCTCATATTATTAGCACTGCAATAGACAAGTATACAAATTTTGTCATAATTATTATTGATTAGTTACATTTTGATTATCAAGAATCAGAATATTACTTACAAGCAAAATTTACAGTGTGAGTTTGAAGAAATATTGTTACTTTCATTCATCATATTATTGCAAACCAGTGTGCAGTGCTCCTTTTAGGGACACTGATAAATTGCAAGTGAACTGAATAAGATATACATTAAATAAATAAACATCATTGGTTCACAGGGAGCAGAGGCCCTCCCTTAACATCAGCTTTAACCATATTATGTATTAAAAAGTATTAAATATACTAGCACAATTACGTAGTCTTTAAAATATAAAATGTACTGACCAAAGTTAGTACTTATGTTTGAGTTCAAGTTACAACCGTAAGGACACCACAACACTAATTTTTGTATTTATTTGGTGCTTAGTGACGTACCCTCATTAAGTCGTATGACATCAGCCTCAAAACAAGGGAGCCGTCTTTGTGGGAATACTAATAGTAAACTTTGATAACATAGATAATAATGGTTGGGTATGTTAAATACTAGATACAGTAGAGCCATTTAATTCAAATTTCACATTGAAATTAACACTAAGGTCTGTATGCATAGTCCAGACTCAAGCCTTCCTCAACTCAGCCTCTACTCAGCCTCGCCCAACCACCATTCACGGAATAGCAATGCCATGTGATTGCTCCGTGATTAATGGTTAGTCGAGTCTGAGGAGAGGCTGAGTTGAGGAGCACGTGAGGAACGACTATGCATTTGACCCTAAGTCTTCTACCCAAACTTCTGCTGGGATTTGATCACTGGTTTGAATTAAACACAGTTTCAATTAACTATCGACTACTGTATTTACACTCATTCATCCACGAGATCCAACTGAGCTAAGAATGTTTAGTATTTGAGTCTGAGATTCATTGTTCTCATAATGTAGCTTGAATTGTCTATTATGTGCCATTGTGAGTAATATGCCAGCATATACATTGCATCGGCAAGTCAAATATTCGTAAGCTCGACATTGGAATGTCCGTAATATGATGTACGTTGATTTGTGTTGTCGATTATGTGCCATTGTGAATAATACTTGTCAGCATATGCATTGCATTGCATGTTGGCATATTGAGCTATTGATGGCCTCGGCATGAGAGGAACATGTCACCACAAGTACATGTAAAGTATTGTTTGGCTTCATTTAATGGTGCCAAAGAACCATAGAGTTGGTTAAATGAGGTTACAAATCAAAATCATTTTGTTAGTTTTAAGTCAGAAATTAATTCCAGATTATACAAACTTTGTGTTTTCTACAAATCGGTGAAAGTTGATGAATAGGTCATGTGAATGAACAGGACATGTCGTCTACATCATTTGTTAGTTAATAACACTAGGTTTACTGGGACTTGAACTGCCATACCAGTGGTGATGATGCCACACTAAACTGACTGTAATTACCTATTGCCATTATACAATACAACTGTCACTAGAATATTGTCAGTCATCTATCATCATTCATGTTGAAGAATTGTTTATGAGACGAATAGTAGATGCATATGTGCCTTAATCTTAATTTGAATATTTTCAAAAATAAATTGAGATTGTTGTGAATATATAATGTACTAATTTATTATCAACCTTTCCACTCGTCTAACTTAGTGTCTCCCTTATGTTCCAACTTTATTCTTCATTAAACTCCAATCGAGCCTTATATCGCTGTCTATTATATTGCCCTTTGGACAACTTTGGGGATTGTTTCCCATAAGACTGCTTATACTATTGCAGAAATGCTGCAGTGCAACTGTGACATTTCTTGTAGTAATCTAACCTGTACCAGGGTTGAATATTGTTCTTCCCTATATTCCTCCAACTGTCTACAGGAGTGTGATTTTTCACATCAATCCATAAAAGTATTGATTACTTTAGGATTTACATTTCTGCTTTCCCTTTCGTTCTAATTATTCCTAATGTATTAGATATCTGGATATAGATAGATGTTTTGACGAATCACACAAAGAACGTTGCAACACATTTATCCTCCAGGATTCTCTGGAGACTTTCTGTCTGCCCATTGGTATGTGGAATGGGATAGTCGTGGAAGAATTGTTGGCAGTACAATTATATATCTGCTATGTAATGTACATTTGCATCACTGCTTTTAGGAACAAATCGTTTCAAGGATTGAGTCCTTGAAAATGTTAAACTCTGCTTATCTGGCCCTCATTTTGTACACACCCACACACAATGTTTGTATCCTATTTGGGAGATATCAACTACGAATTATTTTCCCGCAGACGACAGTTTATTCCTCGCTTTCTCAACACTCTTGCACATATCTGTCCATTCCGAGCTTCTCTTGTCTACCTCTTGCCTTCCTACATTATTCGTTTTCTCAGTTCCCATGACCGTGGGCACTTCTTGGCTGATATTTTGTTACCATTAGTACACATATATATATATATATATATATATATATATATGTAGTAGTAGGTTTTCGGGTTGCTGTCCACGTTACTTGCTCTTTAGAGACTGGTTGCTGGCCCAGAAATGGGCCATTGTCAATGTCTCGACGTTTCGACAAAATCGCATTTGCCATCTTCAGGAAGATTCGTTGGTTTCCGAAGCTGAGAACCGAATCCCTCTGAGAATCCTGAGAGCCATAATCTTCGGAAACCAACGAATCTTCCTGAAGATGGCAAATGCGATTTTGTCGAAACGTCGAGACATTGACAATGGCCCATTTCTGGGCCAGCAACCAGTCTCTAAAGAGCAAGTAACGTGGACAGCAACCCGAAAACCTACTACTACATCTTCTTCAGTCCGCGAAAACCTACAGAATAACATATATATATATATATATATATGATTTCTCAGGTTTTGTTGGTTGCAATATGTAAAGAAAGGATACATTTTACGGTTAAACCAATCTAAAATTTATTTTTAATGATAAGTCAACGTTTCGACGACTTTAGCGTCGTCTTTTTCAAGACATACAAATATACAAAAACAAATAAATAAAAAACCACAACAACCAAAAAACACTTGCATATAAAAACGAAAACACTGCCACAGCGATACATCACTGGGTAGCTGCTCTAGCAAGCTCCTTGAATAAAAATAAAATTTAGATTGGTTTAACCGTAAAATGTATCCTTTCTTTATATATATATATATATATATATATATATATATATATATATATATATATATATATATATATATTTTATTATTATTATTATGAGTCTTATTATTATTATTATTATTATTATTATTATTATTATTATTATTATTATTATTATCACCATTATTATTATAACTGCCACAGCTGTAGTTTGTTAATATTTTTAATGAAACTATTTTATTATTCTAATTTTAATAATCATTGTTTAAAAATTGTGTTGAACCGCAACAATACACGATTTCATTTAGGGTGATTTACTGTTTTGAAAGGGAAATCCAGTATCGGAATAATAATTATAATAACCAAACTTATCTTTTCAGGGAATGGGGTAACTCAACTGCTGAATACAACTATCACTCCTGCAATCACTCCTGCATGGAATCGATTGCCGTGACCTTCAACCCACATCCAGCCTTCCAGCCTTCTCCTTCTCCAGGCTAAATGCAATCCAAACACGTAGCAACCAAATCCATTATATCACTAATATTTGGCATCCAAATTGTGTGTGCCCTTATCCCTGAATCTTTTACACATTTTTATTTTGTAATGCTGAAAACGAACTTTATTTTTTTTAGTTGTATTACCGTACTTAAGTTTTAGTTTCAGAGTTAGCTTCTTAGTATTTCGTGGTGCAAATTGTTAGAATGAGCTTCATACGCATTTCTGGTTTTTTATGTGTTATGTTACGTTGTCTGTTATGAAGGAATTTCTGTATAGTCCCAGAAGGTCATATTTTTGTTTATTTTGTTGTGTGGGCACTAATTAGTCTCTTTGATTCTAGTCTACTCATTATCTCCCAAAATCTGTCTCACTTTCTTATTCCACAATTTACTCAAAATTAGCCTCATTGATTTTAGTTAACTCAAGTACGGTAGTTGTCCTATACAAGATACAATCTTTCGCTTTTGGCATCCTTAGAAACATTCAAAATTATTAGAGGGCCTACATGTTTAGCCTATTCAGTTAAGTGGATTATATGTGATTATGTGAGATGATTTCAGTACCAATAAAACCCAATTTGCTCCAATATACGCATTACATAAGTTTTGTTGTAGTATTGTTGTTAATGTGAAAAAAATGCCGTTCTTTAATCGTCTAGATTAGCCTACTTGCATTTACAATTACGTTCATGCCATTACAATAAAAGATTCTGTACTAAAATATGTAGTCTACTACAAAGTTCACTCATAACTTTGCGGTTGCCTAGTATAAATATTACCGGTCGTCAATGGTTGCCACCGTACCGTGTTACAAGTATAGCTATTACCGGTCGTCATTGGCTGCCGCCGTACCGTGTTACAAGTATAGCTATTATGGTCGCCAATGACTGCCGCCGTACCCTGTTACAAGTATAGCTATTATGGTCGCCAATGACTGCCGCCGTACCATGTTACAGTTACAAGTATAGCTATTACCGGTCGTCAATGGCTGCCGTCGTACCATGTTACACAAGTATAGCTATTACCGGTCGCCAATGGCTGCCGCCGTACCGTGTTACAAGTATAGCTATTACCGGTCGCCAATGGCTGCCGCCGTACCGTGTTACAAGTATAGCTATTACCGGTCGTCAATGGCTGCCGCCGTACCGTGTTACAAGTATAGCTATTATGGTCGCCAATGGCTGCCGCCGTACCGTGTTACAAGTATAGCTATTACCGGTCGCCAATGGCTGCCGCCGTACCGTGTTACAAGTATAGCTATTACCGGTCGTCATTGGCTGCCGCCGTACCATGTTACAAGTATAGCTATTACCGGTCGCCAATGGCTGCCGCCGTACCGTGTTACAAGTATAGCTATTATGGTCGCCAATGGCTGCCGCCGTACTATGTTACAAGTATAGCTATTATGGTCGCCAATGGCTGCCGCCGTACCATGTTACAGTTACAAGTATAGCTATTATGGTCGCCAATGGCTGCCGCCGCACCGTGTTACAAGTATAGCTATTACCGGTCGCCAATGGCTGCCGCCGTACCGTGTTACAAGTATAGCTATTACCGGTCGTCAATGGCTGCCGCCGCACCGTGTTACAAGTATAGCTATTACCGGTCGCCAATGGCTGCCGCCGCACCGTGTTACAAGTATAGCTATTACCGGTCGCCAATGGCTGCCGCCGTACCGTGTTACAAGTATAGCTATTACCGGTCGCCAATGGCTGCCGCCGTACCGTGTTACAAGTATAGCTATTATGGTCGCCAATGGCTGCCGCCGCACCATGTTACAAGTATAGCTATTACCGGTCGCCAATGGCTGCCGCCGTACCGTGTTACAAGTATAGCTATTACCGGTCGCCAATGGCTGCCGCCGTACCGTGTTACAAGTATAGCTATTACCGGTCGCCAATGGCTGCCGCCGTACCGTGTTACAAGTATAGCTATTATGGTCGCCAATGGCTGCCGCCGCACCATGTTACAAGTATAGCTATTACCGGTCGCCAATGGCTGCCGCCGCACCGTGTTACAAGTATAGCTATTACCGGTCGCCAATGGCTGCCGCCGTACCGTGTTACAAGTATAGCTATTACCGGTCGCCAATGGCTGCCGCCGTACCGTGTTACAAGTATAGCTATTATGGTCGCCAATGGCTGCCGCCGCACCATGTTACAAGTATAGCTATTACCGGTCGTCAATGGCTGCCGCCGCACCGTGTTACAAGTATAGCTATTACCGGTCGTCAATGGCTGCCGCCGCACCGTGTTACAAGTATAGCTATTACCGGTCGCCAATGACTGCCGCCGCACCGTGTTACCGGTCGCCAATGGTTGTAGCCGTACCGCGTCAGTATTTGCCGCCGTACCGGAGCATATTGGTGTTACCGGCTCCATGCACTATGGTACGCCACTGGTAGGTCTCAGGCCGCATTAGAATCCCACCCTTAATCAAGGCAGGCAGGCCGGAGTGACGTCACATCGACCAAGCTGCCATCCATCTTCATCGCGGTCGCAGATAAAGAGGTGTCCAAGCCGTGCGATTATCTTTGTGACCTCGCTCGGCTTCGGTCCCGGACTCGGGAACAGGAGCGCCAAGTGACTACACTGGGCCATGGAGGGGCTATGAACACTATGTGGGGGAAAATACGAAGATGACGAGCCAAAGGTGAGTAAACAATACCAAGGGAACTTCTTTAGTTCCTTTACCAGTGGGTCATTAAATAGATGCCCCTCCCCCACTAGAAACTAACATTAGTGTTTGTGCGAATCGTGTGTTGTGTGATTTTTATTGTGTATCGCTAAAATTGTACAGGAGAACATTGTTTATATTGGTTTAAGAATGGGACCCGATTTTGCGCGATTCGATTGATGTTTTTCGGTTTTTGACGCACGGGCGCTTCTATAACATTAACCATTAGACAAGGTATCAAGAGAACATTTCTAGCTTTCATTTATTAATTAAACTAACTCAAAGTTCGTCTAATCCTATTAAAATACAATATTTGATTGTGTTGCGTTGCGTTGTGTCTGTGACCATCACAAGTCGTTCAAGTGGCTACGAGAACATCAATTACTGTATTACTTCCTCGTCCCTGACGTCTAGCCACAATAAACACAAAACAATAGAATTTAGCCAGCTAATCAGTTAATTCGCATTATGGCCAGTTCGTCGTTTCGTCGCGTTGTTCATGCAGCTCTGCATGCACGTGGTGAGCCCGGAGGCGATATGCAGGAGGACAGGTAGGTCCACGATCACACTCCTCTCTGTAGCTCTGGTACATACATACTCAAGAGAACCAGTACTCAGAGTTGGGGTTACTGGGTTCGAATCCCAGCGCTAGTCACTGTGACTGGCATGGGCTCTCACTGATTGAATTATCACATGACATAGAGCAACCTGTTTCAAACTCAAGCGCTAAATCGCGAATACGGTCACGGGTCAGTGATTTGTGTTTAATAAATGGTTGTGATGTTTAATAACATTGTTTTCCGTAAAGCTTCTAGCCCAGCTAAGGCCACAAAACTCTGAGGAAAGTCGACAAACTTTTCCCGCGAGAGGCGAAGACACGCGTTATTCAAAATACGAATCACCGTTACTTCCATCATGTGTTTATTTATTTAATTGTAATTTTATTATTATTTTCTACCGTGTAATTAATTTATATTATATTAATAATGTCACCTTGCGAGTGTTCACTAAGATAATCTTGATCTACGGATTTTCACACGCGATAAATAGTGGATATTGTATTCGCCAGCAGTTCAACCGGATTATATGTTCTCTATGAACTGAGGAGAATTTATCTAAGAATTTTCCCGCTTATTGAATTGACCGGGACAACGCAATAATTATATGTCACGCCATCAACCCCATAGAGTTACAAATGTCCCTGAAGGCACAACGCAATACATGTCACGTGCCATCAACCCCATGTTAGAAATGTCCCTGAAGGCACAACGCAATACATGTCACGCCATCAACCCCATGTTAGAAATGTCCCCGAGGGCACAACGCAATACATGTCACGCCATCAACCCCATGTTAGAAATGTCCCTGAAGGCACAACGCAATACATGTCACGCCATCAACCCCATGTTAGAAATGTCCCCGAGGGTACAACGCAATACATGTCACGCCATCAACCCCATGTTAGAAATGTCCCCGAGGGCACAACGCAATACTTGTCACGCCATCAACCCCATGTTAGAAATGTCCCTGAAGGCACAACGCAATACATGTCACGCCATCAACCCCATGTTAAAAATGTCCCTGAAGGCACAACGCAATACATGTCACGCCATCAACCCCATGTTAAAAATGTCCCTGAAGGCACAACGCAATACATGTCACGCCATCAACCCCATGCTAGAAATGTCCCTGAAGGCACAACGCAATACATGTCACGCCATCAACCCCATAAAGAGTTAGAAATGTCCCCGAGGGTACAACGCAATACTTGTCACGCCATCAACTCCATGTTAGAAATGTCCCCGAGGGCACAACGCAATACATGTCACGCCATCAACCCCATGTTAGAAATGTCTCCTAAGGCACAACGCAATACTTGTCACGCCATCAACCCCATAGAAATGTCCCCGAAGGCACAACGCAATACTTGTCACGCCATCAACCCCATAGAGAGTTAGAAATGTCCCCGAAGGCACAACGCAATACTTGTCACGCCATCAACCCCATAGAGAGATAGAAATGTCCCCGAGGGCACAACGCAATACATGTCACGCCATCAACCCTGTAGAGAGTTAGAAATGTCACCGAGGGCACAACGCAATACATGTCACGCCATCAACCCTATAGAGAGTTAGAAATGTCACCGAGGGCACAACGCAATACATGTCACGCCATCAACCCTGTAGAGAGTTAGAAATGTCACCGAGGGCACAACGCAATACATGTCACGCCATCAACCCCATGTTAGAAATGTCCCCGATGGCACAACGCAATACTTGTCACGCCATCAACCCCATGTTAGAAATGTCCCCGAGGGTACAACGCAATACATGTCACGCCATCAACCCCATGTTAGAAATGTCCCCGAGGACACAACGCAATACTTGTCACGCCATCAACCCCATGTTAGAAATGTCCCCGAAGGCACAACGCAATACATGTCACGCCATCAACCCCATGTTAGAAATGTCTCCTAAGGCACAACGCAATACATGTCACGCCATCAACCCCATAAAGAGATAGAAATGTCCCCGAAGGCACAACGCAATACTTGTCACGCCATCAACCCCATGTTAGAAATGTCCCCGAGGGTACAACGCAATACATGTCACGCCATCAACCCCATGTTAGAAATATCCCCGAGGACACAACGCAATACTTGTCACGCCATCAACCCCATAGAAATGTCCCCGAAGGCACAATGCAATACTTGTCACACCATCAACCCCATAGAGTTAGAAATGTCCCCAGGCACGAGGGCGGCAGCCTCACACACAGTTTACCTTGCAATTTGTTGCAGTGACCCGATTAAGGCGGGCGTTGATTCAATCAACTAAGAAGGTCATGTGTTACACGTGCGTGCGCATCTTTGCGACAAGTTACGTAACTTTGCCTTATCGCAGCCCGAGGATGAACATTGAATACATCTGAAAGTGTTTTATTATTAAACAAACTGCATATGCTGCACAAGCAGAATATATGTACTTAAACTAACGTAGCACTATTATTTCCCCACTCAGCAGTGCCTATTCTGTGCATGGCTTAGTCTGTAAATAAGACTTGCCATTTGTTTAGCAAAGAAACGAGTTATGACCTTTAGTTCCAGTCAGAATAAGTCGGTGATCGATGTAGGATTGTGGAATCACTGGCAGCAGTTTGGTATAATTCACAACAATGATTAGGAAGGCGCTGTTTAAAAGGTTAGTTGCGTTTACGGACACAAGTCATGCACGCTCTTCCTTCTGTCCCAGTATTAGTTTCATTGTAATTGTCATTGTTATTATTCTTAAGAGCCAACAGCAGGGTAGAGCCAATCTTCGTTGCAATTTTCTGGATTTTGAGGAAAATATGTGTAAAATATGAAAATTGAAAATGTATGATTTACAATATCAGTGACCATTATACCAACAGTACATTCTTGAACGGGTTCTATTTCGCCTGAGATGCTTGCTCTATGTGGTTTTATTAGTAGACTGTAAAGCTTTTGAAGACGATATAAAACCCATACGGAAGCATTTCAATCAAATTAATATGAATATGAATATGAGTCACACGTGCAATCCTGTGAGTGGGGGGGGGGGGGGGTCAATATTATGAGACACCATTTTAAACTTGAGAACCAAATCTTAATAGTTTACTTCTTTGGTAAAAAGTTTACAAATTAACCACCATAACCAAGAATATATTTCTAATTTCAAACTGTCCACCGATGTTTAATGAATTCGTATGTTTTTATCTGCGCTCTCTGGGTAAGTAGCAAGTATAATTCAATCTTCGTGATATAGCATAGCAATCATTACTTTGCGCACAACAATCTGGGTCCATTGTGTGAACAAACGGTTGTTATGTAAGTTAAAAAAATAAATAGAATGGTTGTTGTTATTATTATTATTATTATTATTATTATTACTATTATTATTATTATCTTTATTTATCACATCGCCAGATGGCAGGTACATTATTAGTCTACAGCACCAAAGGTGATCCTCACCTCTTAGGTGCTGCAACCACACATTACAAAATATGACATTACAAAGATTTTACACATTACAAAGATAATTACATTTTAAAAAGATTTTACATATCACAAAGATTATTATATTACACATAAATCAAATATAGTTGAATTCATGACACCGCGTGGCCCTGCGGTGCGACGCGGTACGAACCCGGGCCAACCCAAAACACCCGCACCGCATCGCAGGACCACGCAATGTCATAAATTCTACATAAAACAATTATATAAACATAACATAAAGGCTTCAATATAAAAACTGATATCAAAATATTATAGAACCTTTCTCAAAATGCGAGCAGTACCCAGAATGGCTGTCTTCTGTAGTTCCCTTGTGTTATGTTGTCCTGGTATATCTTCTAAATAATTTTGAAATGTTTTGCTGATGGCACCTGTCGCTCCAATTATGATCGGGATTACCTTTGTCCGCATCCCCCACATTCTCTGGGTTTCAATTTGTAAGTCTTTGTATTTGGTTTTCTTTTGCGCCTCCTTATAGTTGTGATGTTATTGTCAGAGGGCACCGCTACATCCACCATAATACATTGTCTATTCTCATGATCTTTAATAATTATGTCTGGCTTATTATGCTGAATATATCGATCTGTGTAGACTTGACTATCCCAGAGTAATGTTATTGAGCCTTGATGTATTGTACTTATTGGATGATGCTATTATTATTATTATTGCTATTATTATTTTATATTGTTTATCTATATATTCTTTTTTATTAGAAGTAAGAGTGGTCTTCAATTAATACTTTGGTTGTATTTTTGTTACATTGTTGCATTAAAATTATTCATGAATCGGGTAAGTCATGACTCATTCCTGTAGAGTTTAACTAAAACCATTTAAACCTGTTATATCAAACCTTGTGATTTATCACAATCAAAGTTAACCGATTGATATCATTAAAAAACAGAAGTTGTTTTTTTATTTTACTAAGCGATTCAATATGTAATCAATGGTTGTAATTAATTTAAGTTTTGGAAAAAGGGGCTTCTAATTTATGTGTGCCTCTTCAATTGATCGCGCCCTACAGTAAATGGCATAAGTCCATTTTATACTGCAGTTAAAATCATAATACGTGACATAGGCGCCGACTACGGGGGGGCTTGAGGTCTAGCGCCCCCCCTGACAAATCCCAGGGGGGGCTGAGCCCCCCCTGAGATTTGAAGTTTGTACTTTTTGTTTGAAGGAAAAGTTCATTATAATAATAATAAAAATAAATAAAAACGATTTAGTCATCAGGTCATAATTCCCTCATTTAAATTAAAATTTTTGTTATTGTTTTTCTGAATTTAAATTTTAAAAATATTATGATTTCTAGCTTGAAATATCAGATACTTGCAGTCCAGAACGTTCTCAGGTATCAAAATACAAAAGCAAATTAGGTTCAATTATTTAAAAAACTGATATTGAAGGCAAGCATTATCTTGTAGAATCCCTTACTTACTCCCAACTTCCTAAGCCCCAAAATTAATTACTAAATAATTCTCGTCATCGTTCTAATTTTTGCTGGCGGTTTTTTGGTTTTTGCACTACAAAAACGACAGTATTTCGGTATTGCATTCAGTACGGTATTTTTTTCTGAAACGCTCAGAACGCGCTCTAAAGGCCTGATTTTTTTAAATTCTGCCTGCGGCGCTATTATTGGGGGTCTGTGCCCCCCAAACCATCCGTGTTTTTTTCTCCTCGATAGATAATATGAATTATAATAATATGAACATGAATTATAATAATATTAATATTAATTTTGAAATATGGTAACCCTAGTTTTTATGCGAGTTCTTTCTCAGCCCCCCCTGAAATGTTAACAAGTCGGCGCCTATGATACGTGATAATACTAATATGTCTGGATAGTGTTACCTGATTTGTGTGTCAGGATTTTAATTAATTTCATTGGATTATCTTACAGTAAGAGTATTTTAATCTCTTTCGTTATCTTTAAAATATTTAATATTTCACCCCAGTTATCTTGGAGGCCGGGATGTGTTTCTTTAAACTATTCATTTATTTAAAGTGTTTATTTACAACATTTCCTTTTAAAAATACAAGTATAATTGTCAGTATTTGATCAGTTTGTTACATTCCCCGGATATGACCGGCGCGGGATGGTCGCGCCAGCGACCTTCCTTGTTTAAGTATGGTTGTACGGTGGACAACTTACACATTACCATGCAAATGACTAAATCAGTGTCTTAGTACATAGTACTGGCTTACAATAGCTTAGTACACGTAAAAACCAAGGCGAGTTGCCTCATATAATACATATACAAATTATAAACATACAAATTTGCAATCAACACCACAGCGCATGCATTGTTGGCTATTGTGAACAACAAACAAACTGTTCGTTGTCAAAACATGCCTTTTGCTATCTTGCCCAACAGCCCAAGGCTCTTCATTGTGCCGCTGTGCGTGGTTTAATGTTTTTTCTGGGCACAGTTTTCCGTTAATTTAATCGAAATTTTCACTCAACCTGCAATGCAACGTTAATTATAACTGCCACTGGTTATGATGGAAATGGATTTTTTGGCGGCAAAGATACACTGCCCAACAGTGTAATAACTAATAATAATAATCACGTTGAAGGTGATCAGAACGTTATAGCCTTTGTTTGTAGCTAATACACATAACTTTTCGTAGGAATACACGTTGTAGGGTGCACTGCAGGGTTACCTGATGCGCCCCTCTTCAGGTGACTAGCTAGGCTATTAAGATGTTTATTGTTTGGATAGCTAGGAAGGAATGTCTGAGGGATGTTAGTAGGACTCAATCCCAGCATTCGCCTTCACGACTGAGGAAAACCTCGAAAAAAACTTCAGTCGGGATTGCCGGTGGCCGGAATCGAACCGGCGACCTCCCGCATTAGGTTCTCGTGTCTGAGCCATATCTATCGGTAGCTAATACACATACACCCTATCACTATGACATCATATAGGTATCTGTAGCACGCAATGTTTTGTTTGTTTCTTTCAAGTTTTGGGCTAACGATATTGATACAGTTTCTATTGTTTACTTTTCTATCAGAAAAATGATTGAAGCGTGAACGACATCCCGAATAAAATAAGACATTTAATTCTGCCGTGGTCGTGCGGTCCTCATAGGTCCTCCGGGGGATTTAGAGGACGTCGATCTCTTCCACATGGTCCTCATACGTCCTCCGACGCTGCTCGGGGATTAAGAGGACTTCGATATCTCTTCCAAGTGGTCCTCTTAGGTCCTCCGGTGCTGCTCGGGGATTTGGAGGACGTTGATATCTCTTCCAAGTGGTCCTCTTAGGTCCTCCGGTGCTGCTCGGGGATTTGGAGGACGTTGATATCTCTTCCCCTTTGGCATTTACAGTGACACTTGTACAAATAAATTATTGACATTGAATTGAACGGATAAGAGATATGATTGGGTTGTCCGCAATTTCATATCAAAAAAACTTGTTTTTTGTAAACGACACCGCTAAGGAGACAGACACCTAACTGTCTACTGTACGCTGCCTTCTAACGACCTTGAGTACCGAGTGAACGACCTAGTCAAAGCTCTGTGAAGACCTTGGTTTCAAGCCCGCCGGCGCGTTGCGGCGTGCTGGGTGTGGAGGGGGGGAGAAGGGGGGGGGGGCGTCGCGCCGCCCGTATCGACGCCGAGAACAGAGTGGCGTAGACAGTAGACAGTGTGAGATGTGATCACCGGCAGACTCAGCGAGCCATATGCTGGCCGTAGGCATCGCTTATTAAACAACGGTACGGTACGTCCTATTCTTAGACTGTAGTTGACCCACCCACTACGATCTGCCTGCTTGCACTACATGTTCAACAATTGTAACAATTCCAAGACAGACAAAACTGATGTTTTTGTTTTAAAGATGGGAGTTGTATGTTCCGAAATAATGTCAAAATGTAAAGCCGTTGGGTGCAAACAAACCCATGTGACTCTAATAGTACATAGTTTACCTCTGCGGATGCCTCAGCGTTCTAGGGAAACATAAGATCACCAGTATGATTATAATACCCTCTTGTACTGTAGCCAGAAAGACTCGTGGAACAGATTCCATTAAGCATGCATTACAAGTAAACTGTGTTTGCCTTTTCTTACGATTTTATTCCCTTAATCGTTTTCTCATGTCGTGTATATGTGCCCGTTATTATTGAAATATGTATAGGCCTATACCTAAGCAAATATTAAATTAGGTCTGAAAAACGTTTGACCAAGACTACTACTAACGTTTTCGGATGCAGGGACTGGTAGAGACTTTCCCATCGCCATGCTGACCTTAGGTAACTAGTAGACATCCACCCTAGGACGCATGCGAGCGTCTTTCGAATTCCGAAACATAGCTAATTGCACGATGGAGACCTTGGCGTACTTAATGAGGGAAAGAGTTTATTTTTAACAAATACATTGAACCCTTTTAAAGGATAAAATATATCAAAATAATTATAATAAAATAAAATGTACATTTCAAAAAGTATTATTGTATTAAAGAATTGTGATCGTTTTCACGGATTAAAATTATTTTCGGTCACAAACAGATTAATCAAAACCTAACAGTCACAGCATGAAAAACAATTTACATATTATTAAAAGTCGTATTTTGTTCAAGAAAATCAGGAACACGTTTTTCTTGATAGTTATGAATTCGAATTACCAATAAATAAAATGAGTTTAAAATAGCAGTCGTTGGGAAGTCGTTGTATTACCCTCATTGCAAGAGTGCGCTCTGATTGCATCGGATGTCAATCCCAGTGCTGTCACATTGCCAGCACATGACAGTGCCAGCCTAGATTCGAGAATGCACTTGAGAAAACAAGGCCATATTTAAGACCTAGTTTACAATCGTTGTTCGCAAATCTTAGGGTTTGGGGTAAGTTACAAAGTCATCTTTATGTCTTCGCTTAGGTTGAGATTTTCATTATTGTCTGTTATCCGTTAACTTTTACGATACGTCAAGTAGGCTACGTCGTAAAATAATGTACATGTTGTGTCGGTCTAATTATATTGAGCGTGTAAACACTCCAACTGAGAAAACATTTGACAAATCTTCAATTTGGGGAAATCTATTCGTGGGAAATTATTTTGTTCTTAACCGAACGGTTGTAACAGATAACAGCTAACTATACACTTCCTGTTGTACTGTTGTTATTTGCTGCAGTCCTACAAACACAGCAATCGGGATAACTTTGCATTCGGATTTATAATACACTCAGAGCAATTAGTAAAAGTAATAACGTACTTATTTTAGTTGGCATTGTCATAGATAGGCAATGTCGTAAATTAAAATTCCATTATGGATATATCTCCCCCTACGTTCATATATAATTTAGAAGCGAGCAAAACGTGGCATTTTCATTGACTGTTGCGTTATTTTAACAGGTTCTGGTTAATGACTATTAAAGTTGGTTCTGTATTATGTTTTGTGATTGAAATGTGCACGAAACACGTGTCTGGCCAACGAATGATCTCTCTGTAAGGAAACCGGTCAATTGTCTTGTATTACTACCTCCCCCCCCCCCCCCCCACCCTCTCTCTCTCTTCTCTCTCTATTCCCAGTGGATGACGCTGGAAGGTAAATTGAAAATCCATACGAATTATTACTACATGAATGCGAAATGTAGCCTGATGGTTTGTACTACAGGGAATCTGGGAATATGAAAGAGGATGCTCAGAGGAAATGCGCCGAGAGTGAGGGAGGATATGCGTGGGAGTAGCATTGCGACTAGAATCGAACTCGCTACCATGACTAGTGAATGAGATTGTCGTGCGTGGGCGTCATATTCATGACGTCATCAGGACGGCAAACCGCGCGCGTGTTGCCTTACGTGCAGTAACTTAACTATCCTCCTTGAAAACAATTTACCTCGGTTTCATTTACCGAATAAATCTCTTTATTAAGGCGCATAGAGTAGACGAAGGTTTTAAACGTTTAGGCTTCAATTAATGGTCTTGTTAAACGATTGAGCCGCAAAAGCGCAGCCTCGTTTTGTGGCTTATTAGCAATAAGACAACGTTTGCCCACGCTTTACAGCCCACCTACCCGTTTTTAAACATCACTCTCTGGCATACTACACGTTGAAGCAGCCCTTCCTTTGCATGATAACATGTTTAGCCAACCTACGCATTGACCCCCATCGAGTGAAAGATGAAATAAAAACGAATTGCAACGTGCTAAAAGAGTATACCACAGACACACTTGGAACACCTCAAACAGAAGCCGGAAAAGCCAATGACCAGTCGTTATGACACACTGGGCTTGAATAGAATGGCCAGTAAATCAATATTCCAACAGCTGAACTATGACCTATCCGTAAAACTCGTATTTTCTCGAAGCCCTCAAACGACAGCTGTACTATATAGTCACTGCCCAACAGTCACTGGTTGACACAAAAGTACACCAAAAGAGACTAGCCATAACTAAATGATCTGCACCCAAGGAACCCCTTCTGAGATAGTCAAAACAATTTCAAAACTCAAATATACAAACCCATAGGTTTAGACGAACTAACTATTAGCATTATTTATCTTTCATAAGTAAATCAGCTCATCCATTTTGCAGAAGTACAATTTAACACATTTTGCCGGTTCAAAATAAATATTATAATACAATTTTATGTAGTGATAAAAAAATTCCATAATTTACGGGTGAAATCATTGATCTGATGCCACATTACGAATACATCTCTAACACTGGCGTCGCATAAGGGTTGGGTGAGTGGGTAGGCTCCCTTGTCTGCGTTTGAGACGACTGACAGCACCGGTTACATAAACGCGTTACGTCATTTTAGTCTTCAAAATAGAAGCTGCCAGATTATGAGAATATATAAAACGTGACAAAGGTCTGAACAACGTGATCAACGTGATCATAACCACAGAAATATATCCACGTGCAATAGGAACACCGATCATAAGTCCAGTAGGGATGACGGTTCAACAGCGATAACAAGTGGATCAGGTTAATCCCATTCTCAAAGTTACTCGACGGAACTTGTATTTTGTATGGAGCTTCCTAGACGGACCAACATGTGTGATTATACGGTTTTTTAAATAGTGTAATTAATACTCGCACTTTGGGCCTGTTTTTAATAGTTTTGTGTTGCTTTCAATATGAGGTATTAAATAACTGATCGTTTAATTGTTATACTTCCATGCCCGCTCAATTATAAAACCTCGTTTATTTATAGAACATTTTCTTATAGTCCAGTCATTGTTGTAAATATTTCTTCGTTTAGTTTCTTATACTTGAGCATAATTATTTGTATAGTGCTCTAATATTATATAGAAAATTAGCAGTGTCAATAATAAACATCTAATTTGTTCCCTAAAGAGTATTTTTTAATGTTTAAACATTTCTTGATATACTAAATGCATTAGTTTCCGAGACATGTCCGGTCTAACATATCTCCACGCAAAGACAATATGTTTTAATCGCATTAATCTCGCTTCTACAATAAAACAGTGTTATGTCTTAACGGGGTGGAAACGTGCAAACGTGTTTCAGTTACATCTTCAGAACAGTACATAAAATCAAAAAAGTGGTTACGAACCAACATTTAGTTTCGTAAGAACTCAACACTGGATAAAAAGTTTGAAATATTATTTTAGTCCTTATTCCTTACGGATGTAATTTTGGAATCCAATTAAATATCGACAATTGGTTTCCACAATGACATACGTGATGATTGCAATATTTGACATTTTATTAATACAGTTTTTACTTCTTATAAACCTAAGTTGGTTAGTTAAAAAAAAATCGAATTTTTCGCTGTTGAAACAGCTGAGGCTCACCTTTCCCCGTAATCTCTGATACAATAAGAAGCAGGGCCCGGATCCACAAGAGATCCTAAGTATGTTTTTGGTCTTAACTCTAAGACCGGCCTAACTTTGAACCTCTTGTGAATCCTGGCCCAGGTCACATGTCCCATGAAGAAGTTACTAACTCCTGGTCGGAACAAAGACGTAATGAACAATCCAATAATATAAGTATTACAATTCGTTCTCAGACATGGGCCTAGATTCATATGTTTCGTATTTGAAATATCGATCTTTGATTGGTTATCGCTGACTCGTCGACGGTGTTCGAAGCCTACAGGGTTGGTTTAGTCACTTTAAATTGAAGTCCCCCACTGCAAATCAGTTTAGTTACTGAGTGGGTCAACTCTAAATGTGAATTTTATGTATTTATTTTTATTTATTGATGAGGTTCAAAAGTTACGCCGGTCTTAGAGTTAAGACCAAAAGAAGACTTGTGAATCCGGGCAGAGTTGTTCGAATCTCAATGTGTTTTGTCTTTGTGCAGGGTGTGCTCAGGCACCGCAGTGCCCGGCGCCGCCAAGTGCCGCTACTCACAGCTAGTGATGCTGGAGGACGGAGCATTGGTCTTGTCTGAGGGGCCCACGCTGCTGCAGGACGGGGACAATGGACATCTGCCCGACGTGGTCGTCGACAGCCGGATGTTGCCTCTTGAGGAGGACGACGCACACGTTGAGGAGCTACCGGAGAGCTACTTGTCCATCACTCTGCAGGTGTTCATACCCTTTCTGATCGCGGGGCTGGGCATGGTGGGGGCTGGTCTGGTGCTGGACCTTGTGCAGGTAACACTGGCTTCTAAAGTCATCTTACAATAACTTCGGTAATGCTTTCGTCATCAATCAATGACGTGTTTACGGTCTCGGCCAACCCGAGCAGGTATCTGAATTAGCCACGGTCGCTGGTTGGCTGCCACTCACCCACCCGTGACGGAAGTAATACCGAAGATGTTGTACGATGGCTGTACAACTATAACTATATTCTGTTCTACTATACTGCTACTACTTCTTGCTATTACCTTGGTTGTGTGTGGCTTGTTGGTCTAAACTCTGTACCACATCAAGTTCCAACCTCGTTCATGGGCTAGACCCCCCGAATTCAGACATTGTCTTTTTGTCGGATCAGGATTGGAAGTTGATGTGGTATGAAGCGGTTTAATGTTCCCCACTGAAAGCAGTTCTTATTACTTTTTATTACTTTTTATTTATTTTATTATTGTTATTCTATTGTATTACTTATTTCATTACCATATACTTAATGGGTAAACAATAAATACCAGTCGAGGTGGGTTCCCCCTCGCTGTGCCCGTTGACCGTAAAGAGGCCTCTCGTGTATTTCTTTGTTCTTTCTTTATTCATCTCATATAACCTTTATCATCTTTCATCTCCTAATTCCACATTATGTTACATACTTGCCGGCCTTCTTTGCAATTTCAATGCCCACCCAAATCTTCACGCACCCTCCCCTCCTCGATAACTGGATTCCTCTTATGACGACCCCTAAGCAGAAGTAAGTTATTTCAGAACATCAAAAGAAAGATACAGAATAGGAGCCCAGCGATGTGAGATGGATCTGCTTCGGCCGACACTATATTACTAACCAAACTAAATATTAGTAAATACATAAAATGTGTTTATATTATTTCCAGCATTGGGTCGTGTTCGAGGAGATAACAGAGATTGTAATCCTGGTTCCCGCGCTCCTGGGACTAAAAGGCAACCTGGAGATGACCTTAGCATCTCGACTCTCTACGCAGGCCAACCTCGGACACATGGACACACCCAAGCAACAGTTCAGCATGATCATCGGTAACCTCACTCTTATACAGGTAGGCAGCCATCAAAGCTTTGCACTTGCAGCCATTAATACAGGCTAATGTATATTAGGTACATTAGGTTAAGTATGTTCACCTACCTTGAGGAACACCCGGTTTCAGTCTGTTAATTGCTTTAAAATAGGTTTAATTGCCTCAAAAGTAAATCAAAATATTTCATCCTATAGAGAATTTAATGCTTTTTCTTATTATTAGTTTTTTTATTCTAATAAATATTTCCGTTTAGCAGATGTTCTTAATTAGGTGTGAAAGGTGTCCAGCAACATCACATTACAAAAGGTAATTTAGAACATCTAAAAAACGGAACTATTGATTGGAAGAAAGAAATATTCATAATAGAGCACTAAATATTTTCTACAGGATGATATATTTTGATTTACATTTGGGACAATTGACACACATTTTAAAGCAATTTTTACAGACCGAAAGCGGCAGTTCCGCAGGCTAGTGGACATATTCAGCAAGCCCGAACGAAATTATACAATTCATTTCATAGCCGCATACATTTTAACAAGTTGACTTACGTCTTAGTATTGTAAGTTACATTTGAAAAATCTGTTTCGTTTTATGCCACCCTTCTCTTCATTGTAATATTAGTCTACAACGTGAAATGAAATTTTAGTAAAGTTGTTGCCTATATGAGCTCTAAGCCTGTCCTTGCTGTGTTGTTGGATATCGATTATTGATTAAATCAGCTGTCACGTGGATTTTTCTTGTGTGTTGTGTTATGGTTGACAACTTTTATAAGTGGCAGTTACACACGCTTCTCTGAATGCTAAAGTCCATTCCATGTAGAGATTGCAGTGCCGTTCTTGCATGCACTGACCTGCTGTGGCCATCAACGGTCTTCCCCGATCAGCTGGCCCGTCGGTGAGTGTAAGTTGTCAAAGTGTCCTCTATTGATTCGGTATTTGTCTACAGTAACACATATCAAAGCCACAGATTCAATATTTCGCTACCATGTGAGATATTTTGTAAATATGAGAACTTTCTTTTGTCGTGTTAAAAGACTTCACAGGACGCATTGTTTTTCTTCTCCGGAAATTTTGACATAGTATTATATTAATAATGTTGCATCGTTGAGTAATATCGGTATAATACCCAATACGGGTGTCATGTATAAGTTATACAAGCGAAAATCTTTCCTGTTTGGGGTCTCTCTTCAAATTATGCAGAATTCCATATTTTACCGTACGACCTTTCTGGTTGGAATTTTCACCTGTAGTTACCTAAGGAAAGTTGTATTTGTAAGACGTATATAATATGTAATCGGTCGAATAATTTCAGTGCCAAGCCAACGTGGTGGGTTTCCTCGCGTCCATGGTTGCCATCGTGTTGGGACTGCTCAAGAACCAAACTGTGGAGATAGACCACGCTTTCCTCCTCTGTGCCAGCAGCTTGGTGACAGCATCCTTGGCCAGCTTCGTGCTCGGTGAGTACTATCTCCACTCTCCACTCATCACAGTCATCCACTCACTCACTAATACTCATCAATTGTATGTGCAGGCATATTTTGGCATTGTAAAAAGTTGATGCAGCTAACAATTCTAAGTATCAATTTCTGTTATGCCATTGGCAAACCTTCAATGCAAGAAGAAAAGTAAAATCTTAATGCAGTGACTTAAAATCGATGTGTTGATTCTTGCAACTGTCCCGTTTTTATAATTGTAAATTGTGTTCGTTTGATACAGGCCTAATCACAGCGGCGGTAATCGTGCTATCACGCCACTGCAACATCAACCCAGACAACGTCGCCACTCCGATCGCAGCTAGTTTGGGCGACATCACATCCTTAGCGCTACTGGCGTGGATCTCCACTCTCTTCTATGACTCCATTGGTGAGTACTCAATAAGCAATAGCGCCAAAGGTCTCGTAAAGTTTGTAATGGGTAGGGCACGAATCCGTTAACACTTAAAAAAACTACAAAATCACACATGCGCTTTCCCCAGGGCTGATAGTGCGCATGCGTGGCAGGTCCACAACCTGCTCGTGTCCCAATTCCGGAAGACGCGTAGCCAAGATGAGCCAGCGCTCATTGTGCCCTACCGCGGTTTTATTCTATGAGCCCTTGAGAATAAACGTGGCCGTGGGCCAAGTCTCTTTTGAATATTTTCCATGACTTATCAAATTCAGCATCCTCTGTGACCACTAGTTAGAAAATTTGTAATTTTAGACATGGGCCACTTGTATTCTTACACATTAGCGATAAAAGTGGACCATGTCCAAAATTACAAATTTTCTAACTAGTGGTCAAAGAGGACACTGAATTTGCTAATTTGGAAAATATACAAAACGGACTTGGTGTATTGTTTTTCTCATGGGCTCATATGCAACTGTACCCATTTAAAATACTAACTATTCGATTTTATGTACAAATAGAAAATATCGTAATTGTGTGTGATTGGAGGGGGGTGCGGTACTGGTGCCAACATTCAACCATCATGCACATGTTGTTTCAGGCCAGTACGATTGGCTGGCTCCTTTCATCATCTCGGGCTACGTTCTGGTCACGCCGCTGTGGGTGTGGGTTGCCAAGAAGAACAAACACACACGCGAGGTACTTCAGTCCGGGTGGACACCCGTCCTGCTTGCGATGCTCATCAGCAGTGCTGGAGGACTCATCCTGGACTCCATGGTAGATAAACACGCCCTTACAATTATCTATAGTCGAATTCACCCTGAGTCTGCACCCAGGTAGTAAAATCGAGTACACACACCATCGGACCTCGGCAGGGTGGACGGTCGGTAGGGAGGGTAAGTACCCGACGTGAGTGGACGTGAAAACGATTACTTGATTACCTAATTAACATTCCATTTAAAATGCCACTATATTGTGATTACATTTTCGCTTACAACATTCGCTACATTAAAATAACATGAAATAAAATTTAGATAAACTAATTAAACACAATGGAGTTTTGGTTATGTTTTCAAGTCAGTCTTTTCATGTCCATTCAAGTCACCCTCCCTACTGTCCGCCCGGGCCGAGATCCAATGGTGGGGGTGCTCTGAGTTGAGAGAGGTTCATCTGAAAGTGCTGTGAAAGATTATGTTCACTATGGTGTTCGGAAGTGGCTAGTTGGCAGAAAAAGGGTCGTCACAGGAATAACCAGAACTATCTACACAGTTCATAGTGGATGTGGTTAGGAATAACCTCATTTTGTTCAAATTGAGACATAGGTCAGTAACAGCCGGTAAAACGTTTGTCATCTCTGACGTGTTTCTTGTCTTGGTATTTCTATAACTTTGCCAACCTCCTACAGATAGCAAAGCTATTAAAAGGACTATAGTCGCCGTACAACATCTTCGGTAACGCTTCCGTCACGGGTGGGTGAGCGGCAGCCAACCAGCGACCGTGATCTAATCCAAATACCTGCTCGAGTTGGCCGAGACCGTAAACACGTCATTGATTGATGACGAAAGCATTACCGAAGTTGTTGTAAGAGAAGAGAACTATAGCAAAGCTATTAGAAGGACTATGAGGTTTTATCAATAGGATGCCGGCCACTCTCAACTCTGAAAGAGAAGGGTGCAGACTCAGGGTAAATGCGAGAGTACTTGTTATTTTCTTTGCAACCGAAACGAACGAGTGTTTGATGTGACGTAGGTAACTCGCTTCGAGGGCATCGCAGTATTTCAGCCGGTGATCAATGGCGTGGGCGGGAATCTGGTGGCGGTGCAAGCGAGTCGCATCTCCACCGCGCTCCACCGCTCCGGCCCGCTGGGGACCCTCGATGACATGGACACGCCAGTATTCGTCACTCCCTACGCGGGCTTCTTCGGGAAAAGTGAGTCCTCTCAAATTGTCCCTTTGTAGAAACAGGGGATGGGGTGATTACCCCCCTCTGATTATTTCATCACCGACGGGGATGGCCGAAATCCCCATCTCATATCAAATGATTTTATCTCGTGATGTTGCTTCAGTTTACATATTGCTTAAGTTTTTTTAACTAAATATTATATGTACTGCATGCATTCAAATTTGAACAAATCAAAAAGCAGTGTACCCTATAAGGATGAGTTCGCTCCAGACCTTAGAGCAGCGTTTTTCAAAGGCTGGGTCGTGTCCAATTCCCAAATTTGAGGTACTAATGATTTCAATTTGGGATAACAAAAATAACTGGTAGGTAACAGACAGTTAATTTAGTTTATATAAATTGGTTAAACGAGGATAAAATATTTGAATGACTATACAAGTTCTTTCATCTTTCCTTTCAAAACTCTGATCGCTTTTAAGTTGAATGCTTGATTCTGGCGGCTAAGTGCTTTGTCCCGGACTTCTTGTTACCCACACTAGTGTTGTTGAAAGATCCCCTCGCCCCGTTGCCAAGACGACGATGTATCCAAGCCGGCCAATATCGAACTGTTTCCATCATGTCGTGTGTTTCAGGCTTCCACGCTCGCACGAACCGAGTGTTGATGCTGATGGTGGTTCCTGGCCAGCTGATCTTCATCTACACCATCAACTACATGAAGGCAGGCCACACATCTCTCACCCCGCTGTTTGTTGTGGTGTACCTACTGGTCGCTCTCGTGCAGGTAAACAGAACGGCTTGGGCTCTCTCAACCCATTTCTTGATCTCCGCCTCTGCTCGCCTATCTCGAACTACTAAAGCAGGTCGTCGCAGTCCGTGCCACAATGTTGAAAATCACATATTATTCAATGCGGGTTATTCGCATTTGAGAAACTTGAAGAAATAAAAATCAATTAGCGATCTGTCAAAATATATTTCGGTCCAAAAAGGCAAAACCATCAATATTTTAAGATTTTTACTCTTTGCATTCTACCAAAATGTTTCTTGCATGATGTACAAGTACAACGTATATTTTAATTTTAATGCTGTTTTTGTAGTAGGATACGAACTGGTTTTTTTGGATCCCTTGTGACGACCTGACTTGGGAGTTAGACGAGCCTCCGCTAGGTGGAGATCAAGGAGACCTTAATTCTCTATTCGAACTATCTATCGATCTATTATTCGAACATATTGTCTACAGGTGGCGCTGCTTCTCTATGTCGCCTACATCATGATTCACTGGATGTGGCAGCACAACATCGATCCGGACAACTCAGCCATTCCCTACTTGACTTCACTGGGAGACCTTCTGGGGATCAGCCTCTTGGCGGTCGCCTTCTGGTTTCTCTTCCTGGTGGGGGACAGAGACGCCGACGTCGGGGAGTGAAACTAGTCCCACAATTTTCTAAATTTTCCTGCGAATTTTATAGATATATATTATTGTAAAACATATTGCTTCCCTCTCTAACTTGTTCTCCTCCTGGCAGGGCCGAGGCGGAGCGAGCCAACTGAGTGTGTGATACGTCCATCCAAATCATTCCATTTCATTTGTTTACTATATAAATTGTTTATTTAATGATGTCGTTAAAGAAAAATTTAAAATACTTTTTTAATAATTGGACATTTTTCTAATATATTAAATATATAAATGTTGATTGATGAGTATATATAAAATACTAATCTAGAAGTCATGGCAAGAACGCCCTGGGACACTCCTAATTATTTATTGAACCCAAAAAATGGCGTGTTAACAAATTACATTTTTTGCGGCTAAATGAGATACCATTTAGACAACTTTCAATTAGAAAATAAAGGTTAAAGAAGTTGAGTCATTGTGATGAATTACTTGCCTTGTACGTGTCATCATGTCATATAGCAATAAAAATGATGCCACATTATTTTTATGATCGAGTATAATATATTATTGTTTCTAATTTTTTTAATCTAAGAAATTCTCATTGAATCGCTTTAAAAACTGTTAATTTATAGATGTTGCTTGTATAACCTCTAATTTGTGTAGCTGTTTGAAATGGCTATAACGTTTTGAAATCGCATCAAATAAATGATGCATTCAGTTGAATCAGTTAGATGTCTTGAAGTGCCCCTTCGATTGGCTACAAATAGGTAATGTGCCTTTGTATGGTGGTTTGGGCAATGTTGCTGGCGGCACCATTTCGACACGTGCATTTCTCCAGTTGAAGTTCAATATGTTGATCAAGATTAGCAGCTAATGGTGAACTATGCCCTCATAGTATTCAGTACTCGAGTTCAGGCATAGTTCACTATGTGTGTATTACCATTGTGCGTAATGTGTTTTAAAACATGCAGTACAGGTGTAAAAGAAAACGCTACAGAAATAAAAAAATCATTTTTGAAACGATCAATAGGAATCCAATAATGCCATGATTGATCATTCAACTGGAGTTAGGTATAAACAGCCCCTGTTTTCACCTTGCGACAGTATTAACTCTCACAATTGTTGTTACTCCTACATTGACAATGTGATAAGCCAACAATAGTAAGTTGTGATACGTTGATATTATTCTATAGAATCGTATTTCTTAGTCAAATATGTGCATCTGGACAATAGAATATATGTTTACTGGTAGATTATTCCACTGTTTTAAAAAAACAACGAAAAAATGACAATGGTTTTACAACCCATGGATACAAAATAAGTCGGGGAGTTCCGATATTGAGACCGCTCGAATTTACCGTTTTAAATAAATAAAATACGTTTGTTTTTATAGTCTATACTCTTATCTATACCCATGCAGTTAAAATAACTGATTTTCAGTGGGGTAGATGTATACAATTTTGTATGCGCTTCGTTCCTATGACGGCTCAGAATTCATTCACGGTGTATAATATGTTCACCAGTCCCATGTATAGATAGATTAAAATAAACTCCAAAGTTTAAAACCCACAGCCTGAATCGGGAATCAAACCGTGCATGGACCTGCATTGCAGGTATATTCCCACCAGATCAACGAGCCAGGTACTGATTTATATATCACTACACCACCGTAAGAACTGCAGACAGTATTCTTAATATTTCTAATATTACTAAATGTATTGAATAACATTTAATAATCAAAATAAGAACCCCCCTAATCAGAAATATTTACCATACAGTATACAGTGATTACGAAACCATAGAGGTCTGTGTTCTCAATTTTGAGATATGATCACCTTATTTTCGGACATGATTACCTTTATTTTGATAAAATTACCTTTTTTATGCATTAAAACATGATGGCAATTTCGGGTGGTATTAACACTGATCATACCCCTCGATCTTAACTAACGGAATATACACCACGTCGAGTTTGTATTACAATCAGATCTATTGCATCCGGATCCTGGTCTAATAGGATTGCGGTAAATTGGCATCAGCCTACTTCACAACTTAGTATAAAATGTTTTGTAACATGTTATTGTTTCATGTCGTATCGTGTGTCCAAATAGAAATAAACATAGTATTTAATTTTAATGTTACACTGCCTGAAAATGGTAGTGGCCTCAAAGAGAGATGTTCCGTTGATACAAAGTATACCTTTAATATGTTAAGTAAACTCAATATTGAAATGCGATATCTATCTCACACATATCTCAAATTGCAGCAACCATGTTATTATGTTGAGTCACTTTACCAGTGGAACGCCGACGACTGTTATTCGTTTAGTTGCACAAAACAGGTAAAATAAAGCAATAAACATTGTAACTTGTGTCCTTATTAAACCCAAATCCAGGGCCGTAACTAGGGGTTGGTAATCCGGGTATGTCGGGAGTAGACCATTTTGAATTGCTATAATACCACCGTTAATTTCACACCGGTCACCAGTAACAAATGTTATACAAAAAAAATGCATAAAACTTGTTAAAACACTCCAATCACACTATAAGAATCAAAACATTAATGGGGCTGTGCGCCCCGACCCGTATTGGCTGGAGGGCGTCCCCCCAGACCCTCTATTGTACTTTGCCCAACCATACCCGGGTGATTTGTATAACCTAGTTACTGCCCTGCCCATATCCCCATAGATTAGCGCGTAAACATCCTTAATTTCGGTGTGTTTATGAGTGTGTACGGTTGCTTCGTCCATTCATTAAATAAGACATCTCATTTCCTCAAGGTTTCATGGTCAAAATGAAACAATTAAACATCTTAGATATTACGAAAATAAAATCTCTGGTTTAGAAAAATTGTGGGTATGCCTTTAGTATTGATGTATTTCTCACCTGCTTTGGCTAGAAAGAAGTTCAAATGGAAGTTGACAGATTTACCTGGTGAGCGACATTTATGGCAATTTATACCGATGCAGATGGCTCAACAACGCCTCAATACAACTATTGTTTGAGTGACAATAGGGGCAGGGTGCGAATTTACGGGGGGAATGGGGGGATTTCCCCCTCTGGTAATTTAATCACTGGTTCTGTTTAATACTATTTGATACTATTATCTACTACACTAATATCTACTACTATTCTATATACTATATGATACTATACTTGGCCATACCCTCTCTGCCAAGCCGTCAATTCGTACCCTGAATAGGGGAGAAAGACAGCTGTTTACCCTTTCTACATTGCGCAGTGAGAAAGACGCCCATGTCTGTCATCGTACAACATCTTCGGTAATGCTTCCGTCACGGGTGGGTGAGCGGCAGCCAACCAGCGGCCGTGACTAATTCACATACCTGCTCGGGTTGGCCGAGACCGTAAACACGTAATTGATTGATGACGAAAGCATTTCCGAAGTTATTGTATGACGACTATAGCATGGGTTGAACTTGTAGGGAGCTTAGAAAGTGGCATAAGTAAATCCAAGGTAAAGTCGTCGCGAAATAACCTTACAGATGCTATTAGTGGTTTGTGGTTGACCAGCGTGCAAATACCGACCGCTGATAGGCCATGGCGGATCCATTTGTAAGGTTGTTTTGGGGCACATGTAGATGAGAACACGTATTCACTCTTATCAATTCTTCTGCACTAATTTTGTGTCCGATATGGTTGTTGATCGTTATTTCTCATCAACGTATGTTGTATGCTGCCTAAAATAACATGTTGATTGGTCGGAGTAAATGCATGTTCTGGTCGACACTCGATTTACTTATGTCTGCGAGTGTAGTCCTAGTGTTATCCTAGAGGAGGTGGTAAACAAAGATATAATCACAGAATCAAATCACAACTTTACTTTCTTGGTAAAAATAGAGTAGGACAACTTTAAATTATGTAACTAAACAATATCATTTAAATTAACAAATTTGAGCTATAAAGTACTAGTTCAAAACAACCTTATTTTAATACACATCCACATTCGTATTTTACAGTTACAAATGTGAAAGAACCAATATCACAATGATAAATTAAAATTTATGATTTTATTTGGTCAATATCAACAATAAAAGTATACCGTAATACTGGCCCACATGATGATATTATAGCTATCAGGGCACAGTCGAGAGAAATTTAGTAACACACATGCTTAGTTCGCATAAACTTATAACTGCACCTATACTATAACAATTAGTTGAACGCAAAGGCTTAAAAAATACAAATCTGCCATTTGTTTCTGCATTTTAATCGCGTTTGCGTTTGTGCGGTGGGTAATTAAAAACACGTTTGCAGTTAATACTGATTTATTTTGTACCCTGCACGTTTTACGATTAACTAAAATAAGTTGTATTTAATTGGAGATCTATTTTTGTTTGAAGTGAAACGTGACTGTGACGTAAGGAAACAAAATCCAGAACAGTGAAGATGCCAACACTAAAATATTTTACCGAGTACGATATTGTGTATATATATATTATAAAAATCAAACCGAAATATTTTGCAGTTTAGCGGGCAGAACGCTTAATTACAATAAAAACTTGACTTTTACAATCCGTTGCTAATCTTGTTTTGTTTATCAAGGCGTGAAAACGAGAGCGTTGTGATAATTATAGGTGCATTTCGCATTGATTTGCGTTTGATTTGAATCATGCTTGACAAGGAAAAACAAGACAACTAATGGAGTATCAGTATTCAATTTACCGTGCAATGCATACTAAATGAATATTATCATCATCAAGATCTCAGCGAAGTTTTTGGAGATTTTAAAATAACCTTTGCCACAACATATCATCTATTTCTTGTGTATTACAAAGCAGGCCATAATGATTTCTTTAAAATATAAGTTTTAATTTCGCTCTATTTGTAATACATAAATATTTCTTTAGTAAATAAAAAAGCATTTTTTAGCTTCCTTGGAACATTAGAATATTTACTTGCCTAAATCTGATAATCATGGTGATTGGTGAAAGTGATGTTTATTATATCTTTGGCATGTATTGTAAAGTTCCACGTTTAAATCACGCTCCATTTTATGGACAGGAAGTACTTAATTTGCATGTAACATAAGTTATTCGTAACTAAGTACAGTACACAACATATATTCATAAATAGGTTTCAGTTGCCCTTTTTGTTTCGGAAAAGGACAATAGAAACACCAAATACATATTTCTTCAAAATAGCTTTGTTTCATAACATTTAAAGAAACAAATCTTGAGTTTGATGTTATTACTTTAAAAATATAACGATCAAACGTGATCTAAACAATATGTAAAATAATAACCGTTGTCTTACGATTTAACATTTAACTCGAACACTTCGTTCGTAAGTTGTAAAACAATAACATTCACCGTAAAAAAAGCCTCATCAAGTTTTATCTTTTTATTCAACAATGGCAAACAACATTTAAAAACTGGTTCGTTCTTTCAATAAATTGGGTTTATGGAAATTTTGAGCTATAGGTTCTGAAGGGGCCCTATTAAAATTATATTAATACAAAATAGCCTGCCGAGTAAAGAGGTCTTATGATATACATTCCAGTTAGCTTACCGGCTAAAAGAAACCTATGAATTGAGAGTTAGCGTACCAGATAAAGGTGCCCTTTCATACAACTTATAATTCTGGCTAAAGCGGCACTATGACAATGAGTTAGAGTACCATATAAAGGGGCCCTTTCATACAACTTATAATTCAGGCTAAAGCGGCACTATGACAATGAGTTAGCGTGCCATATAAAGAGGCCTTCTGAAAATGTAGCTTTCAAGGGGGCGAATGACAGTTAATACGTGGTTGCGTACTAGTCCATGAGACTGTGTTCCCACTAGAAGGTCCACCACACCGCTTTGTGTCTTACTATCTGTACACCTGGGTGATAAAGCCATCAAACAAACAGATATCTTGAACAAATGGAATGTAATCTTTTAAAAACTCGATTTGAACCAAAACAAACCACAAACACAAAAAAAAACATTCATATCGGTATTGGAGATTATAAGAGTGTGTAGGCCTATATATATATACAGTTTACATTAAATGTAAACTTTAAATTTAAAACAATGTAATGTAAACGTCGTAAAATTTCTAAATAAAACGCCTCAATTGAGCATTAATTTGATTGCATAAGAATGAAGGACAATATTCCTCAACATTTCATTGGCAAGACTGGATTTATCTATCCCATAAAAAACACAGGGCTGAGTAAGCGAAATTAACCCGAATAATACTGAGCATATATTTGTCCTGAAACAAACTTACCTACGCTTTGGTCATAGACGAGTGATTCGGGCCAACCAGCGAGCCCCAATTTCCAATACCGATCACTAGTCTGGTTGATAAGAATCACTCGTACGCATCAGTAAGGTTGTTTAGGAACTGCTGACTACTGTCCAGCGAGAATGTCGTTTGCTGGAACGAGCTTTTAATAGCGGTGTGCAAAATTAAAATTTCATTAAAATGAATTACTGTTAATATTAAATAACATTCGCATACAGTAATTGATGAGATTTATAATGCAATCGTCAATTCATTCACTGTCGTGCACACAAGAAAACTGGCATTGCCATGAGGCGGTATAGACCTAGCTTATCAGCCCAGGTTTATAGGGTGGTATTATATACTGAACCGTGCAAACGCCGAACTAAAAGGGACGCACGCATACCTAGTTTTTCGAACATTATCTAAAGAAAATTGGAAAGAACGAAAGTTTACGATAGGAACATACCTATTTTAAGTAGAAATGCTAAATTGCCAACATGACAACTATAATGTAATAACAGCAGGTACATAATAACTTATCCAACCAACAGCAATGCGGCTACCCCGTGTATTCTACCCCTATCTCCTTGAGGATGATAAAGGCGATCGCAAGTAGTCCCGTTCCAAGTAGGTCTCCTGTTGCTGTTAAATACGGCACCGCGGCACTGTCAGGATCTATCTTCCATACCCACATGGCGTGAATGAGAACATGAGCCATGTACAGCAGCAGGCTCACCTGAGGGCAGAGAGAGAGGAGGATACATGTTACTGTTAGTCATTTGAGGGCGCCTTGTGAGACCCCAGGAACCTATGCTTGGTGAGAGCTTTGTATTGCTTTGCATAAATGTATCTTAATTACAAGATATTATAAGAAAACCACACACAACATTAATGTTTGTTTGGATTTATCATGTGTTCTGGAAACTGACTGACATTTAAGAATTTCTTCGTAGTACAGTTTAGTGTGAATACAATAAGTGTTTTTCTTTCGATTTAGCTTGATTTACAGTAAGGGGTATAAAATATTATGTAGTCTTTAAAGTAGTTTAGTGAATCCAGAGAGGATAGTACGCTTTTATGACAAAATTGTGGAATGCTGACTGCTGAGGGCTTAGGGAGAAAGAGCATAACTTTGGACTTGGATGTCATCCAGCTGGTTACTCACTGCCTTACGGCAGTGCGGGGGGTGGGGAAACCAATTTCTACGTAGGGCTTACCTGTAAGAAACTGACGCTGAGGTAAATTAATACGAACTGCCAACTGATAGTGGATTGAGAAGCGTGAAGATAGTCAGCTGTGAAGACGAACACAAGCTGACCAGGTATGGACAACGCCATCAGTATCCTTGCTGAAGACGCTTGAGGCACTGGGGAAAAGAAACACAAACACTTGTTAGGAGGTTGTATCCTGCCCATGGACTGCTACCTTATCGTGGTGGGCAGGTTTGCGTGCTTTGTTGATCCCGAGAGCTATGCCGGCGGAAGCGTATGCTTCTGGTAGGGCCACCCTAGCCGCGGACTGGTCGAGGAGGAGAAGTCAGACGAAGTGCATGCAGTCCACACCCCAATCTCATTTCCTCCCCTTTCCTCACGCGCCCTCCTACTTGCCTACTTGCCCCTTTCCTCCAAAGAGCCCCCAATTTCATCTTCATTATCACCCACTAATCGTCTTGATTAGCCAAGTTGCAAAAATATAAGACGTTAAGCCCAAATATCAATCAATTAGAAAGTTGTATGTCGACCTACTCTGCGAAAATACCGATTTCTTTCAGTTCAAATTGTTTTAAAATTGACAAAAAGTAAACCAAAATATGTTATCCCCTAAAGAATGTAGTGTTCTTTTTTGTGGTTGTCTTTCGTTCGAAAAAAGTTACATTTTTTTATTCAACTTTTGTAATGTGTTGTTGCGCCACCTTTCACAGTTACATAAGTTAATTTGAATAACGGAAATATTTATGGAACAGAAAAACATTTATAAAAAAGAGCATTAATCTCTGTGGGGATGACATATTTTAGTTTTTTTTTTTTGCAACTTTAAAGTATTTTAAAGCTACTTGAATCAACAGAAATCAGGAGTTTCACAGGGTAGTTTTTTATTATTATATCCATAATTAGTAATAAAAAATCAACTAAAATACCAACCATTCTGATTATGATGCTAGATACATACTTAGCATTCAGTGTGTAGTGCTTACCAAACCACAGTACAGAATAGACGCAGATTTTCGATTTCGAGTAGCATTCTTGACATACAATAAAAAATGTAGATCTCTTCTTGTTTTAAACGTGACACTACCGTAGTATATTGACGTAGTAATTAACTCACAGCCTTTGATTAGTGTTTTCCAAGGATTGACCAAGATTGTCGGGGAGTGCGGTGGTAGCAGGCCCAGCAGCGATGACTGGTGAAGCATAGTAGCGATACGACTAGACTGAATGGACACCAGGTTCCCACCAATACCGTTGATGATGGGCTGGAACACCACGAAGCCGTTGAACATGTCCACTGCGGAGTCCAGGACTAAACCACCGAGGCTGCAACAACGATATCATTATCATACCATAACCGATGTCATTCAGCTAAAGAAATCTCGCAATAATAGGAAATATATGTGCGTACTTGTTATTGAGTATGCCAATAAGCATTAAAAAATCAATCAAATGCAAAATAAATAGGGCAAATCGGCTCAAAAAACAGAACATTTGGGTTCAGGACCCAGAAAGCATGAATTTGTAGATATACTTTTTCTGAGGTGTTATTTATATAATGTATTTCAAACTTGTTTTTAAAGGAATTCAATAAATGGAAGTACACATTACATAAGAAACAATATAAACACAAATATACATTACACAAAATGTAGCTTATAACGACCAAAGTGACCAGACGTACCGGTTTGACCAGTACAATACCGTTATCGGAACACTTATACCGGTGTCCCGAGAGATTCATTGAAAGACGTATTTTTACCGGTTTGTAATTTTTGGGGAAAAGGTGTCCCGGTGTTCTGTCAGTAAAGACAACGCGGTCGATTGTAACAGTGGCGGGTGGGGGCTTACAGCGAGTGGCTTCTAGCCCTCGACCGCATTCGCAGTTCGCAGAAGCTGACTCACAATCACACGCTCACTCAACTCACAGTCAGTAGAGAATTTATTCCGTCAACAGGACAAGGCTGGTCTTGAGAGGCTATTCCTGATAGTTGTCTCAAGGTGGCAATATACTCACGTGCTATCGGATGATTGCTGTGGCGGACACTTTGTCAGTCAATAGCAAGTGATAACCACGTAGATATCACCTAAAGTGCATGAGTATTATCACCGTGAGAACTTTTAGGGATAGCCCCCCTGGAACTAAGATGTTCAACACTCACCCACTGATGAGAAGTGCTGATAAAACTGGTGTCCAACCAGTGGTCAGCACAGACCGGACAAACTCGTTGCGCAGAACTATGGCTACCCACATCGGCAACAGCGCCAGAAGGTAGAATCCAATCACCAGAAACGGCACCCATGGGTAGTCATCTGTTAAACACTATTATTGCATTAAGGTGTCGTAGTACCACATTTATTACGAGCAGTAGTACTGGTAGAGTAGTGTTCTTACCGTGGTACTTGTAGAGGGCAGATGCGATCACAGAAAGCAAACTGAGAGACACTACATCACCAATACTGGCTGCCACAGGTGCCGCTAGATTATCAGGATTCATTTTTAACTTTTTTGTTGTTACTATCACAGCTATGAGAAGGAAATCTGAAAACGAGAAACGAAAACTGTAAATATTGCGACGTGAATAACAATAGAAACACAAGACGAGGCGTACCAACCTACCCAAAATGAAGCATGAGCACGTGGCCGTTGTGATACTCGCAGCACACAGGACAGCGGCGTGTTTCATCTCCAGCGAACCCTCCATCATGTATCCCACTATCAGGGCGAACAGAGCGACCAGGAACCCAGCTACAATAGCTTGAACCTGCATTGCAATCACCCATTAGACTAAGTAGGTCCTCTCGAGTGCAGGAGACCAGACAATGTAAGTACGGGTGTGCTGTTATACCTGCACCAGTGAGATGTTTCCGGAGACAATTGGCAGAATTTTGCTCCAACTAGTGAGGTAGCCGAGATTCGCTTGGGTGGAGAGTCGTGAGGCTAAACATGTATCCAGATTCCCCTTGAGCCCAACCAGAGCTGGCACCAGGATGAACAGTGCTTTCACTTCCCGGAACACAGTCCAGTGCTGTAACAGGGCATATCAGTTAGGATGGCACCAGAACAAAGATATGGGATCTGAGATGATGGTGTGAAGCTGCATACCTGTACTGTGCCCAGAACGAGACCAGCACCAATAGTCCCCGTCCCCGCGATGAAGAAGGGGATGGCCACTTGGAAGGTTGTACTCCACCATCGCTCGTTACTGTGGTGCCTTGGTTCAGTCTTCTCTGACGTCACTGATGCCGAAACCTCTGGCTCTGAGCCACTCAGCACTGTGATGTTCGTCATCGAACTGTTGCTGCTAGAGGGGTCTCCAGGACCCAGGGAGATGGTAGCCACGGAGCAGGTGCGACTCAGGACATCACCTCGGCTTGTGTCTATCTCTATAGTGGTCGAGGGCGCCCCACTCTCGCGCTCCGATTGAGGAAACTCTCCCATGTCTGCAAGAAACAGTGACAGGTGGATGACACACGTGTTGTGACCAGTCCTGTCTAGACAAACCAAGGTCCGTCAATCTCCTAGCGGAGGTTCGGTAAACATCAAAGTCAGGTCGTCTCATGGGCACGAAAATCGCAATTCTCGTGCCCACTATAAAAAAAATTGCTTTATCAATCAAATATGCAATTGTATAACCAAATAGCTGATTTATATTATTTATATTAAAATTGTATAGGTAGAATTGAAGAAGAATTAAGTATTTAACTTTGTTTTTTTTTTTATTTATTTTTTCCAAACATTCTGTCTAGAAGTTGTAGCGGGTTAGGTGAGAGAGTATTGAGTTGGCAGTGAGAGTTTAGAGGACGGTGTGGTCGTTGCTAGAAGGATGATTGCTGCTTAAAGTGTGGTGTACGAAAAATGCTTTATTGAAGTGAGTGTTTATAGATATTTGCTGACGTATTTTGATATTAAATAAATGTTTTTAAATCGACATTTGAATTTAATTATTGTCATATAAATTAAATAATAGCATTCCTCGACACACGTGCATCTTTATAGTGGTCCAGGAATCACTCACGTGTCTGAAGCGCGGGTTGTTAGCACGGAGGCGATAATTTCCTCGTTGGTAAATAGGTTAAGTCTGCTGCGCAATGACGTACGTTAGTGAGTAAAGCTTGAGACCTGTGATGGTTTTGCGTTACTTGTATCAAAGCAAATTATTAATTCCTCTCTTAAATATTGTCGTAGGTCTGTAAACATGTGATGTGATGGGAATCTGCCAGCTTGTTTGCTAACTCTTTGTATTGATCACAACCAAACCCACCAAATTTGATTTAATTCTAAATTCGATTGGTTTACGTAAAGATGTTTTGTTAATCATTACAATAATTTACAATTAATATATAATTCACCATAGTGTATATATTAAATATAATTAATAAAAACATGTTCATAATAATCACTTTTTTAAATTTGTAGTATAAAATGTATGTTCTGTGTGCCCACTGCCCATCCTATCATTAAATGAGATCGATCGTCGTAAGGAGACCAAAATAACTGTCTGTCATTTGTGTATTTGCTGCAAGTCTGTGTTATTGTTGTGAAATTTGGTGAGGTGTATCACTCAATCCGAAATGAATACATATTTAATGTGTGTCGATAGATTGATAACCTATGATCAGGCAATACTGGTTTTTGGCTCGACATCATTCTTCGAGCTAGATCGTGTGGTGATATTTATATTCCATTAGCGTACGAAATTTGTCCGCGTTCACATCGGGCTAGTTAATACAAGAGTGACGATTAGCGAGAATTCATTATTTATTTAAATATTAGTACAAAGTATAACCTCAGTAAAGGAATCTAATTGTTAATTAGGTGAATGAAATATGAGAAAACGAAATGCGTGTGTAAATAACTATAATAGGCCTAAGGAAAGTTTTCTAGTGAAACTCCAGTACTAGGCTAGGATGATATTGTCAGGTCCTGGATTGTTAGAAAACTCAAAACTGTATATTTTGTATAATACACTCTTTACCATTATGCAACTGTATAATGTGGTTATCATAGATAGTTTCAACGGCAAGTTTACCACAATGTAAGCTCAATAGGGGTATATAACTAGATGACGAGGAGTGAGGGATATTAGCGTGGCGCAACAATTCGGGCGTTTTTAGACCACAACAATTTTAAGAGTGTTATGACAACATACACGGGAATCGAATCTCAGTTTTACTTTGTGCGAAATTAAATAATTTAAAAAGTAGTAATAATTCCAACACTCACTAACGATCGAAGTTAATGTCTAACTATCTAGCCATCTCTCCGTGTCATAAACAGCTATACCTACAGTATTGTTATTTTTCTAAACAATAATATGATAATGTATTTTTAATTCATCACCATTGACAATATCAAAATATTGTCCTTTCCGCTTTATGATTGCTGTCAATGAGCCAATTATATGAAACATGTTTGACTTTGAATGTGTCTATCACCCATATTCGAAATGTAAATAAGATCCACCCCGGTGACTGATATCAGTTGTAATATTCCTACCTGTGTATGCAGACATAGCGCGTCACTCCCGCCCCTAGTGTACCAGTAGCACCACAGGATGAAGCTGAACTGACCTTGTAGTGTCACTTCCAGAGCTGCGTGGTGTATACGGTTGCGCGCACAAAGAAAGCTGATTACCTGCGCTGGTTACCAGCGCTGAACTACATCACGAATGTCACCATGCTCAATAGAAGTAGGTTCCAGCTTGCCGGCGTTCCGTTTTCCCAATGAATAAACCCGTTTTCCCGCGCCGGTTACCAGTAAGCGGGTAACCAGCTATCTTTGTGCGCGCACCCTACCAATACCGTATTGGATTGGCCTTGTCTTCAGCGTCACTTCTAAATGTAGCTCCCGCCCCTAGTGACTAGTGTACCACTACCGCACTCAACAGGATGAGGGCGCACTGACCTTGTCTGCAGCGTCACTTATAACTCCCGCCCCTAGTGACTAGTGTACCACTACCGCACACAACAGGATAAGGGCGCACTGACCTTGTCTTCAGCGTCACTTCCAGCGCTAGAAGAAGGAAGACGAAGCGATCTGGCTGATCGCGCGCTAGTGTGGCCAGGCTGTAGTCTTGCGTACTGAAACACGTGCAGATGTTGTTTGGCATACGCTATAACTATCTACACTAAACAATATCCTGCACCTTGGCAATTTTTCTACAAAAGCGAATACTTCCGACTGCAGCAAAAGTCTTTCCGCGAAGTAAAGCACGCTACAGCCATGACGTATTCCCACCTGGACTACAGAGGTCAATGTGGATTGATGTGATTCAGCGCCTGACGTCAAACACAACGTCCGGACACACTAAATACGTACACACTACACACTACCGATAGAGGTGGCTTAGCGGTAAGACACGAGACTTATTCGGGAGGGCGCCGGTTCGATATCGGCCACCGCCAGTCCTGACTGAAGGTTTTCTCCGAGGTTTTCCAATGCTGGGATTGAGTCATACTATCAGCCCTCGGACACTCCTTCCCAAATATCTAAACACCCTAATATACATGTAGTTAGTCACCTGAAGAGGGGCACATCAGTTAACGCTGGTGTGCTCCCTCATAACGGGTATTCCTATAGGATGTGCCAAGCTTCAGGTGACTATAAGTTATTATAGCCCCAACGTAACAAGTCGCATCCCGACCTCTTGTACTTATCTATTGCCCCTTTCATGCACACTGATTCAACGGAAATCAACATATTCCTGGCGTGTATTTTCACACCTTCGTAAATATAGTCTTCCGCTTAGTATAGAGTGCCGCGTCGTCAAGTGAATTAAGACTAACTGATTTTATTATAATAAACATGCATTCGTGCACTAATACAATTATTGCGTGCATAAACGATATACATAAAAACCGTTAGAATTCAGAGTGTGAGGAAGAGGGGAAGGGGGAGGGGGGGGGGTGAAATTAAGGTATTTGGTTTCAGTCACTCTCCGACTTAGGTCCGTATGCATAGTTCATACTCAAGCCTTCCTCAACTCAGCCTCTCCTCAGCTTCGTCCAACCACCAATCACGGAACGGCATTGCCATGTGGACGGCTCTGTGATTGGTGGCTAGATGAGGCGAGGGTGAGGAGAGACTGAGTTGAGGAGGGCTTGAATGTGAAATGATCACAGCTTTACTGTCCGTGTACATGAGGCCCACATCAAAAGGGCTAATCTGTCATTGTGCACGGAATACGAATAATTCTTTGTGTCCTCACATGGCCGGCTTCTTGAGGAAGCTTATTATACACAGCGTACAATCATTAAACAAAATAATAGTGATCGTGAATGGCGCTGCGATTTCAGGGAAAACACAGTTGCATAACCGACAGGAAGACTATTCTGCACACAAGGAAACAAATTAGTCGCACCAAACTCCGCCACTAACGGAACCGTTCTTGCATAAAATATTTAATTAAATATGATTCCGTGAAATAATGATGTAATACACTAATCTCCTACTTTGCGACAGTCTGCTCATATTTGTCACAAACACTGCACAAAAAGTAGGCGCGCATGGTTGGTTGGTTGCTCTTAAACATATATCATTTACATGTCTGTAGCCTAAATGTTACGGCAGTAACTCATCGAACGTTTGTGAACCTATGGGCCACTATACAGCATTCTCGTCATAAGCCAAATAGCTACTTACCTACAAATATTTTACATAAAAAAGAAAATGTTCTGAATCTAATTTTTAGGTAGCTTCACTGAACAAAGCACTGACGACAGGGTAGAATCGTTAGTATCCTCAAGTTTGTTGGTGATACAAATAGTGTTTTACAGCGTTTCGTTCCGTACACATTGTAGTTCAATTGTAATAACGGAATTGGTTGATCTTCCGAATTGGTCACCCCTCGATCCAAATTCGAGATAAACTATCTATTTGAAGAGCTGGTTACCGCCTAATCGTATAATTAAATACATGGGAATTAAATAACGAACACTTAACGTGTATATTACCTTGCTATCTATTCGGGCGATGGACCCTTATCATTTAGTAATACGTGCGTCAGTCACCTTCAAACTTAATTGTTTCGACATAAATAGGCTTATATAATAAAAGAAAAATTAAAACATCACTGCTAACAGAGTATAACATATAGCCTATAACATATACTGCGTTCCAGAATTCATCAGATTACTAATATAATCTCCCTCAGCCATAAGTATAAGCAAAATGTTCCAATATTCATATTGCATGGCTTCTTAGATGTTCCAGAGACCATATCAATCCCAAACCAAATTTTTCAACCGAGATTTCACGGATTATTTGGGTTCGTTGTGGCGTGAGTTTGAATTTATTTACTTTGAACTGATTGTTATATGTTTGGTAATTGATTGCTTGCATGGCAAACCAATATTATAATTTGAAGAGGTATTCGCCACCCACGGAATGACTGACATAGAACTACGCTTTCCTACTAATGTAGCCTCCAAATGCAAATTCCTCTTCATTTACGAAGCGAAACAAATCCCATTAGTGTCGGCACTTTATGTTGTATTATTCAATACATTGTGACGTCAAGGCAGGTAATGCTATAGATTACTTGTGAGATGAATTCTGAAACGTAGCTCTACACTGGCACCAGTGTTTCGTGTATAGCACAACTGGCACGTCTTGACTTTTCAGCAGCTCAGTCTCAGATATATTTAACTTGCATGCATACCCTTTTATCAGATGCTTGTTTCAGTCATCGGAAACGCAAAGCATCTATTTTTCTGTGTAGACATTGCCTTTCTTCATGTATGGAAAATGTTCAGTATTCACAGAACATATTGCTGGTTAGGGGTAGCAAAGGATAGGGATGACAGGTGTGTCTTGCATGAACCGTATGAACATCCCATCATAAAGCAAGAATACTTTACAATACACCGATCTCTTAAATTATGCAAACATGATAACGTAAGAATCATGCTTGATAATATTGCACTTGTCAACTAAATGAGTGAAAAGCTAACAAAATCTAGTTTGCTTGCCCAAGAAGGTACTAATTATCAACGTGTATTTCTTACTTACTTTACTTCATTAATCAATAAACTTACATTGTAAGTTTCCACTGTACACTTGTCACTTTGTAAGCGCGTGTGTGTGTGTGTGTGTGTGTGTGTGTGTGTGTGTGTGTGTGTGTGTGTGTGTGTGTGTGTGTGTGTGTGTGTGTGTGTGTGTGTGTGTGTGTGTGTGTGTGTGTGTGTGTGTGTGTGTGTGTGTGTGTGTGTGTGTGTGTGTGTGTGTGTGTGTGTGTGTGTGTGTGTGTGTGTGTGTGTGTGTGTGTGTGTGTGTGTGTGTGTGTGTGTGTGTGTGTGTGTGTGTGTGTGTGTGTGTGTGTGTGTGTGTGTGTGTGTGCTGTACTATGTGTTTACATAGTAAGTTTGTCATAATAAGGTTTTAATCATTGCAATGAATAAATAATACAGATTAGATGCCAGTGTTAATTTGTTGAGTTAACGTCAATAAATGTATAGGACTCGAGAAACATTGTATTCATAAAGTGATATAGTTGCAAGTTAGCTAGCACGTGCGCAGTACACACCTTACCTCGCGACCAATGGTTGTGCCGTCGCGACCCGTATTTCGAAGAACATTGTTAGGTTTCATCGTAATCCGTGGGGGATGTTATGGCTGATCTGTTCGCAAACCTATGTTAACGATTTAAAAATATTTTCCGAGTAGAAAGAATCCACATATAAATTACTCAATTAAGTTTACGTAAAAAAAATATATGTAAAAAATAAAACTCCTAGTAGAGGAGCGATATGAAACATTCGCCGAAGTTCATGTAATACCGAAACACATACATTATACAGCTCATTTGTGAACTATTTTGAAAATTATTGACGTGAAAATGGCTTGGTATTTCTTGAAGATAATGTGGGTTTTGAACATTTTACAGATAACCGTGCTATTTTATCATACTTTTTGTCACATCTGAATTGACATTTCTGCACGAAATTTTGCGCACCTGGTATAACACATGAACTCAACCCTTAATTTACCGCCTAATTGATTCCTAATTCTCAAGAATTGAATTTCCAGAAATTTGCCACGCGTTTGCCCACCCCTACTTAGTACTCACCGTTGGTGGACAACTGGTCGCTGCCTGGTGGATGAAGGTGCTCGAGCCAGCGTGGTTGGTGTTCTGTCCTATCTGGCGGTCGCAGTGTGGCTTACTGCAGCATCACTCTGCAATACACCGACCTTATGTAACTATGACGTAACACCGACCCATCCATCCGTCCGTCCGTCCTTCCGCTAATCGGCACTAAATATGTTTGTTGTTCACTGATTGAGAAAATTAGAGCTGTAACTATGTTCTAATGATGATTGTGATATGATGACGATCGCTCAAGTAAGACGGGCAATAGAAATGATGTTTTGTGTCATATCTTTATAAATTAAGATAGAACTTTTATATGTCCCCCTCCCCCCCCCCCCCCCCCCCTAAGAAACATAATATGTGTGAGATCGCGGTGTACCACTATGACGTGCACGAAGCAATACCGATAAGGCAACACCTCGTAATTCACCGGCACTACGACCTGTCACTCAATCCTATTGGCTAGTCAGGTTGGGACCCAAACCCTTTACTTGCCACCCTACACTGCCCCACGTACAGAGGGCAAATTTTCGGACAATCGTGTTGATAAAACCACCCACTTCCTTTCTATTCCGCGAAAAATTCGCCAAACGTTTGGGCGGAGAAGGAGATGCCTTTATACAAAGAAAGCTTTTTATTTCAACCGCAAGAGATATATTGACTGACTGAACAAACGCTGGTTCCGAGAGCCATTCTACCGTGACTGAGCAAAGAAACAACTTAGGCTGGTCAGAAATAAAGTTCCCACACATTGCAACATACCACACGTCATTTAGGACAAAAGAACATAGTTAAATGTAAACACATCACAAATATTTATACGGATATTGAAAAAAATAGCTTGAATTTTCGTAGGGCAAGCGCAGCATACCCAGTATACCCAGACTGCACTAGGTTTTAAAAACCATTTGCTAGACATTTTGTAGTGTAGAACCCCAAGTTTAGCAATTAATGACATTGATAAATTGGGAAAAGTACTATCAAAAATGTTTGCACAACGAGAAAATCAAAGAAATTGATTCATGAATATTTTGATCGCTCTTCTTTCCTTTGGGTTTATAAAGTGAGATGAAACTTGGCGTACTTTAGTTTGGTCAGAAAAATTGTAGACAAGAGATAAGAACCAACAGCTGACATGAATGCGACAGGAGGCTGCGAAAGCTAACATTGGACGTTTGTAGGTGGGGATTCCTTTTAGTTTTATCTGCTTTATCCGATTCTTTATCCGATGGTAAACAGTCACTCACTCATCAACAGCAACGTAATAATGTTGTTTCTCGTCAAAGTTCTGGCCCTAATCCAATGTACACTATTGATGGAAGGAAGTAACTGATATCAGGTTTAGCTTAGTTCATGTAAATACTTATTCACAGGCCAACCTAACATACGACGTTTTGCGTGAATGTGTACGCAATCATTTCGCATATGTAGGACATCTCCCAACGAATATTACGTCACTAACCTCTAGGACCTACGCAATCGCTAACGTTTGGGATATTAACGCAAATAAAGCATTTGTGGAGATGGATATTGCAAATGCAATTTTGTTATGTCAGCAAATGATGACGTCTTGGATGCCTGTTTGGTTGTTCGCTGTCACACAAGCAGCAGAAGGTTGAGCCATCGTTGACAACACTGATTGGGACTATACGTTAGCATAAGATCTGATTGCACGACGATAGGTACGTTGGGGATATCTGGATACATATAGTCGCCGTACAACATCTTCGGTAATGCTTCCGTCACGGGTGGGTGAGCGGCAACCAACCAGCGGCCGTGACTAATCCAAATACCTGCTCGGGTTGGCCGAGACCGTAAACACGTCATTGATGGATGACGAAAGCATTACCGAAGTTGTTGTAAGAGAACAGTAAGGCACGACTCATCGTTTGCTCTTATGTGGCTGAGGAACGCTGGATAAAACCTTCAGAGGGGGTTGCCGGTAGGTAAAACTAAACCTGTGAGCGTGCGCTATCGCTGAATCGCTAGTTTCTTTAGAAAAGTGCGCACTCTATACAATTCTCAAAATCTGTTAATTAGGATAGTCGAGGACCATCTATGTGGGCTGGACTCAAACATACGAACGATACACAAGATTCAGCGGTGTTTTTCAAGTCTAGCAAGGGGAACACTCCTCCGAAAACCGCTCGTAATTTTCGATTTTGTCAGAAACATAAAAATGGGGGTGGCGCCCGTCAATATATAACGATTTTTCCATACTTCATTAATCATTACCAAATAAATACAACACATATAACCAAGGGTACATTTATTTGACAAGCAAATTAGCAAGACAATAAAAAAAAATATAGCTTGCTGTTTCAATTCTTAGTTGGTGTCACCCATGTATCACGTTCTCCTTTGGTTTACTCATTGAATATTTATTAACTAGTTTAATTTGATTTGTTTTGTTTTGCATTTTAGATCCAAAACTTTTTTAAATTAAAACAAATCAACGAAAATAGAAATACAATGTACATGGTTTTGTTTTGTAATATTTTTTATACCCACTACTTTTTATTGAGGTATAACTAAGGAAGAATTAAAACATTTTTCGCAATGTGATCGCAAGATGATAAAATGTAAACATGACTAATTAACGGTCTATACGTCATAGAATAATTATCATATCGGTTCCAGAAATACACAGATACCGACTTAAGGATTAGCCCAATACAACCAAAACAACGGCTTAAACCTGTCGATAACGGATAGAGATAAGATTATGCTAACTAGCTTCTATGGCGAGCGCGTGTAGCTGTAAACCAGACAGACACACCACGGAAGATGATACTTCAATGTCATCCAGCCTTCATTTTGTTGATACGCCTATTTTTGTATTTGTTTATTTTTTGACAGCAAAATTTATCAAAAACCGAACTGGTACGAAATAATGAAATTTGAAGTATATTTGCTTATCTAGCCTGTATTTTTTACAGTGGAAATGTAATGTTTGCTTTAAACTATAACATAGAAATGTAAACGTAAGCGAAAAGTTAGCAGCTTTTTCTTGGGTATCACATATAGATTATGAATGATATGGGAAGTGGTCGTTCGAACCCTCGAAATGAATCAGCTCACACTCAACACGCGCATGTTTTAACCTCGCTAGCACGTTCTCAACTATGGACTCCGAACACTCGTGTATAACACCATTCATTGTTCCGGGTAGTATTCTGTCAACTGATGAAGAACATCAAATATGACAGTCACACGGTTGTCTTCAATGCGCTTTAGAAATAAACATTTTATACAGGAGGGATTCCACAAACATTCTTTGAGTTGTTTAGAGTTTGTTGTTCTTGTTTGTAGCGAACATGACTTATTTTTCCGAAATGTATAATTTTATATGATTTGTTTTAATTTGCACCGGTATCATGGCAAGTCCAAAAGAATGTCTTGGGCATACTGTACGTTAAGGGGAAATATGTATGTACAATGTATAGAACTATTTTAAGATAAATTAATATTGACATTGGCATTGATATTGTTTCGTGCTTTTACTTTTAAAACCGGATAACCGCCGGTTTCTGAAGTCGCAGGCAACGGCAACGTAGAAATTGCCTTCAACTGGAGCCGAACCATTCAAATAATATGGGTGATATATTTCTACCCAATCTGCATGAACTTCAGAAACGCAACTTTAGAAAATAATTATATGCTATGTTTTCGCATAATAATCAGGTAGACTGGAGCGTCTCAGAGCATCGTAGAATAGATGCTAGACTGTACCTATTTACGTGTTCAGTATTATTTCGCGTAAAAAGTATTTACATTAGTCTTCACTACAATTTACTCAACATAAATAAATAATAAATGAGATAAATAAATAGATGTTTTTAATGTAATTAAAGACAAAATGTTTTAATTTTATTCCGGTGATAACGTATTGTGATACCAAAGATTACACTAATGTGTGTAATCTTTGGTGATACATAACTATATGTACTATTATTTATTATACCATATATTTTATGGAATAATTATCTATTGTTCTAAAGAAGGAAATTTAAATAATGGGCGTGACAGGAGCGAGTAAATGAACTGAATGGCTGATGACAGTGATAGCATTGAGTTTATTAGTGCAACGGTGATACCTTTGTGTGCTCTACTGCAGCCCCTAAATATGCGTGCGTTGTGCTTGTTGCATACTAGTCACGAGCAAGGCGCGCCGTCAAGTGGCGCCAAGCGGCAGAGGAAATAACTGTTGTTATTACGTTCAATTAACTGAAGGGGTGCGTCCAGTGATTATCCCATGACCGTATACACGTTATTATTTCCCCTAAAACTACCTGTATTATAATATGAATTATTAATTTCAATTTCTCCGATGGTGACACGAAACTTATTTTTATTAAAACATTTTTTTGCTTTTGAGAGGAACAATTTATTTAAATTATAAACAATGCAAGATTACATACAGTGTGTATAAAATTACCATGTGGCATTATAGTGTATACAAATTCATTATTAATTACTAAAGTTGTTGGCTCAACATTTTAACACGCGAAATAATGGATGGTGAGCATTGAATAATAATAATTGTCGTATCGTTCATTCATGAAACGGGAGGCCCTATAAAATTACTTAATATATTTCATGAACAAGCCAACGTTTATTTCATACGGTAGCACTGCAACTACAAGGTCTGCCGTCTACGATGCCTGGATGACTTTTGGGGAGAATATGGAATGCCATATGCGTGAGTGGTAATTAAATTAAAAGTAATTTCAAAATATGATCAAAATCAGGTACGAAAGTAAGTTTGGGAGTTGGTTTGCCGCCATTAATCAATCTAGGACCTATGTGTACATAGGACTAGAGAATGTTTCTCAAAGGATTATCCAAACCCGTTAAAACGACAAAAACTGGGAGTGTATGTGTACTGTTATAAGTAACTAAGTAACCCATGTTGCTACAAGAAGAAAACACATTAGTGTGCCACGAAAACTAACAAATACACAATCGAACGAGTGTCATCTTCGACTAGAGTGAAAACTAAAATTGTCTTTCATCTGCCGTGAAGAAAATATAAAAGAGGTTTACCTATGCGCTGTGTCCGTGTGAGCTCCCGCAACGACGCCAGTTAAGACATCACTCAGCCTGATAGACAAGTAGTGGCAGACTCAACAAGATTAGTGACTTGTCGCATCGCGATAAGGTGCTAATATCTTATCACTGGCGCTAATCCTCTGAACTAAGCTAACCCCACAGCTAAATGGTATCGGGATATGTGTTCGAGACCCGCACTGCACGGCTCCAATAACGTTAAAAACAAATAAATACAGTAAATATTTACAAATCAATAGGTCAGCAAGAAAGCATCTGAAGTGGTGAAAGATACTTACAAACTATAGCGATTCTAACAGGTCCCAGTCTAGTGGACAGCGAAGACCGAGGGATCGAGTTTATAACGTACCTATTTATGGTCACGTAGACCAAACCAACATAAGAGCAAAGGCTACAGATACGAATGGAATGCCTACTTATTTTATTTTCCATGCCTCTTATTACAATGAAGATAAGGAGCTACACAAAAATAAAACGAAAGTTCTTTATCTCGCAGTGAACTCTTTGCTCAGTTGTTGACACTAAAACGGCCTTGAGCCTCTGTGGGCCTCATGACCATGTCAGGAAACAATAGATAATATTTCCAACATTTCAAGTGAACACAGGTATATATATTATTAAAAGCAATATACTATATTATTCCTTCCACCCAGCAGTACAACCCGCGTAAACGTAAATCTTACGTAACTACCGGTCTTAAAGTAAAGTAAAGAGCTCCTAAAAATATGCCTCATGAAAATGAAGTGAGGTAAACAAAACACATTATTATTGCACACATTTTATGTTCTTTAATATTGGTACAGCAACAAGAATCCCCCACTACCACTTCTACTTTCTATCTACACATATTTATGTTATGTTAAATGTTAATGGTCATAATAAAAGTGTCAGGAACAAATTTTTTTAATACAAACTAAGCAAAGAACAAAAATTATCAGTGCCGTTATATTATTATTTCATTTATGTCTACCTTATTAATTCAGTTACAAAACTTACATAAAGGAGGATAATAAATACAATTAACTATACAAGTTACAATTAGAGAATAATTAACATACTGAGCAAAATGAAATAAAATTGCAATTAAAATTTCAATTTCAATTCTTGAATCACCAGAATGAGCTTACAATGAGCTTTGTAACAGAATATACAGCCTAAGAATAGTTGCAATAGTGTTGATGTTTACATAGTAATATAAGACTAATCTAGAGTTATCTCAAATCAGAGTAGTTACAATAGTTATAGATATGTAATGAATTAGCAATTAGCAGTTACATTTTTGCCCACGCCACCCCTTATCAGGATTGACAGCAATAACACGATATTACAGATTACAGATGTTCCAGAGATGCGTATACAGGCACGCAACCTACGGACATCCTCAATACATAACTTATAACACCATTTATATGATATTTATTATAGCAACAAAACAAACTACCATAGAAAAAAGAACAATGAACATTAAAAATTGAAACGAAATCTTTATTTTTTGCAACACAATCTTTTCAAGGTAATGGGTGACCTGTAGATGATGTGTGCCTGCTCGGACCCAACTTGCTATACGCACAACTTCAACAACCGTAACCTTGAAGTTCGTTAACCTACATTGAAAAACGAAGATAACACATTTGTGTCAAGTAACACTCTCTAGATAAATCAAGTTTTCTCGGTCAATTACGCGACATTCTTGGCTTTCTTCCGGAGTATCAAGTTCAAAAATGTGGGGCGTCAAATACATTATTAGTCCGATAGAAGAAATTTCGGTACATTTCCCTCCTCCCACCAGATCGTTCTAAAACAAACACAATAATAATCCTTAATTTCTGAAGATACAATATTATAGAGCTCAGCCAGTTTATTTAAATCAATACCTAGAGCCAATTCTGGTTACCCTGTGATAAGCTGGTAAGTTGGAAATGGAAAAGTTAGAAAATAAAGTCTGCGCAAATCCATTGACCTTGATTAAGTTACCAACAACATCCACCCTTGATCATTAGAACGAACCCAGTGCCTAAAGTTGAGAAACTGTAAGAATGACGGTCCCCTCCTTATCCCCTCCACAGCTACCCGACCCCCCTCAACTCCGTGACAACCTGACAAAATGAAATACGTAATTGAAAATCAGTTTGTTTCAGTTGTTCAGTTTTTTGTTTTATGGAGTTGAGGGGGGGTCGGGTAGCAGTGGGGGGGATAAAGAGGGGGCCGTTATTCTTACAGTTTCTCAACTATACTAAACTGTCACTTAACTGCGACGTTCAACGCTTTTAGTTCTTATGAAACATCTCGCTCCCTTTTTCAATATTGTGTAGCGTTCTCAAAAGTAATATAAGTAAAAAACGTTAACTTGGTGCGGTTTTACAGTGAGACTACCCTTTATCGTGGTCGCAAGTGCTCCATCACCAGTACTGCGTGCATTGGTTTACCACATATATCTTCACACCCACAATAGCTCATCGGTTAGTGCGGCCCAGTGCAGCCATTGCATAACACCCGGTGGACTTGCGCAAGTCAACGATACAATGAAGTACAAGATAAAGTAAAACAAATGAAACACTTTCACAACTTTTATGCTATGAGTACAGGACAATGCAGCTCTTCCCCCCACCAGAATCGGGCACTAGGTACTAAAGTAAACCAGGTCGGTAGATATTAACAGCCGTCATGGGATAGAGACATATTGCAATATTCGCGATTGAAGATCAGTGGACAGGCAATAAATACACATTTATCCTTTCATTTAATTATTTAGTGGGTTATTTAGTTATTTATTTATTTATTTATTTATTCATTCATTAATTCATTAATTCATTAATTCATTCATCATTAATTAATTCATTCATTCATTCATTCATTCATTCATTTATTCATTCATTCATTCATTTATTTATTTTTATGGCAAGTAGATAGACTATAATATGCCCACTAATTCCATAATCACACATTTCAAAGTTGCATCAACATCAACTAAAAAATTTGATGTATCAGAAATGTAATCTAAAACTGTTAGATTTACATCATAATTCATAATTTAACGTGCATACGAGAGTCGTAAAAATACGCATATTATGGATTACTAGTATCTCGAACAAAGAAAACGATTGCGTTATCATGTTATAGACCTACAACTGTATTTTTCAACGTCATTAGAATATTGTTGCTAAGCGAGTAAAATTAAAGATCTGGCTAACAAAATCCATGTGATGTCATTTGTATTTTTTGTTTTCAAGTTTGGTGTAAACAGCAAAAATGATTTGTTCATTTCATTTCATTTACTAGGAATTGCTTAGCACTGATTATTTTGAATGTTGTAAATGTACTTGCTTCATATTATGCCAGGCCTTCAGTTGGGATACCAATAGTAGTGATAAAACAGTGCCCCCCCCCCACTCCATTGCCGAGGACAGAGAGGAAGGATTATTATTATTATTATTATTATTATTATTATTATTATTATTATTATTATTATTATTATTATTATTATTATTATTATTATTATTATTATTATTATTATTATTATCATCTTTATTCACCAAATGGGCTTGCGTCAATCAAACTAAAGACTGCGTGTTGCGTGTATAACTACGACGTGTGCACGGGGTAGTGTAGTCTACCCTAGTCTTAGTAGGTTGCAGACTTGTTTTTTCAAGTCATTGCTGATGGTTTTCGCCTACGATCTTCTGCTTGGCCTGCTTCTTTCCCTTTTTGAGTTTTATGTTCGTAGTTGGTAGTACCGATGTACATGGCTCTTTGTGCCCTACATTGGCATTCCTGTCCTCGGGCGGGTAAATTACAATAAATACAATACGAGGCTGCATCATGTTGCCACGAGAAATACATATACAAGGTTTCCCACATTGTGACCAGGAAACGTGATGGAAACTGTTGCCATCTGTGCTGTTGCATTACCTTCTCCGGACTTTAGTCCGTGTATTTTGTTGCCACTTGAATGCATTTTTTAGAAAACCTGATGATTTATGATTACGTACTATTACAATGTAACACATTGTATGCACTGTGATTATCAACGCTTAAGTTATCACGCATGCATTCCAAACAATTGCACCGTCAATATTTCAATGCTGATAGAATCTAAAGTGATGTAGATTGCATTAGAGAATAGTAAATATAAATCACTCAATATGTCACTCTCTAAGTTTTATAGCTTACTTAAACTCTCCTAGAAAAGATATTTTAGTAAGTAAAGATTTGCTACAAATAAATAGTGCTTTTTTAAGGCAATAATGTGATCCCCTCTGTTTCCATACGCTACTTTGCAAAATAACATGCGTAAAATTATATCTCACTTGTTATAATTTCAACATTATTGAGAGCTGTTACCAGTTTCTGGGATGCATTTTATTCATATCGTGCATAATGGTGTCCAGATGGCATCATGCAATTTATTTGATGTAGCATGCTTTATCAAAAGCCTTTATTTAATCTTGCTATTCCTTTGTATGGATTATGGCTATCACACAGGAAAAGTAAATTGCATACATTTTCAGGGAAGTATCTAGAACTTTATTTAATAATAGCACATTATATTCTAATGCCAAAATAGATTAGATCATAGGAACAAATATGAAAATTGTCATCACTTGAATGTGCTTACCTTGATCATTTCTCCAAGACTTACTAAGAATGATAGCAATTCATCATTGTTACAACAATTAAAAAATCACAACAATGCAAACAGAGTACATAAATACAATATTATTTTGGTAAATTTATAATTTATCTAACTGACAACAGCTGGGTAAGAATACAATAGAAAAATAACGGAACTATTAACATTGGAATTTTTTGCCGTAGAGTATATAATATGTATTATTTAGTTTTGTTATGATCTGGTTTCTTTCTAGAAGATAAGATGGGCTTTCCTTCAACATAATAATTATGTAACTGTAAAAAAATGTAAAAATAAGTAGTCAAATTCACAATTTTGTGAATTAAGATAGAGCAGTGTGTTGAATAGTAGAGGAAAACATTTATAATATACTTCGTGTGTCCGTTTATTTCTGTTCCATCATAGAAGTTATTTAATGTTACTAACATCTTGAACGGTATAGCGCAGAGTAAAGTAGACATATTTTTAATAAACAATGGACGCGGAGACACTCGATAGCCAAGTATTAATAATAAAGTAGAGTTTTTTATTCAGACTTGTACAATGTGCATGGCACCAGTAAGAAATTAAGTACAAGTTTCGTCATGGTTTAGGATTAACAATAATATACCTTAAAATTTACTATACAATACTACAATAATTATATAAGTAATAAATTAATTATATATTCAAAGCAAATATTATATATATGGTAATATTATGTACTTGGACATTCATTGATGTGACAATACATTTATACACCCCATTAATTTGGAGCTCAAACTGCACAAACTTGAGTATTTAATAAGTTGTTGGAGACTTTCACGACCCGTAGATGGGAACAGATTATTTACTTCTGGGTTATTTCGACGTCGAGTGAAAACTCTATACCGACACGACGAAATAACCCAGAAGTAAATAATCTGTTCCCATGAGTATTTAAATTTCCCCCGTGTAAAGTTTTACGCTCTACCGGGAGTAGTTGGAACAGATAAAAAACTAGGTCTACTTGATCTCCGACAAGAAGACGGTTCCGCTTGGGAATCAAATGGGCCGTGTTCCAAACGACACGCCACGCCTTCTTTAACTTCTTTGAAAACACATGTACGCCAACTACACAAAGTAAATAACATTTATTCCTTTGCTTTATGTTCCTAAATTATAGCGCATGGTTACAAGTTGTTTGTTTTATATTTTAATTATTTATCCAGTGTAACTTATTGGAGAATATTTACCATCAAATTTGTATATCTAGAATCAAAGGAAGTTTTGACCTCCGGTCACTTTCCTCGTTATCTTTTCAGTGTTGGCTAAATACAAGTGTATAGCCTGTTTCAATCAATTATTTGACCTTCTTGAAAACATCTGCTCCAAGATGGCAGGTCGAATTTGTGTGAAAATTTGTCCCCTGCTGAAACCCACAAATTGCTTTCAACAATGCGGAATTATACGTCAGGTAATGTGCCTGATACTTCCTTGGTCTACCATTTGGTTAAAATATTGTCTCAACTTCTATGTATTTCGAAGGAAATAAATCTTTTTGGCAGGCCCTTTGGGTTAGGCCTAGGCCTAGCCCTAGGCTAGGGCCTAGGTTCAAGGGCCTGGATTTACCAAGGTATTTAACTACTTACTTCGTAACATAATTCATCGCTGGGCTTTCTACCCATTCACAAATAAAATAATCAAGTTCTATAGACTGCTAGACATTTTACCAAATTTTAGTTTGCTAGAGTTGCAGGAAGAGTCCTGGGAGGCCTAGGCCTAGTCCTAGGCCTATGCATGATTTATAGCCTATCGCTAAGATTTGCTTTACTAAGAAGACAACTTAAGAGTTCAGCATCTTTGTAAAGCGAGGTCCTGGACCCTAGGTAGTTTAACCCAATTCCAAACTTGAAATGTGTAGGGCTAATGTAAGGATGGGAGAATTGTGCCTATGAAAGTAAATTTTGCTAGCACTAGGCCTACGCCCAGCGTTGCCACAATAGCTTACCAGGCGGGTGCAACACTTGTCACACTCTGGCCCCGCAAAGACTAGGCCTACTGATCAACTGACAGTTCATCACTAGGCCTACACTTGGCACATGCACTTGATGTTCGGTTCAAAATGTATTGAATTTGAGGATAATAAAATAGTCTTCGGGGTGGGTTTCCTCGGGTCCCCTCGCACCCCTGTCTGGGTCTATACCTACCTATCCAAGGCAAGTTCAAGACCTAAGCCTAGGCCTAGGCCAAGTCATTTTCTTTTTGTGTGCATTCCTGGCCATCCCTCTTTGTAAAGTTGTCAAATAAGCCCTAAGCTAGGGCCTAGGCTTAAATTATGTGCTCTATGGAGGTGTAGGCCATAAGTAGTACTAATAGTAGTAGTAGTAGTAGTCAGTAAGAGCAGGGACCCTCTGATATTCTGTTTGTCTAAACAATGAACATGTTGGAATATTATACCCTTAAAGTATTTATTATTTATATCAAGTTGATGTTTTTAGGCTGCAACTCTCTCAGACTTTGATGTTCAACACAAAACTCCATTAGCAAGAAGAGTCAAAGCCATACCCAAGGCTCAATATGGAGGACGCCATGCTGTGACAATGCTTCCAGGTGGGGGTATTGGCCCTGAACTCATGAACTATGTCAAAGAGGTGTTCAGGTAAGAGTCATTACTCTGAAACATCATATAAATGATATAATTTGACTTTAAATCTTGTTCTACTATGTGACTGAGCTAAAGACTATGGTCTACTGAGGTTTACATGTTTTGACAAGACGGATTTGATCAACCTACCAAGGATGCTGTAAGCCTAGTACCAACAGGTTAAACCACAGACTATACTTAGCCCAAAAATACACTATTTTTGCGACCTAATTAAAATTAAACCCTGCATGCTGGTGTGACCGACAATTCCTTCCTCCAACTTCTTGAAGTTCGTAGGCACTGTCTGGATAACTGGTACCTATTGAAACATTCCTTCTGCCAAATGAGGCTATTAGCCAATAAGTATGCTGAACATCGATCACTGGTACCATGCACCCACCCCATTTCCTTGATCTCAGTTCCTTCTAAGTATTGTATGTTCCAAGTACCTAGTATCTCCCAAGTATTTTTTTTTTTTTTTTAGAGAAAGTTCTAAGGAAAGTAAAATTGGAAGAACATAGGAGAAGGGTAGCAATCCTGCGGTTTTCACTGAAATTGAGTATGAAGTAGCAAAATGTCTCATAGAATAGGTTAAATGGATGCAGATCCAGATTAATCAATGGTGGAGAACCAGGCAGGTTATAATTTACTCAAACTTCTAAGTTGAAAGAATTGCCAGGGGTCACTCATGGATAGAATACAGAATTGGTTTATTTATTTATTTATTTATTTATTTATTTATTTATTTATTTATTTATTTAAGTAAGCCTTCTACATTTCACTCATGTGCATGTCACAAGGACATGCGAGTTTTGAAGTTGTCATAATATGTCTATATATAGCCATAGCCTAATAGTTACAATATAAAATTTTCTTTGTCTATTGGATCATATTCATTAATGTAGGTAACAAGTTGTATTAAAGTATGTAGGCCTATTAGTCTTTGTTTAATGTTAATGAACTTCTCAGCTGTGTCAATTCTTCTACACTATAACAGCTAAGATGTATTGTGCCTAGTTAGTTACATGTTATGTATTTTGGCTTTGGAACATGTCATGTAACAATAATACTTTCTTGTTCTGTTTCAATACATAGGCCTACCATGTTACCATATTTTCTTTCACCTTTCTATGAATGCTATGTGAAGTAACCTTGCTGATGATGATATCTAAAAAGGTAGCATGCACAACTTCAAGTGGTTGGCCTACCTGGTGTGGTATGACAATTGCTATCTATGGCCCACCAATCAAAGTACTATTTTCACAAGGATCAATACATACGCTAAGGAAAAGGTTTGATGCTGTTACTGTAGTTCGATGCGAAGTAACACATCACGATTGATGGGATAATTAAAGTAGTCATAGTAGAACTAAAAGTTTGCTTGTTATTATTAGGTATGCTGGGGTTCCTGTTGATTTTGAAGAAATAACAATTGATCCCAAAAGTGACACTGACGAAGAACTGGAATATGCTATTACCTCAATTAAACGAAATGGGGTTGCCCTCAAAGGTATGTAATTCCACATGATTAAGACTGACAAACAACTTGAATAAATTGCTTCTTGATGTTTGTTTGTTTAATAATTATAATTGTTTGAATAATATTGCCATTTACAAATGAGCCTTTTTAATAAATAAATTTTAACACAAATTGATTTATACAACTTTATTTGTTTGTTACAGGCAACATTGAGACCAAGAGCATGAGCACTGGCGTCACATCTCGTAACGTTGCCCTTAGAAATGAACTTGACCTCTTCATTAACATCCTGAATTGCAAGTCATACCCTGGAGTTGTAGCTAGACAAAAAGATGTCGACATTGTCATTATCAGACAAAACACTGAGGGAGAATATGCTATGCTGGAACACGAGGTTAGTACCGCACTTTCTGTTCAGCATGCATGTGTAGTAATTGAGTTTGATAAAATTCCACATTGTATTGGTTAAGACTGGAAGAAAAGGTATATGTACATACTGGGGGTACTGAATAGTATACTTATACTAAAAGGCAATTATTCATTAGGAGTTATGCACTACATTTGATTGCTCACTAGCATGTGGTTTGCTACTAGGCCTACTAATACTTTATGTCTTTGCTCTCAGAGTGTACATGGAGTCGTGGAGAGCATGAAAGTGGTCACCTCGCAGAATTCCGAGCGTGTGGCTCGTTACGCATTTGAATTCGCCAAGAAACATGGACGGAAGAAGATCACCACTATTCACAAGGCTAACATTATGTAAGAACAATAATTGTCTATACATTGCTAATTTTCATAAATTCTTATGTTTATATTATTTCTTTGTGGTTTGATATTATTGGAACCACAACACATGTTTTTATCAGTTTCTTAATGATCCGTTATCAAGTGGAATAATGTGACCACGGGAAAATATTGTGTTTCTGTTCTGAGGCTTGCGTCTGTGTTGCAGGAAACTGTCCGACGGTCTGTTCCTCGAGACTTCACGGAAAGTCGCCCAGGACTACCCCGAGATCGAACACAATGACATGATCATCGACAACTGCTGCATGCAGCTCGTGTCGAGGCCACATCAGTTCGACGTAATGATCATGACCAACCTGTACGGTACCATTGTTTCAAACGTGGTCTGTGGATTGGTGGGCGGTGCTGGACTTCTCTCCGGCAGGAACTACGGAGACCATGTACGTTTTTATTAAGTACTGCACGATTACTTTTATTAAATATGTTCGAAATTATGGGGCTTCATAAGCACATAGTGCTCACAAATGTGGGTCATAAGTAAGTCTGTGCAAACAGAGATTTTCAATTCTAGCAGAGTTTCAGTTGAAACCTGGGTCAAATCTTGTCGTCTTGAAATGTTGAAATAGAGTAGCAGTAAACCTAGTCCCATGTTTCCCAAGTAAAATTGTAGGCCTACGTAGTAAAAGGAATAAATTGTAGGCTTACTTGTTTCTAACAGACAAAATGAGTTTCTCATTTGCCTGTAACACTAGACCTATCAGTATGTGTTGTTTTACCGACGTGCGGGAAATCCAAGTTAAATATAATTTGCAAAAGTCAATCAAACTCTTAACTTATCCCAAACTCGACCCATACTCGCACAGCCGTACCCCACAAGTTGAAATAGTACTATCGACTGTTGGAAATCGACATAGTGGTCGTAGTATTGTGTTTAATATTTAATATTGTTTTAATATACAATAGATGTTGTTATGTAACAGTAATTTAGTTAGAAAGTATATCTATTATTATCTATTTCATTTCCTAATCTCAATCAATTAATTAATTCATTAGTTTTTAATTATTTAGTTATTGACTAGAGATGTCATCATTTAATCCAAAACTGATACAATTGGGTTCCAGGTTTTTGGTCTGCTGCTTGTACTCCGCCTGACCATAACCTGTGATGATATTAACTCCTCATTCCCATCCTCTCCACTCCGCACAATGTGTCAGATACAAAATAATGACAAAGGTGTAGACTTGCATTATTACAAGTGTTGGCAGTAAAGCGGGGAACCAATGTTGTTAGGAGAAGCTAAAATATAGTTTTACTTCTACTACAATGGTCCAGCTTTAAAAGCATATTATTTGTGTTTCCAGTACGCAGTGTTCGAGCCCGGCACACGTAATACGGGCACGGCAATCGCCGGTAAGAACATCGCCAACCCCATTGCCATGCTGAACGCTGCCGTCGATATGCTGGAGCATTTGGGTCACCATTACCATGCCGAGATCATCGCGACGGCCATTAACAAGACAATCAACGAGGACCGGATCCACACGCCAGGTAAAACGTTCGGGGCCCTTTATTAATAAATATTTTTTGATGCAGACCTAAAACTCCAGTCCATAACAATCACAGTTTACGTCATATGGAAGACAAAACACAAAAATAACAAACAATTATATATATATTATTTCAAGACTTGAGGTCTTCACTCCATTCTCTCAGTAACAGAGATGTTACCCAGCACCAATAATGGCTGACTTAGTGGAGCTTAAGCAACACAACACACTTAGCAACACAACACACTTAGCAACACAAAAATAACAAACAATTATATATATATTATTTCAAGACTTGAGGTCTTCACTCCATTCTCTCAGTAACAGAGATGTTACCCAGCACCAATAATGGCTGACTTAGTGGAGCTTAAGCGCAAGACTTGAGGTCTTCACTCCATTCTCTCAGTAACAGAGATGTTACCCAGCACCAATAATGGCTGACTTAGTGGAGCTTAAGCGAGAAAGCTTAAGCTTAAGAAAGCTTAAGCATGCGGTGTCGCAATAGGGCTTGAAATTGGTTCACTCTGGACTACACAACTTTCGCCTGCATTTGAAACCAATGAAATGATTCTCGGCTAATGTTTCAGACTTGGGCGGACAAGCGACCAGCATTGACGTAGTGCAGAACATTGTCAAGTACCTGCAGAACACAACGAAGGCATCCAACTGGTAAAGTCCCACATCTCCAGTACAGTAGTTTAGTTGGTTTGCACAATTAGTTAGTCGGTGGTTCTCAAACTTACGGAGCAGCACTGAAGTAATAGTTTATTGAAGGAAATAAATAAATCGCTGCTCGTGCCCCTTGCACACGTCTTAACCGAGTACGGAGTGGCCTTTCAATTCAGTTCAATGAACATTTTCTTTTGTATATATGCTATTGGGGTCTAATATCCAGCTCTGAGATGCTATATTTTGAAGGAGAAATACATTAATACCTCGGTTATCTGAGCTATTTGGGACCAACCAGCTCGGATAACCAAAACTCTGTTGATACGGATGTTTTTGTTTAAGCACATGTTATATACTAGACTATCGTACTAAACAATATTATATGACCATTAATATTCTGATGTTGATATATTTAACATAAAATATTAATTAGGACGGTAGCCTATGTGTTAAGGAACAGTAAAAAGGCAAGAGAATTTTGCCATAATAGTATAGTCGGGAGAAAACTTATAATGAGTTTGGATAATGGTATCTTGTCTAATATTCTATCTTGAATCTTGAGGTAAAATAATACCGAATCGAGCTTGGAAATGGGGGGGGCTCGGTAAATGGAGGTATTCCTCTATGTATTATACATTGCAAACATTGTGACTCAAAGCTTGGGTGTTCTGAAGTTTGAGAACCACTGTTAGATTGCATGGGATCTGCTCTTTCTTCTCTGTTACTATATGTTACTGCATACCATAACCATGATATAGTACGAGGATTTAAACATTGGGTACTAGGGCCTAGTGGTTTAAGATCGGAACATATGAATTTGTTTCGAGAATAATTTTTAGGAAAACAAAACAGAAATGTGGAGTTATGATCATCATTCTTCATCCGTCATTTCAAAATATCCTGACTAACAATATCTAGCCTCGAGAATACTCGGCAGCTTCGGAGTACCTAGTTCAGAGATGTGGTAGTAGAAACTGGCTTTGGAGCACACACATATTTTAAGAATCTTATTTTATATTAGTATACAGTTTTATTGATTCCATAAGCCTACTTACAATGTGGACCACTGTTTTTTTTTTTTTCCAATTTTTGAAAGCGATAGATTCCAGCAGTCTATCTGAGAATGATGTTGGCCCCTATATTCCTATCTCAAGTTGATTAAATTCAACTTATATTGGTATCTACTAAGTACCTGCAATATTATAAGGTTTCAAAATATCAACGGTGTTGTTTTTATTTTTTATTTGTTTTTACTTTTTAGTCTTATACGTAGAATGGCTACTCTTTTCTAGATTACATTTTTAGAAACAGAAATCTCAAATTATGTAGTGACATTATTAAGTTTTGGTATTTTTTAGTTTTATAAGTACATAGGGTAGTAGGCCTACTTAGCATTAGAGTTATAATCTTCGAATCATCTCCTTAGCATCAGAGGGATGTAGCTAACCAAAAGTCATCTACTTCGAGTAAGAGTCACTTGTAGTTGTAGGTAACCTTAAAGTCACCTACTTCGGAAAGAGTCGAACCTAACCCTAAAGTCATCTACTTTGGTAAAAGTCAAATCAATAAACCTAAAGTCATATACTTTGGTAAGAGTAAAATAAGTAACCTTCAAGATTATCTATTTCATCTATTTATTTAAGTGAGAGTCAAATAAGTACTACCCTTCAAGTCATCTATTTTGGTAAGAGTCAAATAAGTACTAGCCTTAAAGTTATCTAGTACTTAGCATAAGGGGCATCTAGGAACCTTAAAAACCATAAGAGTTACATATGTAACCTAAAAGTCATCTACTTAGCATAAGAGTCATGTAAAGTAATACAGTAAACCCTCGGTAAAACGAACTCGGTTAGTGCGAATTCTCAGATAATACGAATAGTAAGCAAGACCCAGCCCGCGTAAATAGGACACTCAATGTTAAATAAAACGGATATAACGAATTTTGCATAATACGTAATACGAACTAATTATTTATCCCCTAAATGGTACTTATACATAATGTTCGTTGTTTAATACGAACTAATAATTTTGAACCCGCACAAACAAAATAATGTGCCCGTCCATACCGGCCGAGCATACGTCGTCGCAAGCAGTTATACTTGTTTTGTTGGTGCTTAGTTTTCCCTTCCCCCTCCACCTCCCGCAGGCGCGATCGGATGCGCGCGCCAGCCCTTACAGCTGTTGAGGGGCGTGGCTTGCTCACTGCAACGTGCCCGCTTAGTGTAGGCCTACTATGCACACTCAAAACATCATCAAAACATCATCACGCACTTCTATCCATTGGAAAACATTGATTGTTTGTAGATACGTTTATTTTGGTTGGTACTATTGAATTTCGACGTTTTTGCGATATTACGAATTTTTATATTACAAACTGACGATTTCTGGGTCCCTTGATGTTCGTATTAACAAGGGTTTACTGTAGTAATATACGTACTTCATTATCTTAAAAGTCATTTACTTAGCATTTGAGTAGACTAAGCAATTTTACTGCAAGCTGCCTGCTTGGTTTAAGATTCACTTAAGTAACCTGGTTAGATAACCTTTTGGTTACGTGGAAGAGCGATAAATAATCAAACCTAGTCATTTTGCTTTGTAATTCCATCGACAAACAAATAAAGACTATCTACCTAACCACCTTACCCAATGGTATCCTAGTTCACTGAGTGAGTGACGTGCAGTTTCCTGGGAAAAGCTGCAGAGATGACATACATCTCTTTTATCAAATATAAAACACTTTGAGATATGACTTATGATTGGAGCCTCTGCAGCCTGTGGTTATTACATTGTTGTTTAATATAACTATGAGAGATAGTGTTGAAACTGTGCACTGTGTCATAAGTTCACACAGTTAAGCAACTTCAACAAAATTGTTGCTTTAAAAGTTTTTAAAATTTAGTTTTATTTTGAAGCAAGAGTAATAAATAAGCATTTTGAAATGGCTATAGTTTGGCTTCATAAACACTTTGAAGAGAAGATTTTCCAATCATGAAGTTGGGACAAAAAGTGGTTGCTGGTTATTGAATACACCATGATAATAATTAATATCTTTACATAGTGGTTTATCTGTTTCTTTTATGCTTTACAAATGTAAATGTTGTACTTTGAAAGATTGCCGCCTGATTTACGAAGCTAATGTGTAGAGGTACGTGAAAATAGCAAACATGTAGCAATTTCGAAACTAAATATATTTAAAGGCTAATTCCATTTTTTTGTTATATATATATATATAATGATGTTTCAAGCAAAGGGGAAATATCATCATTTGGTTTTGCTACTTAGTTAGGCCTAAAGCAATACAGGAGTTTTTTTTTTAAGTTTGAGATTCCCGTACAATTTGTGATTTTGAGTGTATGATAAAAACCGTGGATTTTGTTTAACATGCCTAGATTTTCTTATACTGTACGTACTTCGTTACTTTTGATGAGTAAAAACTATAAGCATTTTTACAAGCAACAATTGGAAACGATAGACACTTCAAAAATGCTAGGTATAATCTCAAATCGAAAGTGCTATAAAATAGAAAGTAGAAATGCTATATACACGTATCTCTATTAATGTATAGGCTTGCTGCCTGCTGTAAGATGATTAGCTCTAAGCCAAGCCAAGCCAATGCAAAGCCAAAGCCAAGCCAATTTAAGCCAAGCCAATGTAAAATTATAATTAAAAGAAATTTCCACAGATACCTATGGTTTAAAAAATGTAAAAATGCTATGAAGTTACCGACAAAACTGTACAGTAATACGTAATTAAGGTACATATGCATGATTTTATGTATTCTATTAATCTGTTTCATACTTGTACATATATAAATATGTATACTAGCTCACATTTTGTGACCTTATGAATTGTGATGCCGAAATGAAAACTTGCTCTGGAGTATTCGTTAGCTAACTAAGAAATATTTTTCTTAATATTGTTTGGGGAAAAGCAAGGAGACAGCTGAAATGTGGAAGGCGACCGCATGAGAGGTAGAACACATCACATGAAATGTTATAACATTCTTCTACCTCATATGGCCGCCTGACATGTTTCAAGTGAGCTGTTTTTCTCCTTTCTACTTTTCCCAAAGACCACTAAGTAACCTAGCTGATAGGCCTCTATCACAAAAAGTAAGAAATATTTTTGAGTTAGGCCTATAGGGAATAATGAAGAGTATTTGCTTGGTTGAAAATATATTAATGTACATATTTGGTGGTTTTTTAAGGGAATATAAATTGGGTTCCTAATAATAATTATTTACAAAATACATTTGTACTTTTCAGCTAATCATTCCTTCCAATCCTAATGTATTTTAAATGGTGGCACTATTACACATGTATAGTGCATATTTCCTTTCTACATAATCGTGCCTTCTAGAGATGACATGGAGTAATAAAGCTTGGAGTCGGCTTCGGAGGCTTGGGAATCGAGGTGGAGTCCGATTACTTAAAAGCTAAAGATATTCTGGCACAGTAGTTGCCATTTTGTAAATATACACATGTTTCAAGTTTCTGGCTATTAATTTAATCAGTTTTCCAACAATGTATGCCCAAAATGGTTTTAAGTGAAAATTTACCACTCTTTGCTGTTTTTATCAAACATAGAAATGTAAATTCCATTTTAAGCTGCCTCCTTTCACAGCTGATAAGAGGTGTTTACACATGGGTAATTATGAGTCAAATACATGCTCAAAATTAGTATCGAAATGTATTTGACTGACATCACTCATGGTCAAAATTACAAACTCTCGCACATTTTTTATAAATACTTTGTTTTGAGTAAGAATCGATTCCTCCATCACAAAATCGAGTACAGAAGGAGTCGACTACTAATAATCTACTAGTATTCACGTACTCGATGTCATCACTAGTACCTTCTTTAGCTGTAGCCTTGTAGAAACCAATAAAGTGCAATATTTTGTTTTAGAATTGTTTGTATTTTACTTTGATCTCCTTTGATGCATTTATAACTTGAAAGCTAGGGGGAAAAAAGGTATATTTCACTCGTAAACTGGTTGTGAACAGCAGATTGTTCATAATAATAAAGTAACAGCACATCTGGGAAATATTAAAGTCTCTATTTTAACAAGGTTACTTTTTGTAATGTATTGTGTAACAAGCCCTAGGTGGTGTGAACGAAGTTACTGCTATATTAAAAATAAAATATCGACCTAGTTTACTTATAACCGAATGCATAATCCAAACTCAAGCCATGCCCAACCACCAATCACAGCCGTCCGCATGGCAATGCAGTTCCCTGATTGGTGGCTGGGCAAAGGTGAGGCTTGAGTTTTACCCTTAATCTATTGGTTATGGTATGACTAACATGTCTAGAGTACTGAAAGTGAAACTATGATATATTTGGGCCAGTACAGCACTTAGTTTTCTATTCTCCATTTTGGTTTGCTTAAATTTGAATTTTATTTCTGTTCGTATCTCACGTTTCATTTTATGTTTTTCTTTTTTCAGATTTTCTCCATTGTCGTTCCTTAGAATTGTGCCTTATTTGATGTGCACACCTTTTGCAAGTTTGATATCACATCCATGTTCTTCTAGTTCTTTGTTTTCTGTCACGCTTTACAAACCACCATTGGTTAAGGGAATTGAGTGTCGCTGGAACTTAGTGCATGTGGTGGAGGGCTTCAGTCTGTGTTGTGCCTCATCAGTTTGGGTTCTAGTCACTGAGAGTCAAGTATGTAACTGCAAGTACACCTAGTGCATTATCAATTAAATTATTATTGTTGTAATAGTTTAGGGCTTTGGTAGAATATTAAGATTTTATTTTATATTAAATTGTGTTTCAGAAATCGTTTATTTGTTTTTTGTTGTGTTTCATTTCTTAATTTGTGGATTTTTACATAATTTAAACATGTAAAATTCCCCGTTTCCTTAATCATGACCTCTTTACTATTGAGTACATTTAATTATTGCTAGAGTTATTAATGTTATCAAACATTTTTGTTTGTAACCTTTTATGTAATGGCAATCGTAATTTTCCTTGTAACTGTAATTTATTTTTAGTTTAAATTACCCATGTAAATAAATGCTTTGAAAAGTCTAGATATTCTTTCCAATTCACTTAACACCGCTGCCAGCCATACAAACATGATGTTCTACTGCTACAACAGGGGCCTGTGCATGATTGCTGCTACACATTCAATTTGCAGCTTTTATATAAATGTTTTATTTATACAAATAAACTAGTTTTATGGAAACTTCTTCGACCACTGCTTTTGGGCATCTCATGTTATGCTAGCATGTACACGTCAATGCAATTGCAATGCAGTTGCATGACAAAATCATGTTCGTTTGCAAGCACGCAAATTGGAAGCTTTTTTTTACTTAAGAATACAGCTTTATGTGCTTTGAGATATCATCCAGTGACTGTGTTTGTACTGTTGCTTTTTGTCTTCAAGGTGTAATGAGTGTTTCACAGGACATTCTGGGTCCTGGTTATTATTCATATATTGATGGATTTAAAACTGTGTAACTCTGACACTCTAAAGATTGTTCTAACAACAGAGATTCCAAAATACAGCTTAGTTCCATGGTTCATTATGAGGGCTAGCTGTGGAGTGGATCGTCTTCAGATAGAAGCACAGGAGGTTGTTTACTTACTGGATGCGTCCCTGGTGCACTTGTTTGCACTCCATTCTCAATGCAATTCTAGAGGAAGGTCATTGCTTTAGTGTACAACTAGAAATAGTTTACATGTTCTTCTAACTAGTGTAGTGTATAGTTTTAGGCCATGACTGGTAACCCCTACTATTAACCATCCTCTGATTCGACCTGTGCTGTTTATTTCTCCACAGGCCTCATCCTTCTTAAGTTGGTGGCTGGGCTCGTTTCTTCAAGGGAAGTATAGTTTGCCTAACGTCATATACCTACACAGTATTTATCTTCATAGTTTGCATATATGTGTGACTGCCCGACAGTGATGTTTGCAAAAGTAAAAAAAAACAAGATCTTACAATTTTTTTTTATTTCTTTAAATGTGAAAACATTAGCAAATTGGGTTCTATAAAAATGCTTTGACAATGCCATTTGCATAACAAACTGGAGCAGTACCCTGTCTTGAAATTAACCATAAGTACAGCAAGCTATCGGTTCTTCACTAAATTTAAAGTTTCTCTAGTTAGTGAAGGAAATTGGGTATTTGTACAGTACAGCTGTTTTGTAATTTATCTTCGAGCCATACGTTTACCATAGAATTGTACGTAATGTAACGTAGTTATTAGGGTTGCTACATTGATTGAAGTGGGGAATATTAAATATTCTCACTTTAATTTTCCAATATTTTGGAATATGTTTTCAGATGACAGAAGCAAGTTTAGTATAAATAATAACAATGTGTTTCAAAACAAACCAAACTCATGATAAAAGCATAGAATTCTGTGTTCATAATTTGTTTAGTTGTGTGTTGAGTTCCAAACTCTCCTGAATAGATTAGGGCTACTCTCAATAGCAGATGGAGCAACCAACAATAGAACTATGATGGAACCTGTGTGTGCACATATTTGTTTGATTGGCAGATACAAGGAAGTTTTGTTTTGGCAGGAATAGTTCTTGGGTATAGCCAACAAAGGGCAAAGAAGCATGTTTTGTCAACTAAAACTCGACTTCATTTTGCTTCTCCATAGAAAATAATACACTTCATTGGAAATCTCCAAGTCTGTAGCCACTTTCCATGTAAATTAATAATTGAAGCTATTGTGTAGGCTGTTTTAACACATTGTTGATATCATAGTTGACGTATTTACAACTAAAGGCGGGAAGTAGTTATACGTTTCCATTTTCAAGTTATGGAAAATCTGATGAAAGTGTGGTAAGAAATTATTGTCAAAAAAATATAGTAGAAATGTTACGAAAATGTGCAATGCAATGTTGAGAAGAAAAAGAACAGCAGATACTTGGTATTAGAGTTTCCAGAGCTGGAATTCTGTTAATCAATCCTACTTTGTTAATACATTACATATGGTTGGCTGGTTCAGCAGTTGTTTTGATCTAAGTTTAACTAGTGAGTAAAGGTTTACACCATTTCTGTGTATGGAGGATTAGTACCTCTCACATTAAAGGACAAATCTTGTAGTTTCTCGTAGAATTATACCCAATTGTTACTGTTTACACATGTTAATTATTGCTAGTTTATTACAAGATACAACCAGTTATGTAGACCTGATGAAATAAATTATTGTTGTTTGAAATAAGAAAAAGTTTTTTTATTTCCATATCCATTAAGTAATTTTACTCACAGTTGATTGATCACAAGGTTCTAGTTATTTGGTTGGTGTCTAAAGCAAATATGATTGTGAAAACCAAAACTGTCGGTGATGGTTGGTCATGGCTTCTTGGTACTCTCTATCTTTCCACTTACCCTTGATCTTGATTGTAGCCTTGAATGTAACCATTAAGAGCGAAGGATACCTCTACATCAAAAACCGCACAAAATTTTCATTTTTAAATTATATCTCAAGAATGGACTTTGAAATCGAAAATCTGAATCAACAGCGCACTGTTATTTGGTAAGCCCTACATACTGAATGCTCTAAATGTGAGTCTTACATTATAATCAGTATGGTTTTTATTTCTAATTAATTTTATCACTAATTATCGATTTAATAATCAAAATAACTACACAAATGGTTATAATATTTCATTCAGTCTGTAGGGCTTACCAAAACACAGTGCACTGTTGAATAAGATTTTCGACTTCGAGTAGCATTCTTGAGATATAATAAAAAATTAAAACTGTCTGGAGTTTTTGACGTAGGGGTACCCTTCGCTCTTAATTCATCGTTTCTCTATTCACGACTGTTGGCCGAAGGAATCTTTTCAATACACTAATCTCTTTCCATTCCCATATTCCACATAGGAAATAACATTTTTGTCAAAAGCACATTCAATAATGTTAATTTAAAGGCCCTGTGTAAAAACAAATGAACGAACGCTGCGCCGGTTACACAACAATCGTACATTTCAAATTGTTTGGTAAACTATGAACACAGAGTAGCAAATCTAAAAATACTGCAGCACAATACGTGAGGAAACTGTCACTACTGTTGGCAAGACTTGATGGAGGTAGTGGCATTGGAGGACAGCAGGAGGCTGTATTGGCATTGTCCTCCACGCATGTGCTACAGCTGGTAGGGCCCACCTCTACCATCGACCACCTCCGATGATTTAAGGTTCACCATTATTCACGATGAGCCCAGATATTATCTGCGTTCCAAATCAGTTTACAAGATGTGGTATTTAAAATATGCGTGGTGCCCGAGAATGTCGACAATGATGGTTTCAGAAATGTGCGCACAAATGTTTGGGAAAACATTCTCGCATACTACAGGGTCCGCTTTGAAATTAGCAGATCAACCTGCAGCCAGGTCAACCTTTAGGCCTCCGAGTAGTCATTAGTTAAGCATCTAATTTACACCGAGTCACTGTGCAATTCAGTTGGATTTGAGAAAGAAAAATTTACTTTGACTTTTATTTATTTTAATAAAATAATTTTTTAAGACAAGTTCATGAGTTGCACCCCAAGAGCTATGCACTTAGTATGGTCATGCCTTGTATTGAAAAAAGCAGTACATCGGCAAGTATAAAGGTTTGACAGCTCGTTTTGGCAAATAATATAATTTTTACATTCTGAAAGCAAAGATTTTGGAAAACGCACCTGCAAATAAAATCAAAAACTGTAAAGTTGCCTCGAAGCGAGAGAAAAAGTCTAAGGTGGGTGGTTACCAAACGCAAGCGAGCTGGAGACTACCACATCCTTCCATTTGGGTGTAAAAATGCTGACAGTAGCAGATTAAAATAGCACAAAAAATACTTGTCGTGGTATGGACGGACAATAATAAGATTATCTCTGAGAGTAGGAGGGGGGGTCGGTCAAGGTGAGCTGCAGACATAGCAAGTGTGTCTAAACGAGAAGAGAATAGACTCACTGTGATAAATGATTGATTACTTAAACAGTTTCTGTTAGAGTCAGTGTGATAAAAATAGATATGGATTCCTAGAAGTCCTTTTTGTTTTACGTTATTCAGTGTTTATTTTGAATACCACATTGAGGCCTTGTCTAGGTGAACCTAAACAAATATATTAAAAAAACTGTACTCATATGCACCCTCAGACAGTAAATTGAAAATAGTAATGATTCAACTATGCTTCTTATTTTACCCAACCTTTCCCTTATATCACCTTAAAAAACAAACAAGTAGTAGCATCATCACTCATGCGCCATACAAAGGAGTATATAAGGAGTATTTATATATTATTGAAACATATAAGCTTTCCTGATAAGGTAGTAAAGTCTAAAAGGAGTAGTAAATAATGTTTACAATGTTCAGTTTTACTATGCATGTATTTCATAAATGTGAAATAAAAATACAGTAATTAAATACGTACTACAGTATAGTCAAACACCAACAATCCAAGTTTTTATTCAATTTATGGATTGGGGTAAATTCCTTTTGTTTCATTTGTTTCCAAGGTCAACGTTTTTCTATTCCAATTACAACCAATTGTGTGATGGTTCATGTAGTAGCTATCTACTTTCTTTTTTACAGCTTACTCTTGGATACACAATACTTCCAAGTAATATTTCCTTCTGGTACACTGATAATGAATTATCTTGGTAATCTTATATACCAAGATTACCATTCATCTCAGATTAGAAGGGTTCACTGTAATCGTCAGTCAAGTAAGACACTGCAGCCTTAAACTAAAATACAGTAATTATCTTATCAAGAGCAATTAATTTGCAAAAGCAAATGTTTATGGCGGTGCTGCTTTGAGTGAAACATTGTTAGTTTATCAAAACAAATACACAATTTCTTCATGTGCTCCTTACTAATGTACAAAGCAAAACTAAATAGCTCCATTGTGAACTAACGGGCCTAACATTCCAATAAACCCATATTAGTACTATAATATAAATGCAGAATACAACCGTACCTTCACATTGCACTGTATATGATACATATGATTGAATTGAATACTAGTTTTACTTAAGGCACATTATGAATACTTGTCTGGTCACAATTAATAGTACATAATAAGAATACAACATGATACACTTTCATATTAGTACCTAAATACAATCATTGGAATGTAGTGATAAATCTAGTTCAATAGTTTTGCACATACACTATATCTACAGTATTTTTAGCTACTCATATGCAATATAACCTACCAAAGTTGAGAAACCCTCACCATGTGCGTACCCAAGATAATGAATAACATAGGAATAAACTAAGTTAAGCTAGATTTCTATCAAGTGGTTTGGCACAACGTACAGTGCATCTTTAATCGTCAACAAGTTGAAAACTCTGCTCACTAGCAAAGAAATTATCCTGAAAAGTGGAAACCTCAAATAGAAATGGTAAGAATACAAGACGAAAGAAGTCGGTCAGTGACGGCATATCTGAAATTTGAGGTTGACAATTTCTTTGTGCCAGATTTTTGTTTTAATGCCAACAAGCCACACTCACTGCAGAGCCCCTATTTACAATACCAGCCACATGATCTCACTAAGCTACATGGCCAGCACTCAACTTCTTTCGTCATGTACCTTTTATTAGAGCATTTCCAAATACAAGCAGTCTTGCAAATTTTTAATCCTACTTCATAGTGACAATGATCACAGTTACTTAACTTGTAGGTTATATAGCGCCGGCTCGGGCAGAACTAGAATAGGTCCAGGGTAGTTCCGTCAGTCATACGAGGCAACTACAAGAGCCGCTACTATATAAGTGTGTTGTTAAACAACAATAAGCATCATCATTTTTGACAAGTATGCAACTAATTACAAAGTTAACAAATATATTATTGTGTTTCTTTCATTAGGACCATTTCAATTTGTTTTGTTTTGTTTAGATGGATAATCAAAATTACACTGTTTAATTTAGAATGTTAGTACAAAGTATTTCTTAGTAACTGTAAATCAATAATACATGCTCCATTATCACATAAAGTTCCAGTTTCAAAAACTCCATTTTTATATAAAATTACAAAAGCACATTGGTAATAAAGGTTCCAACAGCCAAGAGATGCAATTATATTTAATGTCCGATTACAGAGCAGGCCTACTTCACTCGCATCCGTAACTGTGGTTAACTATCTATGTTAGTTCAAAGTTAAAAACAATGTGCTAGAGCCAAAGAGCACAAATTTATATAGACATAGTTATACTTAAAATGTATCAGTGGTTAAGGTATACTTATGTATTAAAAATACCCTTTCTGAAAACAAATCTAGTATCAGAAAACATATTTTTATACTGTTTTTAGAGACAAGCTTGTAAAAACCCAAATACTAATATCATCAATTGTGGTTTGTGAATATAAAAAATTGCTTATCGTCAGGAACGAAAGAGCCATGAATGGGGGGAAGCGGCAGTCAACACTCGCTACATTGAGCTCCTGACCTTGAAGGGCTGTTAAATAAATAAATTCAATTTCTTTGGGAACAATATTTCATTGTAAAACATTATTTTGATCATGCAATTGTGTAGTAAACTTATATTGACCAAACTAAGTTGAAATTTTGTTCTCTGTGAATGGTACTAATCAAAATTGTTTTTTTAAATTTAAGGGAAACACTAATTAGTTGCCGCTCATTGTAGGATACCAATTGAAAATCTTTTGAGAACCATCAGTCGGTAACATTAATGTAATTCATGTGACAGCTCATCACGATTTATAACGAGTCAGATACAGCGAGAATGTTTGTGACCCGTTACAGACCGAGCTATCTACTCAACAGCTCCTCACTTATGTCACGTTAGTGGTTAGTTGGTTGTTTTACCTTACCATATCTCTATAGTATTACATAAATTTACATAAATTTGATATGCGACCTATTAATGACCTGCTATATGTCACAGGCCTACTACACATTATATATATGTTGTGTAAAGTTCTATGAAATATATTATACGATGAAACTATTAGAGTGATGCTACAGTGGATCCCAGCACACTGTGAAATACATGGTAATGAGAAGGCAAATTAATGAAATTATGTAACATCGAGCAGTAAAGGCACAGCCTAGTTCTGCTACTAGAAGTAAGTCGGTCTAAAACCAAGTATGGTAAAAAATAACTACAGGGAATACAAACAACATGGGAATAGGCAAATAGTTCAGATTCCAAAGGGAGACAAAGACAAAAAAGATAGGAACACCGATCGAGATGTTAAAAATTAAAATACATACCTTGTCCTGACAAAACCACAAGGAAAAGTAATTCTGTTTTTAGTAGATGACCAGAAAATGCATTACAGCTTAATAAGCCAATGATGAGGGTACAGTATATGAAAAGATGTACTACAGTAAAACTTCTTTACAAAAAAACTCTTGAGGGAACAGAATATAATTTTGATAACAAATATTTCTTTGTATGGATGATACATTCCCATAAAACTCCTCTGGGACCTCAAAAACAGTTTGTTATAAAGAAGTAATAATGTAGGCCTATAAATGTTCCACATCATATAAATGACAAGTACTGTATCATCGTATATGACTGCATGTATGCAATAAAATGAAACGAATATAGCTGTATCATGGAAACAATTAAAAGTGATTGTTGTGCAGTTTCTCTTACAGTGCATTCAAAAGTCATGAGGTAATCCTGCAGTTTGCAGTGTTAATGCTTCAGACTACAATACCATGGCTAGAAGCAAGTTTGGTAAAGGCTCACTTACATTTCATTGTTAATTAGGGCTGAGCAAGCTAGCTTAGCTAGAAATCGAGCAGAATTTGAGATTGAGGCCCAGCTTTTCAATCAGTTAACCCATTAACGGAGCCCTGTAACCCCACAAACCGTCCGTTATTGACCCATTGAAAAACCGGGCCTTAAGAAGATAACATATCTTACTAAAAATGGTTCCAGTTATCTTATTAAAAACTACATTTAAGTTAAACAAAGTTGCTCCAAACGCAGGATTTATCACCTATATTACTGGCCTCATCTTAAAGAACTTCACATTGTCTTAAAGACGGTTCATTATTCCGATTTTCGAGACTTGAAATTTCGAAACTACGTATCTAGGAACAAGTTGAGCGAGCGTCGAGAGCAAATTTGTGCTAGGTATTTTCAAGAACTTTCGAGATTTGCACACAGCCATAATACTATTATTTATTATACACAATTTATGAGGATTCGTCAATAATTAAATTCAACAAAAGAAACAAATATGTTCCACTTTCAATTCATTGCGGATGCATAGATACCCATTGGCCGTCATTATTTACAAATATACCAATGTATTTCATCTGTCCTGGCGTGCCAACATCACACAATTACACCTTAGGACCAGCATTTTATTTAAATTTTTAAATTAAAGAAATTTTTGGAAATGTGAGTGTGTGCGCGTTTGTATACTATAGATAGAGCTACGTAGTATAAATTTTATATTTTTATACAAATAGGAAATTGTCAGGTAATCTCAGAGGGGGGGGGGGGGGGATTTGTATACACTATACAAGAAACGCAAGAGTTTAGCAATGTAATATTCACTTAACTTGAAAATATGCATGTACAACATTATACATAGGCCTAGTACTCAAGTTTGAGAAGTCATTTATGAATGTGAAGGGGGAAATCACAGTTTCTTTGAATGTGCGTGTACTTATTGTACGTTCTCTGGTACAGGCGGTAGCAATTATTAAAAATCTATAGTATGGCCAAATTAAATAGGAATGACAGACAAAAGAGAGGTCCTATAACCTCTCTCGATTTGGATACATTTTTGTATCGATTGCTGACTTCGGACAGACCACGGGTAGGGTTAGTAAATGTACAGGAATTAGCCCTTGTGTGTCTATATTTTAGTTACAGCATAACTAATAAGATAATAATGCTGGTCGTGGTGGTGGGCGGTAACGTAGGCTGTGTTCGTTCTGTACCATTATTTCCACTGGTACATATTCATGTTCCAATAGTGAAATATGTGTATGTGTGTTTATATGTAAATAGCCCAGAAGTTATTAATCCCACGGAAACATTCCAACAGTGAAACAATAATGGTATCTGAACAAAACCAAATGACTGTCTACGAATGTTGTACACAATCAATATAGTACAACTGCTCCACAAATTAAAATAAAAGAGAGACTTACAAAAGAGAGAAGGAAACGGGGGGAGGGGTTGTTTTTTGAGCTGTCTTAGCTTGCTCACGTCTCGGGATTAGAAATGTTTAACACTGATCTGCATCATATACTATCAATGAATTATACTACGTTGTAAAAAGCTGGCGATTCCTAAATACCTAACAATATAAACAATTTACATAAAATATGATATTAGTTGTAGGCATTTTATTTGCCTCACAACCCTAAATGGGATATTAACTATTTTATAGACATGATTTTGAGATTGTTTAGTAGTTTGTTTTCACTCTAAAATAACCTGGGACATTACATTACACCAGTCTTGTTCCCACTTCAAATCAGTCATTTTCATTTGAACACACTCCACACATCAAACGACTATAAAAATAAATTTGTAAATAGTTACTTTTAATATATGGAAGGGTTTAGAGGAAATACTGTTGCAAACAGTAGAACCACGAAATATTCACCATTGTAAGTCATATCTCAAGAACTACAAGCCTATAGCAAGGCCTAGGGCCTACAACATTGAAATAGTGAACAATAATATCTTTCATGAAAACTACATAGCGCATGAACAAATGTAGTGTTATTACTTTGCAAACATTATTCCAAAATAACACCCTACCGGTTATAATATGTATACAGTAGTACAAATATTATTATTTTCTTTCCAATGTAGTGTTCTTGGGATGCGACTTTAACTTGTGGCTGTAGTATTAGCAGTAGTATTTGCACTTAAGGCACATACCATGTACTATGATGACCTTGAACATGTGAGCAGTCTCAAGTTACATTTAATCCATGTTAGTGTTACCCATAATAATGGAATATTCTAGATATTTTATCTGGCTGGCCCTCTTGGTTCAAGTGCACCAAGGAGAAAAGAATTATAGCTTCTGCACAATGTCAAATTTCTTTTTAAAATCCATCGACTCCTTTTTGGGATCGTACTTCTTGCGTGATGCCAGTTTGGCTCGTAGCTCTTTGGCAGTCATGTTTAGATTAAGGTTAGTATTAAGATCGTTGCGTTTCAAAGCATCATTTAAAGGTGGCTCTTCTCTCAACCCCATTGTTGGAAAAGTCTGAAATTAATCAAAATAAAATATTCATTAAATCCAAATACTAGTCATATTTTCCCCCTACTTTCAGCAGGAATAACCAATTTTGAGGTCATTGAAGCACATGCATAATTGTATATGGCTAATAAATTAGTACCAAACTATGCAAATGAATTAAATTAAATTGGTATACTATTTTACGTTTGGTGTAGTGATGCTTTGTCAGGTACCACACCTGTCAGGAACTAATAAATATAGGCTACTAGAGACAGAAATTAAAATTATAAGGGATACAATGCCTACTCCACAAGGTTGTTAATCTATATTTAAAATGTGGAAAAGAATTAGGCAGACAACTATTGTTTTTTTACATTCATTGTAATGTAGGCCTACTCTCTTTTCACTATATAGCATTTAATCCTACATCAGGAGTTACCTCATCAGCTGAATCAAGATGTGGTTCTGGGCTGGACCCATGCTTACGATCACTGGATGGTGTAGTAGTGTTGCTAGTGTTACTCTTGTAAGATAGTTTCTCTGCATATGGGTTACCCTGCAGAAAACATACACAGGTAATTTGTGCTATTCCAGGTGCCAGTCATTGCCGGTGGAGACTACATACATTTTACATAAATTGGATTAATTATGTCACACAACACCTACAATTTTAATATGGATTTACGTAATATGATCTAGATAAGCTCTAATCTCCTGGCAGACCTAGATCTATAACTCGAGCTAGCAAGCAATTAGCACCAGAGATACCTACTGGGCATATCTCACATTGGTAGACACAGGAATTATTAAAGTAGCCAAACCTAAGCGATTGTATTTATTTTGCAATGTTGACCCCTACCACTGTCACAGTATGTATTCTCATGCTTACGAAATAGCCAATTCTCAAATAAGCACAACTTAATATTATTATACTTTTCTAGTTCCTATCATCTAATTGAAACAGGTTCATTAGGGATAGTTTACGACCTTTGGCTGGGTACCTGGAAATTCCTACGACACCAGGTTTGACTAATGAGTAGAGGGGGTTGAAAAGCACTGATAATGAAGGGGGATGCAAACGAAGTGCATACGTGTCCATGGCGGATGGTATTATATATCCTAGCCATTTCAGCAAACTAGCTAATTTCATCTCTGGGTCTACGAAATAAGTAAAATACCGGTATAATAGCCTATAAAAAAATTCTATTATTTAGACCCAGAGATGATGTCCAATTTAATAATAACAATTTAGATAGCCCACATATGCCAACAAGCTATAAAGAAGTTTCAGAAGATAAGAGAACCGTTATTGACAATAAATTTGTGACTGAACAGCATGTAGGCCTACATATTATTTCCTGGTCAATGGAACAGCAGCAACAGTACATTTCAAATGCAGGCTACACCACCTCCTACGCAGGTAGTAATCTTAATACTTGGTTGCACAATCCAACATAGCTAGTTATCTTTATAACCATGCAGTAAATCAACCGTTTACTAGGTACCTACTGTAATCAGTAAGAATAAAAAGTAATGTGGTTAGTCAAGGGTATTTGTGGTTAGTCAAGGGCTTTTAAGTGGAAAAGCCCTTGACAATGTTTTTGACTGTTACAATAATGAATACTACCATAGGCAATTGCTTTGCTTTGAAACAAGTACACTTTGAATTTACAGGGAACAGAGATAGGCCTACCAGAAGAACTTCTCCATCAGGCTGATGGCTAGGCCCTAGTAATGTTTTAAACATTTGATGAGACCTTCTTTCAGTTTTTCACTTGTTGGTTTTGTATGGATATTTAAAAAAAATGAAATTTGCTCTAGGTAGGTAGCATGTTAAAGGTTAAAGATTGGATGTCTCGATCCCAAGGTTAACTACGTGGTTATTTGCCAATTTAAGAAACTTAAGGAATTTCTACATTTTATGACATTATTTTTGTATTTAGAAATAAACTAGGTAAGCGGAAGCCTAGCTGCATTGTCAACATGAGTTAGTTATTGATATGTGCCTATTTTTCCAAACAATAATCCCAGTTTATTCACTTTCAACAAATCAATTAATCATCTAGGACTTGACAAAATTTGTTGACAAAGTTAGATGGTAGAATGGGAGAATGATGGGGTAGAAAATGTAAAAAGGGTGTACGATAGTGTCGCGAAAATGGTGAAGGACGTGGGGTAGGCATCACTGGAGGAAAGGCAGAGGATGGAAAGGAGAGGAACTATTTTAGGGTTTTTGTGGAACAGAAGTTGGAAGGAAATGCAAGAAAGATTGGCAAAGGGAAGTATCGGGTCAGGGAGATCATGATAGGAAGTTCCAGAGGGATGAGAGGCATAGGCCTACATACGGATGTGGGGAAAGTTTATTTTATCGATAAGACTAGGAGGGAATGGAATGCTTTGCCTGGGAGACTGGTTAGTGGTTGAGCAGCATTTTGTGAGCTACTTTAAGTGGGACCTCAGGAACGGAGAGGTGGGGGGTGGGGGGGTCGTGAGGAGTGTTTGGGCTTATTTTATGCAAGGCCTAACGTGTATTTTATTGATGCGGTTCGATTAGTTTTACTTTTACTAAAGTTACCATACCATTTTCTGGAACCGCAGAAGATTGAAATCTGGCTCCTGTCCAGTACTTAAGCAGGGTGTACAATCGTCCGGAAAGGAGCTTCCCGTTCCCGTTACCGGAGCTCCTTCCCGGGCGATTGTGCACCCCGCTTTAGGCTACGTGTTCAAATGCAAAAAATGCAGTTCGACTAGGCCTACTGCTTGAAATGTTTTTACTTTATAAATGTTGATTTAGCCTATTTATAGGCTATTGTTCGTTATTCAACTCTCAATTTAATAGTCTATTGTGCTGCAAATATTATAGGCTAGGCCTAACCGTTCTTTTAGTTTCAATGATTGACCAAATGTCAACATTTTTTTTTTAATTGAGTGTAAACATGGTGAGGTAATGATCTTACCTCTGCATCAAAAGATTTTGAGCTCTTCTCAGATTTGTTGGAATGTGAATCTTCTGAGTTCCGATGTTCTTCTTCAACAGTACTTGAAATAGGTCTAGATTGGGGAAGACCATTGTCAGAATCGGTGCTGGGTTGAGGTGGTGTTTTGAGACACACCACATGGGGAAGGCTACTTTTTATTATGATGTTATTACTCTTGAAATACTTATCAGCTTCAGAATCAACGACCAACAGCCTAGTTTCATCCGCTATTGCCTTTATTCTCTGAACAACTTGCTTGTGGTTTTCATTAGCAATATTAACACCATTCACTTCAATAATACGATCTCCTTGTTTTAAACCAGCAGCTTCAGCAGGTGACTGTTCGTCAACTTTGCCTATGTACTGGCCATGTTTTCCCTTTTCAGCATGCAAATTAAAACCGTATCCATCAAAGTTCTTCCATTGAATTATCTGGCACAACCGAATAACAGGTGTGTTTGGAGATAGCGAACCGTTCGACATCTTTGAAAATATGATAATTTGTATGTCCACTAGATAGTAAAACTAGGAAATGTCCTTACGCTTGTATCACTAAAACTACAGATAAAATTCCAGCAAATCAGCTAACAAGCTTCACCTTGTAAACCTCAAAACGAAAATGAACTTTTTCAATATGGCGGACATCACGACACATGACATAAGCTTACAACTTGGCCAACATAACAAACACGATTTAGGATAATATGTAAATTCTCAAGGCTGTCCTACCTTTGGTTATCAATGGCGAGGAAAGAGGCCAAAGCTTCAGCTTTCGCTGCGCAGAGTTCGCTTACGCACTCGCCGCTAGAAAGCGCAGCTCAGTCTTTATGAATTTAGGGCGCGAAGATCATTCTGCGAGCGCAGTTTCGTGTCCTCATTCTGTCTGGGCATTGATTTAATGCTTGTAAACGGACCATTATGCTCGGTAACAAAATGCAAGTAATTTTAGCTGTTCAATTAACTTTTATCATCTATTCTTTTACGACTATAATCGAAAAATATGCTGAGCCTCCGGAGTCTCTGTCACCAGGCAAGGACCAAGGAGGCCCCACCGGCAAAGAATGAATCGTTTTGACCCAGTTTTACCTTAAAAAAAAATTCAGTCCCCTTTACAGTCTCATAAATGGTATTTAAATAAAACTTAATTCAACATGTCATTTGTAAACCACAGCCTGCAGGATAGATCAATCAGGTGGAAACCCATCCAGTAGGCTATGTTTTAAACGTTCGTCCACTGGCCGCTAGGTGAGAGCTGTCAAGGTCGCGCAGTCGAGTGCTCAAAGGTCGTACTGGCCACTGGCCCTACTGACCGGCGTATTGACTACACTTTAGGATTAGTGATAATAAATATGATTAGAATTTTACATGATGAAGAAGAATCAGTATTAGATAGCTTCATTACTCTCCTTAACTGAACTGAGTTGGTGATTCAATGTAGGCTGTCTTGTATATACTAGGCCTTACATAGGTTTTTAATTTTTCTACAGTTGCCAGAGTGTACTTTCTCCGACACCCGTGTTGGTCGTCTCTCGTCGTCTCCAACAGCAACACCCAACTTCTGTTGTCAACTTGTCAGCCAGTCAACAACTTGCAATAATTGTCTTCATGTATATCATTAATTATTTACGAATGCACATTTACGCACATTCGATAAACATAGCCCTGGCACCTTCGTATAGTGTGCTGTGGGGCAATTGTTCGTAATTCAGTGATGAAGTTTCAACATGACCAAGACACAATATCATTATTGACAATAGTTTCAAGAAAAACGGTGATCTGTTGCCTAGGCCTAGACTAAAGGCTGCCCTAGGCTAGATCCTGGAAGCATTTAAGATGGGTGAAATCATTGGATCAACCAGTTTCCTTCACTTAGGGGACATTGTATCTCTGTATGCCGAGGGCAATGTCTGTGGATTCCTGAGCACATTGGGGTGAGAAAATTTAATTAAGTCCCTCTAGCTCGGCCCTAGGTCTAAGCCTGTGCATCCCGGCATGGACTAGGGGCTAGGCTAGGCATATTCCTATTTCGACATACCTAGAGGCATAGGCCTAGTATCGTATCGTATTCTTCTACTTCTGCGGCGGCGCACCTCACCAGTGGCAGAGCTATCCCCTCCCAACCACTTCCGGCCCATAGCCGTGCGTCAAGATTTATTAAAGGGCATTGCCTAACTGTGATAAAAAAACTCCATCCCACACCCCTTATTAAATATTACCTCTTGAAACTTGTGAGTCCATAGGCCTATACTTAAACAAACAAACAAGCGTGTATTCCCTTAGATATTAAAAACCGAGAGCCGTGACCCCCAACAGCCAGCCACCATACAAGTCAGGTACAATGTATTAACTACGAGTCAGGTACTATAAATGGCATGGGTTAGTCCCACCCTCAGGTACAAGAATTTCACCAGTATGAGACCCACTTGTCAGGTACCGGTACTTACTACTTATGTACGTGGCTGCCTATAGCCATTGCCCTTTCCCTAGCTCAACACCCTAACCCCACCCCCCACCTTCAATCTCGATCAATAATATTGTTGTGTGGGGCTAGATCTGCAGGTGTAATTCCTACTAAGGCTCAACGTAACCAAGTGAAAAATTGGAAACACTTTTTTTAAGCTGTCTACGTATTGGCGTTTGTGTTTCTCATAACATTCGACTTGAATTGGGGAACTGGTTCCAGAGGTGCAGCCACATGAAATTAATCAGCAGCTACGGGGGGTAATGACTAAAGCTCTACGCACAATTGTCGGGATCGGGATCACAATCTGGAAATCGTGAAAAGAGTTTCAAAACTTTATGGTTTTTATGGCACTGTTCTCAACTAAGTCGCAATGTTGTAGTGATGGGGAAAATGTATGAGTGTGATCTCGATCACGATGTCGACAATTGTGGTTAGGGGCTTAAATGTAAATAATTTGGAAGTGTCTATTTTCACGTCGGAGATGCTTTGAAGAGCGTTTTTTTTTTTGCCATCTTCACCGAACTGTTTGCATATGCGTAGGTTGCCTTTCGAGGCACCTTGTTTCGGCCAAGCAACAGCTTCCTGCCACATCAGCTGCAGCGTTCTAGGTGGTTAGGTGGGATGGTTATTTTTAACAACAGCTGGAGGTATATGGCATACCTGCAGCTGTTGGAAGACATATTAGGCTGTTGGATTGACATATTGGCGGACGTAGACAACCCTATTTGTAATTTGGTAGTTCATCATATTTGCTGGCACTGAGATCACTAGGCCTACCTACCATAGCTATATTAACTGCAAAAAACACTTGTTCGAGACATCTTGGGGCTGGAAATAGAGACATCAGCCAAATAATTTAGTCCGCCTCTATTTCCATTCCGGAGGTGACTCGAAGATCGGTTTTTGCTATTTTCTAAGAAATCCTTTTTTTTTATCTATGCAGAGATGGCTTCCTCAGCCATTCCTCTTCCTCGCTATCCAATATAAAATGGCTTCTTTTTCTGACCTGCCCATATCATTGGGCAGGTCAATGTCACTCTGAAGTGCGACACACCTAAAAAGGTGTGCTCTGTCTTGAGGTTCATTTATCAGAAATCGTGTATCCAGGCCCATGCACGGGGTGTCTACATTCATGCATAGGATGGATGATAGGAGTGCCGTTGCAAGGGGGTGAAGAGCTCTCAAAACTAATCCATTTGTTTTATTTATTTATTTGTGTGGGTGTGCGTGCGTGCGTGCGTGTGTGGGCGCGTGTTGTGCACATAAGCATGTGTTTTCAAAACATTTATCTTTTATCTTTGAGCTTATCAAAGAAATACCATTGCGTTGAGCTGATTACTGTGGTAACATTGGTGAGATAATAGCTAGATTTTAACTCATTACAATGGTCAATTGATAAAAGGCTAAGTAATTTAACCTTTTCCCAGCACTATTCCCTATTGCCGTGGGGGAATAAACTTGAATTATATTTGGCTTACTGTGACCATGTTTTAGAGGAAATTTGTTAGCACTGTTATCTAGCAGTACAAGTACGACACCATTGAAAAGCTGCTGCCAACTAGTATCACACTATAACACATCTTCTATTGTTACCAGTATTGTTTAGTAGTATTTGGAAAAATAATACCGCCAACCTTTGATATGCAAATCCCTACAGCAGCAATTAAATGGTGGCTAACAATAACAACAGTACAAACATGACGTTCTGGATTCTGGCTACAACCCATGTACCTATTCACCCACATTCTCATACTCATTTACATTTGGGCTGCGTTCAGCAACCAACTGATACGTCATATTGAGCAGTATAAACTAACACATATTGGGATGTAATTTGTTTTTATAACTTTTGTATGCATTAAAGTCGATCGATGATAACTGCACATGTAATATAAATCATTCAAATTGTATGTACTGCAAGTTGAGATTAAGCTTGTGAATATTGTAGAAAAAAATATGCACCTACCGCTATTAGTTTTTTATTTATTGAGTGTAGAAATGCGTTGGAATTCCCTATGTTATACATTGTAACTGAACAAAAACCTACACTTTCAATCGTATAACTTTGCGTAGCACCTTCAAAAAGTAATATATTGTAACAAATGTTCGTCCTAAATGTAGATAACTTCATGACTTACATGAATACGTTTGAAAAAGATGATCGGACGCAATCCGTTTTCGAGATATTTGCGCTGGTGTGTGAATTTTACCTCAAATCTACTCAAATTAGAAACTATAAATATACTTTATTAATAAAAAAATATATATAATTTCAAGACGTTCAGTATTAAATGCTACTCACATGTAATAATTTTTGAAATTCATAATTTAGAATAAAAAAAAAGTATTTGTTCATGTCCATTTAATTTGAATAGTTTAGTTGTTGTATTGAATGGGTAGTTCACTTCATCGATCGACTTTAAAAGATACTGCGAGTTACATTTCTGACAGCATGTAAATTGCAGAGACCAGAAAGAACCATTTTGCTTCCCACCTTCAAAACTTTGGTTCCTCATTACAATTAGAGCTTGAACTTGAAAAATTGTGAACTCATACTTGAGCACTTGTTAAATATAGTACATGTATGCTTTAGATTGGTTGACGACCGGAGTGTCGTCTGTCCGGAAGCTGGGGATTTGAACAACCCTCCAAAAAAGTTTAGAGGTATGAGTATGCACTGTATTTGTTTTTCTTCATTAGGTATCCACTTTCATTATCAATTCTATTTGCAACATGAGGATTTACAAACAAAAAATAACAAGTTGTTAAAGGTTTATTCCATTACCAATTACCATATAAAATAAGTTTTGTTAGTCCACAGTTTTTATTAACACTGATCATAGTAATTTTAGCACTTTTAAATTAAAATAAATATTTATATATATGTGTAATATTGGCCTACATGTTTAGTTCTTACAAAATACCAGCTTCACAAAGGCAGACATGAAGATTCTAGGTATTGTGTCCTTATTGTATAATAGAAGGCAAAATAAATAAACAACAGTGCTCTCTAAGCAGTATATGTAAAGAAGTTCCACAGCAACCTTGTAAATGCTGTCTAATGTCTCACTCATCTAAGACATCAGCATCCACAAGGTTGCTGTGAACCGATTTTACCTGTGTATTGTGCAAGAAGCAGAATTTGAGGGTTACAAATTGGCCAGAGTTAGCCCGTTTTAAATGTGAAGAAAATTATAAAAACTATTTACTTTTATTTAAGCTAGGTACACGTTTTACTATAGGCTTAAAGGAAAAACTTGCTTGGAGGGATTTAGTCAATCATTTTCTTAAGGGTTAAACAAATTTCATATGTAAACTAGATCCATAACTACTGTACAGTATTGTGTCTTTCAATTCCCAGATTGCTTGTTCAAGATATGCCCTATGAACAGATATTCAGCACAGAAGCAATTTTGGAAAGCTGCTAAACAAAGTGCTTCCTCAACAACAGACGCAGTTCTTCTCAAACGGTTACATGTGAGTATTATAATTTGCACACTAAATAAAACCCTTCGAAACTCTGTACCACATTAAGTTCCAACCTCGTTCACGGGCGTCGTGACTCCCCGAGTTAAGGATGATAACACCATTGACTGCCCAAGGTAGCCAATGGTGTTACCATATATGGATACCTAGAGGGGGTCCCTAAGACGAGCACAGATAACAGTCTGTATCGATTTTTCTTTATTCTAAATATGATGTGGTATTTTCTTACAGCATGCTGCTGAAATTGAGAAGAAACAAAATGATAGCGAGAACAAGAAACTTCTTGGATCAGTTGTGCAGTATGGAAGTGTTGCTCAGGTTCGTTGTATAAATCAGTAGGCCTATCTATTACCGGTTCCTACAATGTACACAACATCTCCATTCCTATTACTCATTGATCTTTTTGTAAACAGTTTCAACCAAAAACTGAGTCAGCTTATCATACTTATCAAAATGAGTTCCTGTTCCTTAATTTCTTGTACGTTTAATTTTTAACACTTTTATGTTTAACACTTAGGGACTAGGGTACACCGTCAGGAATCTTGCGTGAGTGACCGACGGTGTAATATTTCACCGAGCGTATTTCAGACAGTGTAGTGTCTCCTGGCATCCTCGTATGCCGCTCATGATCCTAATTTTGACTAATCGTGATTGTGTGTTTATATTAATGAAATTAAAGAAATTACTGGTTATCAATCAACTTTTGATGTTTGTTTGAGATTTTGTCAAATATTTTTTTTCTGAGTGGTAGTGCTATTTCTTATTCCTTTGTATGTTTCAGTTGTTACATCTTAAATCAAATAAATATTTGACGGTGAATAAACGCCTACCTGCATTACTAGAAAAGAACGCAATGCGTGTGTATCTGGACGCAAACGGTAACGAAGGATCGTGGTTTTACATCTTGCCGTTCTATAAGTTACGAGCAACGGGAGACAATGTTGTGGTTGGGGATAAGGTCATCATGAACCCTGTGAATGCAGGCCAACAAGTTCTGCATGTTGCTGCTAACTACGAGTTGTCTGACAATCTGGGCTGCAAAGAGGTATGTTGCCCATCCATAGCATTGTTTCTATCACAGTCGACTTAAATCACAAACTAATAAGCCTCAAACAAGGGACATTTTGTTGTGAGAATGTCAACACATGTTTCCATTTCCAGGACTGTTGAATAGGCCTACTGGTTTGGAAAATGAGTAGAGCTGTATTAGAAGCCTAGTAGAACTAGGAGGGAAATGTTACTCAAGGGAACTGTACTGGGATATATTTTGTTTAAAAAGTGTGTCTAATTAATTTTGTATTTATCATTAGGTAAACGTTGTCAATTCGGGGACGTCTTGGAAAGTGACACTTTTCATGGAGCACCGTGAGAATTCTGAGGAAATTTTAAAAGGTGGAGATGTCGTAAGATTATTCCACGCGGAACAAGAAAAATTTCTAACGATGGACGAATATAAAAAGAAACAACACGTTTTCCTTCGAACTACTGGCCGCACTTCGGCTACCTCGGCAACTAGTAGCAAAGCACTGTGGGAAATCGAGGTACAGTATTTGGTTTGGTCAATGATACGTATCCATAACTCTACTTTCATTTTATCGATTGACTTCCAGAAACGTTTTATCACATATGTCCTTCAATTTAGTGTACCTAGGCTAACAGAAAATTTTAAATTGCATCCTCATTCTTATTTCGCATTGATATCTTAAATTACTAACTGGAGATCCACTCTAGTATGTTTAGCTTTTTGCATTTTTTTACATTTGTCATTGTCTTTTTTTTAAACCCCTGGCACGGTTGCTTGACACGTCAACAATCAAGGAGCTTCACTCATATCCGAGAGTAGTGTTTTAATAATAGTGTGTTGTTGTGGTCGTAGGTGGTTCAGCACGATCCATGCCGCGGTGGGGCCGGTCACTGGAACTCTCTGTTCCGCTTCAAGCACTTGGCAACCGGCCAGTACTTGGCGGCCGAGATAGACGACGATGATACTCACGACCAGATGCGTTTCAAGCTGCGAGATCCCCAGGGAGGAGCCGTCTACCATCTGGTGTCGGTCCCCCACTCCAACGAAATAGCTTCTCTCTTCGAACTAGATCCCACGACTCTCACTAGGGGGGACTCCCTGGTACCGCAGTCTTCGTACGTACGCTTGCATCATCTCTGTACCGACACCTGGGTTCACAGCACTTCCATTCCCATCGACAAGGACGAAGAAAAGCCCGTCATGTCGAAAGTCGGCTGTGCCACCATTAAAGAAGACAAGGAAGCATTTGCACTCATCTCGGTCTCGCCCATGGAAGTGAGAGATCTAGATTTTGCAAATGATGCGTGTAAGGTATTGGCGGCCATTTCTGCACAACTCGAAAAGGGAACGATTTCGCATAACGAGAGGAGAGCGGTGACGAGTTTGTTACAAGACATCATATATTTTATCGCCGGTTTAGAAAACGAGCAGAACAAATCGGAGGCGTTGGATTTAAGTGTGATGAATCCAAACCGAGATCGCCAGAAGTTACTCCGAGAACAGTACATCTTGAAACAGCTGTTCAAAATCCTTCAAGCCCCTTTCCTAGAATCTGCCGAGGGCGAAGGGCCTTTCCTACGAATAGAAGAGTTGAACGATCCTAGACATGCTCCATACAAATACATGTTTCGGCTCTGCTACCGAATCTTGCGTCTAAGTCAGCAGGACTACCGCAAAAACCAGGTATTTTGATAAGACCCATACTAGTACCTACCTTTATTCTCAAGTTATATTGGACTTACTAGGCCCTCATGTAAATTGTAATTTTATTTCAGGAATATATTGCCAAACACTTTGGTTTCATGCAGAAACAAATTGGTTATGACATTTTGGCAGAAGACACAATTACGGCGTTGCTGCACAATAACCGTAAATTACTGGAGAAACACATCACAGCGGCGGAAATAGAAACTTTCGTCGGTCTAGTCCGTAAAAATATGTACAACTGGGAGTCGAGATTCTTGGATTACCTGTCAGATTTATGTATATCGAACAAGAAGGCCATTGCTGTCACTCAAGAGTTAATATGTAAAAGTGTGTTGAGTACAAAGAATGCTGATATCCTATTAGAAACAAGGTAGGCCTATGTCATAGCCACACTAAATTTATGAATTCCACCAACCCTGTTAAATGATGTAATAGGTTGTTAGCAATACATTTTTAGCACTTGTTTCTACGAGACAACCTCTCACAGGTGGGTTTCGTTTCAAACTGCTATCTCTGGCTCCAATATAAATCATTCGAGATTTGCGATTTTTTTTATTGAAATCGCAAAAACGTACATTTTTGTACTTTACGAATTTCTGTGGATATTTTACTTACTCCAACAAGATTTGAATTAAATTTCTGAATCAACCCTAACCTACCGCATTTACTCTTATAGAAAATGCAATTTTCATTTTGTTTCAGAATGCTGAAAACACAAGTGGAGGTTGAAGATACATTGGAGATGGATGAATCTGGTGGGGAAGGAGAGCAGATCATAACCGTAGTGGAGGAAGATGAAGTGCTACTCTTGTGGAATAGTCGTGATAAGTCCATGTCACTGACGGAACTGTCTCGAGGCGCTAAGCTTGGAGCAAGAGACGACCAAGCGATACTCGATTACTACAGACACCAGTTGAATCTCTTTTCAAACATGTGCCTCAACAGACAATATCTTGCCCTGAACAATCTTTCACCACATTTGGATATTGACTTGATTCTCAAGTAAGTTTGAATAGGATGTTACATGACTTATGAAGCATGATGCTAACTAGGCCAAGTATACAAGCATTCCACCTAGCACTGAGCGAGCATAAGCTGAGCAATATTGATGGATATCCATGGCATCTTAATAAGCAGGCGGAAGAACGATGTTTGATCCTGTAACAGTTCACTGCAAACAGTTGAATAGAATGGACATTAAAAGGGCTCTCCATTGAACCAAGTCTTTGTATTTGAGATACGATTTGAATTAACCACTTACGTATTATAAAAGTCACTATTGTCTGCTAGAATTGCACAAATCTCTAGGCAAATCCTATTTGTTCCGTATAATAGTAATACTGGTAACGTATCAAAATACTTTTAAAAATGATTTATTTATTTTTGCAGGTGTATGGCCGACGAAAATGTTCCTTACGAATTGCGAGCATCGTTCTGTCAGCTGATGTTACATCTCCACGTTGATCGAGACCCACAGGAACCAGTTACACCTGTGAAATATGCTCGCCTCTGGTCAGAAATACCACCCAAAATGTCCATACAAGAGTAAGTTTATTACAGTAGTTTCATCTTGTGTATGTCCTATAATTTTGAATATAAAACTGTACAGACATTAGTTAATAATATTGTCTATACTTGGACGTACCACATTTTTTTAACTTGCTTTGTATATAGTATACGTAATATAAATCATAAGTATCTTGTCGTGTCTAGGATTTCTTCTAGGTCTAGATACCTTCCACTTTGTACAGTATAGGAATTTTCTGAGAGTTTCTACAGCTCTATTATGATTACAGGATCACTCGACTATACTTAAACTGGTATGACTAATTTAGTTAAATGGCTGTCAGTTAAATATCGGTGTTAATTACTGCAATTTAGCTTGAAACACACACTTCCTCAAAAACAAGCTGGTTTTTAACGTGATCATATTGCCACTCTTGAAGCATTTCTTGATCAGTGGCAGTTTACCTCTTCACTACTATTTGTTAATAGATTCCAACAGTACCTAAGTGATACATACACATTCATATTTAGGTGTTCTGCCTTTTATTTATGTTGCGTCACCTGCTTGGGGTTGTTTCTACAAAGTTCAACTTATAATTTTACCTTTATAAGCTGCCCATGGCAATAACTGCACCGTTGATTTTGAGCTTTCATTTAGGCAAAAGCTTTGTTTTCTTTTATGAACAGTAACAAAATACAAATACCTTGCCTATATAGGTAAGAGTGCCATGTTTACAACCTAATGTTATGGTTGAGGGAATGCGCTAATCATAAGCAATTTTATGTTGGGACGGAGAGCTCCATGTGTCTTAGACATGGTGACGGAACAAATTCAAAGTATTATCGTGCTTGAAACATCCCAACGGAGGGTGGTGACTGTATGCCTACTTGCTGCCTGCCTGCTGCATCTTATGATTTTATTATTCAGTACATTACATTTCTGAAGAGTGAAGACACAAACTACTAGTCTGTCTATATTTATGCTATGCAATATATTATTTTTGTATATAATTATGGCTGTGTTTTGCTTTTTAGTTATGATAGCAACAAAACACCCGACCAAAATAAAGAGGCTGTTAGAGCAAGATTTAGCTCGACAATCAGTTTTGTCGAAGATTACTTATGCAACGTTGTTGCCGAGATGTGGAGCTTTGCCGACCAAGATCAAAATAAATTGACATTCGAGGTTTGTTATTTTTTATTATTCTCTGTACAAGGCCATGGGAACCAAATACAGACTCACTTTTCAGCTTTACTTGTTTTGCAACAGGTGCACATATGATTACTAGTCCGTTCACTTGCAAATCACAACTCTTTCGAACAACGCAAGTGGAAATTGTACTTCTAGAACCCAAAGCCACATTTCATCTCTAGCTAGATACACCTGTACATTCTCCTGTAATTTGTACTTGAATCACTTCTTCTGGTTGTATGATGACATGTACTCATGGCCACCTCAACGTTTTTACCCTTACTTTCGTCCAACTACCAATGATACTACAATTTCTCTTCTTCTGTATGACGAGATTTACACACACACTGTAAGATTGTGCATGTGGAACATTGAGTGGGAGAAACCACTAGAGTACAGCCAAACAAATGACACATAAATTAGATCAAGGAACATTGCCAAACATCATCATCATCAAACATCATCCAAACACTACCAATAAAAATGTCTTTGAATTTGAAGCTTACACATTTTATTATTTGTATTTTGTAATAATGGTAATTGAGTTGAGACTCCTGTAAATATTAATGTTGAAACAGTCACCGGAAGTTTCACTGGGTTTCAAGGTTTTTAGTACTTCTTTGTACAGACGAATGAATAGTGGACCATGTAAATAAGACTGAACAAATACAGATAAGGTGTAACTATTGTTTGTCCATTGATAAGCAAGTCCAAAAGTAGCAGGTACACCCATATCTTTACACCTATCGACCCCTAGCTTATCACATTCTTGGCCATTCCAACACAGTATGAACGGTTACGCATCTGAAAATGATACAACCTGGAACGTGACGTCATTTTACACCACTTATTGGAACAATTTTGGGCCGTCAAGAATTTGTTATGCTGTTCCTAGAAAATTTTTAGATCGATGATCAACTATATTTGTAACAGTAGTTAGCTTTGTTTACGGTCATTTTCTTCTTATTTATTAAGCCTAGACTATTTTATCAACATTTCCTGCTAATCCTCACCCAATTACGACTTCTTTGTCGGCATGTGCCAGACATTTATTCCTTTGATATTCTTCGGTTGACTGATTTACTGATGTGATATTTCGACATCGTGTTTTACCTGGGCAGGATTCGAAGAGCAGATTGATCAGCCAGGAGCCGTCATGTGTCTTGCATGTGGCAAAAACAGGTTGAATCTTTTGCTAAATCTACTTTTCAGCAATTGAATGTACATAAATCTGAAAAGTGAGTTTGTTTTGCTTAAGTATTTTTAAGATAAGACCATTTAATAATTGTCCATGTTTAATTTTGTATTTCGTGTCATAACTACGGGGTAATGTTATTATTTTATTTTATCATTGAATATTAATAAATATCATTATTTCATCATCAAATGTTAACTGTCTAATTAATGTTTCTTTCTTTTTAGGTTGTCAAATTGGCAAGGGATCTCATCTATTTTGGATTCTACAGCTTTAGTGACTTGTTACGTCTAACAAAGACGTTGCTAAGCATATTGGACTGCGTTTCAGATAACGATTTCATCAATGGAAAACTGCCCACTGGAGAAGTTGACTGTAAGAACAATTTCTCAATTACTTGTCAGGAAGCTAAAATGTTTATCTTTATTGAATAATTTTTCTCTTCATCAGGCAAAATTTTCCATGAACCATGTTGTAAAACAGAGCACAATACTATTGTGTAAGATTTACAAATTATGTCAGTTGAGCATGTTTGAGCTAATAATGCAGGAAAGACTGCTCTGACATTGCTTCACTATTTTTCAAGAAGTGTTCATGAAAGTCAATTTTTCTATTTAGATATGGAATTCCTATTATAATAATATTATTTCTTAAGATAAGAGACACATAAATATTGTAACTAAAGAATTCTTTTGATTGGTAACTAATGAATTGCATCTCTATTAATTTATCTAGCCGATCAGTTGGACCCAGAGGCTGATGAAGGTACTTTGTCTTGTTCATATATTAATACCTATAAAACCATTCATTGCCTGCGATGTTGTTTTGACACAGTTGTTATCATTGACTAACTGTAGGAACATGTGTTGTCATTAATGTAAGTTTTCACTATATTGTGTACTTATATTAAATTGGTAGTAACAGTGCAATTACACAAATATATTGCTATCTGCTGCAGCAGAGTATTTTTGATCTAAATTCATTAGCTTCTTGTAGATACAGTATTTCAATTATAACCCATGTAGTTAGTACTTGTAATTGTGTACGTTTGTAGGCAACAGTAGAACTTCTTATCCAGCTTGATTGGACCCCTTCCCTACCATACCCCATTTAGTTACGTTTCTGATAATTTATGTGACGCTTTATGCAAGATAAATCATTCTGCTAATCGCTCTTTTAGTGATAAGAACAGGATGTGCCTGCGTATGAGTGGGAGTAAGCATCTGTGGAAGTGCTAATATGAAGTGGTTATCTTGTGATTGAGAAACCAGCAAGCAGCAGCTGGCTAGTGTTGAGAGGGGGGATAATCTCGTAACAAGCGGTAAATTCAAAACCTCGTGCAAGAGGTCCGATCATTATCGATAATCGGATCGGGAAGGCTGTATTAAATATTTTTATATTTTCTTGGGAAGCAATTATCAGTTATCAGGCACCCAAGAAATAACTTTACTAACTTAATGACCTGTACTAAATGCACAACTATGTCTGACTAACTGGCCTGGCCCTTCTCCCCCTGTCATGGCCATTCATCCCTCTACCTCTCACTTATGGTACTTTGTTGATTGTTTAGGGAAATGATGTACCGATCAATATATCGATTATAAAATGTCAACCTTACTTATGATTATATTTAATATAAAAAAAAGAACAATTTCATGCATTCTTTTAAAATGCACTTCTAAATTTCATGAAGCTGGGGCAAGTAATTTACTAGAGGACAATCGTTGACATAAAACCGTTCTCTTGTCCAGCGGAGGGCGGAGTTTTGCGATCTATTGGCGATATGGGAGCCGTCATGACGAGTCTGACGTTAGGCGCCACAAGAACGACAATCATGCCACAAACAGTCCAGAAAAACACGTCTCAGCTGAAGAAGGAGTATCCACTTGTTATGGACACCAAGCTAAAGATCATTGAAATACTCCAGGTAATTAATTAAATTAATAGCAATAGTAGTCGTTAGTAGTAGTTTCCTAGCGAGTACTAATTTATTGTTATGGTTCTAGTTCATCTTGGACGTTCGGTTGGATTACCGGATCAGTTCGCTCTTGTCGATATTCAAGAGAGAGTTCGACGAGACCGAGAAGGCGGCCGGAGATGCGTTGCCAATTGGTCAGAAAGGCATTGATTTGGAAAGCATTGGAACACAAGCAGAAGGCATTTTTGGCAGCAGGTAATATAAAAGTTATAAAACTAGAGGTGCTCAATGATATTTTCTTCAGTAGTGATATCGTTGCCATTTTGCCGATATCGCTTGTCAAATATAAGTTTTGCTGTTGGCTAATACAAATTCATCTTGTGTGTATTTTCTAGTGATGAATGTGCTGCACTGGATTTGGATGGTCAGGGGGGCAGGACGTTCCTACGTGTTCTGCTTCATCTGACGATGCACGACTATCCCCCTCTAGTTTCCGGAGCCTTGCATTTACTGTTCAGGCACTTCAGTCAGCGCCAGGAGGTTTTGCAAGCTTTTAAACAGGTGATTAAATGTTTTGAGCAACGAGTCTGAATTTATGTAACTATTAAATAGGTATATTTCAATACATTGGTTAACCGAATCTTCTGTAATCCGTAGAATGAACAGTTTTTAATTCTTATATGTCTGTGTTACTATTGGCACATTGCCTTATGACTTAAAGCTGCTAGAAATGCCAGTAATCTTAATGATCTAGCTTCCACCATGGGAAGTAATTGTTTCAAAGAGCCAAATGATATCTGAAATGAGGTGACAAATGAATTTATGATATACTAAAAAATATAGGGCCTAGGTGCCCTTCCCTAGAATAAATGTATCTTCCAGGTAAATTGCTACACCTAATATTTTTCAGACATTGAATACAGTTGCATAGGTACCTAATTCTCAAAACATTAAGGCCCGAATGCATAGTCCAGACTCAAGCCTTCCTCAACTCAGCCTCTTTTCAGACTCGCCCAACCACCAATCACAGAACGGCATTGCCATGTGGACGGCTCTGTGATTGGTGGATAGGTGAGGCTGAGGAGAGGCTGAGTTGAGGAGGCCTTGAGTGTGAACTATGCATTCAGGCCTAAGAGTTCCAGCACCTCCAAGTCACAAAGTACAACACACACTCAATCATTTCATTGCACTTATTTCTTTAAACATTTTTCTGTGCATACCTCTATTCTGTGGCCCATAAATAATGATTTAGAATTTATGTTGACATTGTAGGCCTAATATTTATTTCACAAATGTGGTTTGTCCTTAGGTCCAACTTCTAGTTTCGGACAGTGACGTCGAATCGTACAAGCAAATCAAGTCCGATCTAGACGTGTTGAGACAATCGGTGGAGAAGTCCGAGCTCTGGGTGTACAAGTCTAAAAGCTCCGACGAACACGGGAAAAAGAAGAACAAAGACGACGAAGAAGAAGTGAGCGAACGGAAGAGTCCGAGCAAGAAACCGGCGTCAACCATCGGCTCATTGGACAAACAAGGGTCTGCCATTGACTTGGACATTGGGCCTCCCTTGCACAGTGAACAGGCTGAAGAGTACAAAAAGATTCAGCAGGTGAATCACGCGACATTTTAGGCTAATCAATTCTGGGGTCATAAGAAACATTTTACTACATTAATCCCTAGAAAATTCAAACAAAGCATTTGTTTCACAGCCTGTATAGCATTTTCCATGACATTAGTTGGCATGTAGAAATATTTTGAAACAATATATAGTTTGCAGGTGTTACTTCACATATGTATTATTGAACGATTTGGTTACAAATTTTTGTCCATAGATGCTAAATTGCAGTGTTGCCATCTAGTTACAGCATTGAACTAATTTATGTTCTTGGAACGATGGGAGTTCTGGCAGTTTAAGACCTGTGGTTATCAAAGTGGAGCTGTCATACTCCTAGGCAAATTGATTTGCTTTACGGGATGGGCTTTCTAGGTCTATGGTTAGGATGCTTAGTCCTAATTATTCTAAATTCTATTAATCATCAATTGGAATAGTCGATTATTTTACGAATCAATATTAAATTGTTTGATATAATCATCAAGTTGAAAATAACAATGAGCTTGGTTCTCTGAAAGATAACAAGTAGCTTTTGTTGGCCCTTAGATTTTGATCCGCATGAACAAGCTCTGCACGCAAAGTGGAGTGGGCGGGTTACGCAAGCCACGGAAACACGAGCAACGTCTTCTTCGGAACGTGGGTGTGCACACGGTTGTCCTAGACCTGCTACAGATCCCGTACGATAAGAAGGAAGACGTACGAATGAACGAACTAATGCGATTGGCTCACGAGTTCTTACAGAACTTCTGTCTGGGCAATCAGCAGAACCAAGTGTTGCTCCATAAACATCTCGATCTCTTCCTCAACCCTGGGGTTAGTTTGTTACTAATCTCTCTTCACAAGTAGAAACTATTCATCAAATAAAGTAGTTTGTTTTCTTTTCAGTTAGTTGATTTTACTAATATATTTTTCATTGTAGATTCGTGAAGCCCAAACTGTACGGGCAATCTTTCAAGACAACTCAACACTCTGCAACGAAGTAAATGAAAAAGTGATACAGCATTTTGTGCATTGCATCGAAACACACGGGAGACATGTCCAGTACTTAAAGTTCCTTCAAACTATTGTCAAGGCTGAGAATCAATTCATTAGAAAGTGTCAAGATATGGTGATGCAAGAGGTAAGAAAGCATTATGTAGGCCTACGTGCTATCGCAATCAAGGCTCGAGCATACTGAATGTTGACACGACCAGCTGCGTTTGTTGCAATTTTTCCCTAATCTCTTGATATGTTGTTTTCAGTTAGTGAATGCTGGAGAAGATGTTTTGATTTTCTACAATGACAAATCTTCATTCAATCATTTTGCGGATATGATGAGATCCGAACGGCACCGAATAGATGCAAGCAGTGCGTTAAGGTATGATTGTGTTTTATATATTATGAGGTGTGAGAGGTGAGAATTCAGTTTGTCTCATCTCGACCGGCTTCGAATATGCTCAGAAACTGTACCTAGTCTAATGTACGGTACTAATGAATAACGATCAATTATTTGCCACTTGATCAAAATGTGAATAGTAATGCTATTCCTATTTGGTATTACAAACTAGGAATAGTAGCTTAGAAATGAATATATTGGTGTGTACTGTGATACTGTGGTCTTATATACCACTATCTTGTACTGCTCTGACCAGTGGCTTGCATACAGTACAGTACCTGTGTTCTTACACAGAGAAATTATCTAATGTAGGTCTACTCAAGATGTTTGGGAGTTCAAGACAAAACATAAATATCGTTATTTAATATTGACATTGTACACAAGGCAAAAAATGTACATATTATACTAGGTATTAAGTCACCCAACCAATTTTATTGAATTAGTCTCTCATCCTCTCTGTGTGGGTTCCTCACACAAAACATTCTTCTTGTCTTATATTGGCTATCAGTTCAAATCTCTCTTACAGGTTGTACAGAATGTGTTTTATGTTTTCTCAGATATCACGTGGAACTGGTGAAGCTGTTGGCTTGCTGTACGATGGGGAAGAACGTTTACACGGAAATCAAATGCCACAGCCTTCTGCCCTTGGATGATATCGTTGTGATGGTGTCGCACCAAGACTGTATTCCAGAGGTAAATATTTCACGTTTATTTGGTTGGTTTGGTTTCCCCATTCCTTACCCGCTTGAAAAATGTTATTTTGAAGTACAGAAGTAGAACTTGGCCTAGCTACAAAACATTCTCAATGTTCTTCCTTCAAAAAATGCAACAAAAACTTTAATCTGGGGTTTTTCAAATTTATGTGAACACAATTTATACGGATTATAGGGTATTATTCTATATTTGTTCATTTTTGTTGTCCTACAGTAACACTGCTCGACTGTTTTGGAATAAAAGCAGGTTTAGTTATTTGAAACGACATTACAAATAAGCATTTTGATTTACGTAGTATCCGAGTTGATCAAGCACCACATTCTATCCAAAGTCCTTGTTTGGTTTATGTTTTAGGTAAAGGAGGCATACATAAACTTCCTAAACCATTGCTACATAGACACAGAGGTTGAGATGAAAGAGATCTACACTTCTAATCACATGTGGAGCTTATTTGAGAAAAGCTTCCTTGTAGACATGGGTGTGGTAGCAAACGCAACGCACGATCGGAAACATGCCGACACGGCTTTGGAGAGCTACGTCATTAACAGCGTGATGAACATCATAACCACGTTCTTCAATAGTCCGTTCTCCGATCAAAGCACCACTGTTCAGGTATGTATTGCACAGCTAAATCAAAACTTTATAAATAAAGTAAATATATGTATATGCTTGCAAAAAATTGCAGCCATTTTGTGAGTGAGAAACATTTTTCTTCTTTTGAAAAGTATCAATACAAGCCAACTGATATTATAGTAGGGATGTTGTCAATTACTAATTTATGATCGGTGTCGAGTGTTGATTCGACATTGAATATTAAATGGTGACAGAAGGTGTTTCAGCTGTCGGTAGTCACGTCTATTGTATTGTATTGTATTTATTAGCATCTATTGATCTATGCGATACATTGATATCAGATTTGTCAAGAACTTATAGTAATATAATAATAATAATAGTTAGGGATGTCAAACGATTAAATTATTATAATCGATAATCGAATTCACTTTCACCTCCATAATCGATTATTAATCGATTTTAATCGTTTTGTTAAATGTCGGTATAGTAGCAAGTTTCTTCCAAACTTCGGTCTGGTTTCGGTTAGTTTGAATTGCCCCCGCAAGCCACGAGTTCGCAATTCGACTTCTTTTCGACTATCGATATATTTTACGTCACGGAGTATTTTTGTTATGTTCTGTCCAAGATTTCGACGATAATTTCTGTCCTAGCTAGGCCTGAAGCATGATCTAACAATATTTCTCGTTATTAGTTACGAGAGATATTATTAGATCATGGGCCTGAAGGGCTATAGTTATTCACTTCCCGTTTTTTTTGAACCAATAAGTAATTAAGTATGCTGAATATGCGTCGTAATATTATTATTTTCATGTGCAGCGTAATTAAAATTTACGTGATGTGAACTAAAAATCGTAGCGACTTTTCTAACCTTACTTCTCTTGTTATTTGTGAACAAACATAACAACTCTTATTTTTATAGATCATAGGCGTCGAATGCTGGGTCTAGGGTAGGCGACTAGACACAGCTATTCAAAATATGACTGGAAATTCGGCTCAAATTATGACGCAAAGTTATGCTGTTGCTGTTCTTAGGCCTAGGCCTAGGCCTACTGTAAATGAAACTGAGCAATAGCGATGCTAGCGCTAGCGCTCGCGCTCGAATAGGCGGCAGATCTTGAGAACCAAATTTAAAAAAGCGCGAAAATTTAAAATCGATTTTTTTTAAATAATCGATTAATCGTTTTCGATTAATAATCGATTAATCGAATCGATTTAATCGTAATCGTTGACATCCCTAATAATAGTAATAATAATAATAATAATAATAATAATAATAATAATAATAATATAATAATAATGCTTTACATGTTAACATGTCAGAAGTCTAGACAATAACTAGATGTTGACTTGGTCACCTCTGTGGTGAATACACGAACTATTTCCCTCACTAGTGCACCGCATGTGCACATTAAGCGCACACATGTAGCACTCGAAGCTTTTTATATAGTTCATTAATTGAGTTTAATTTATATTAGTGGCCCATGCATATGTTAAATAATTAATAAACTTAGGCCTATAGAAATAGACTTTGGTTTATTGGTCTCAAATACACTCAGTTTCTCTGGTATTACATATAACAGTAATTAGTGAATAAAGATTATATTTCATATTAGTACGTAGTTTTATTATCATTATTAGCCTACTAGTATTATAATTAGTGCTACAATAATTACTTATTATAAGTAATATTTAATCATTTCATTTATGGGGGGCAGGGGGGGGGGGTGTATTGTTTGAACTGAAAGAGTAGTAAGCAATAGGTAGATTTAAAATACTCTAGCTATAATGGTTTTGACAATATTTTATTATTTTCAAGCAATAGATAGATACTATTTTCTAGCTATAGTGGTTTTGACAATATTTTCAGTACTAACTTGAAAGAAAGGTTGGCCGATATTCTAGTATTACACACCGAGTTGTGGTCCTGTAGTCTCAATGTTGTCAAGTGTTCATGCAGTGAGGCTATTGAAGATAGCTCGGACTTCGAGTGAAGACACGTAAGCTTGGTGCTTTGCTGACTCCACAATCCCCGTTTACCCGTGTGCCTTTTTGGGTGGTTTACTAATGCTTGAAGATTTTCAGTATTTCAGTATTTTTATTAGCGTAGTTCATGTACATGTTAGTTACAATGCGTGACGTACGTATGGAAGTTATGGTGTTAAATTATCATCATAATCGTTATCGATCCCTAATCTCGTTTGGCTCTAGGAGAATTACGTATCTCTCTAATAATAACTATTATAATAATAATATGCCCGTGACTAGCCCACTTAAGGTTGCCCTAAAGGATTTGGAATGGCTTCAACAATATTATCGCGATTATTATTTTTCAAATACCGATTATAGGTATTCAGTTTTATCTCATTATGTAGGCCTATCCATACTTTTTATTATTGTGACTGATCAAATTTTAAAATGGAAATTTAATGTAATTATGAAATCAAGTTTTTAAACCGACATTAAAGTGTGTGCCAAGTTTGGGGACCATTTTAGAGCGCTCTAAGCAAACAGTAAAATAATCAAAGATATTCTCGTCATGTACCAATTTTTTAAATAAAAATAATTTCCCGTAAATTACAAGAAAAATGTGTTGCATACACTATACCAAAATTGCCTAAAAACAAATGTGTACAACTAAAAAGTTCCTTCCCCAAAGTGTGCTGTTAAGATTGTTCAAGACGAATAGCTTGAAATTCGTGAGAATTGCAAGTTGTTAGTTCGTATCTTTAAAATGACTTTCATTATCAATATGTATTTAGGGCTAGATACTATCAACGTAGACAGATATTCTCAGAAAGAGATGCAAAATTGATTGCGTTTGGAGACGATTTCAATAATATCTCAAATTGTATAATTCAATGCAAATCTAATATGTTTTCAATACTTTTTTAAGATTGTCTGTAGATCTTGATTTATCTAAACTCTGTACCACATCAAGTTCCAACCTCGTTCACGGGCTAGACCCCCCCCCCCCCCCCCCCCAGTTCAGGCATCAGGGTTGGAAGTTGATGTGATATGAACTTTAGGTCGGCATAATCCCAAAACGTTGATATTGAATGTAATTTTCAAGATAATATTAACAAAAAACTGTAAATTTACACACTTTTCGAGCTACTTGTTTTGAACATTCTTATATGCCTAGCCAGTAAGGGTGAATACCTAGGTTTCCTGGGTGCTAGATATTGCACCTCACTTTCTATTCTTATTTGTAATTCTTGCTTTTTATGTGTGGTGTGTGGTTTATGATGTGTTGGCTTTAATGATTTGGTGTTGCAAGTTCCGGTCTGACATTGATTTGCAAATGTTAAGTCAAATGGCAGCCCTAGATTGTACAACTTGCGGATAAAAGGGAATTTGTGGAAGAAAAGCAAGTCTTGTTTTGTGTGTGTGTGTGTGCTGTGAACTTGTGTTCAAATGTAAGTGGTTATAAACCTAATTATTTCTTTCAAGTTTGTGGCAGTCAAGGAGGAAAAGCCAATCAATGTCTTACCCTTTCTAGTAGCAAGGTAATCTGTTGGATTCCACTTATTTCCACCATCGGAAAGTTAATTTAGTAAATTAAACTAGCTTCATAACTTCGTTTCAGAAAGCATGTTTTTTGTTTTTGATTACATCAGTATTCAGTACTTAGGCCTATTGTTTTTTGGGCTATGTAACATGCTATATGTACAATACTTTGTGTATGTGCATTGTACTGATTGATCTTGCGAGAATTTAGTTTACATATTATTTCTATTCCAGTCAACAGTCAGCTACCTTTGAATGTAATTTCCAATCGATTGTGATTATGGTGGTAATGATGTTCTTGTTAGTGGTATAAGATATAGCATACCACTGAATGATGAGTTTATGTGAATATGTCTTGGCAGTTTTACTTAGCTATAGTTTATCTTTGGATATCTAGCCTAGGAATATGTGGAAATCGAGCCGCTAGTACTATTTAGTTACTATGGTATTGGTAACCTATATTGTTTGCGTAGCATACTACAGGCGTTGTGCAGATAGTATACATTATATCTCTGCTTTAAGGAAAGCTACAGTTGTGTAGCTCGGATATATGTAACTTGTACCAAATGAAACTATGTATGCTCTAACCTGTGTTGTCTTGTTATGTTTAGCATGTATTTATTATGTGCATGCTATTTATTCTTATTTGCTAATAATGAAGTATTTTATTTTGCATGCTTTCTTTGTTCCTGGTGATGGTTTTGTGTGGCGTAGAAACACTTGCTTGATGCGAAACTCTTTTGGGATGGATCTGATTTTAACTCAATAGAAGATAAACCTAACAGAAATGTAAGTTAGGTATCATTTCACTACTGTATTTGCTTTTTACATTCTTCAGCATATTATATAGTGAGTAACAACTACGAGGTATGTTTATTGGGTTCACCCTCAAATTGCCATAAACGGTAGTCAGATCTTTGAATTGTTTTGTACTGGAATTAAATTATTCAAATCGTTTGTATGTTAATAATGTTGGAATAAAAACCTGCCAAGATATTTGCCTGATTCTTAAAGCAATAAGCTCGAGTAACTGTAAAGTTGTTTTTCATTTAAAAATAGTTTGGTTAGGTAGCAAATTTGAGTATCTTCTTCATAAGTGGCAGAGACAATAGTCTCCTATCATTGGTACATTAGAGCCCTTCAATACAAACTAGTTATTGGATGTATTTATAACAATCACATACAGGTAATGTAAACTTATGTAGTGATATAGTTATTGTACTTTTTATGTTAAATAAAAAGTATTGAAATGTGATCATTTTATCAAGGGGCTTGAACTCTCTAAACCACAGTACACCCTTACGATTTGTTGAACGTGGGGAAAAGAATACTACTTTATTAACAGTAGGGTTGTGCGAACCAAACCTACAACTAGTAGTACACTGGCACTGTGATCAGGAGGGAGAAATTGGCCACATTTCGAGCAAATGTACACGAAAACACTTGGCATATTGTTGTCAAATGCCCACGTTTACTTATTTTTTGTCTCTTAGGCATTCTGCCACTTTCTTTTCCTTTAATAGACTAATAGGTAATGTTGGTGTCTAACCTTAACTGTGCTGTTTTAATCATATTTGGTGGTAAACCATTTGGTACTCTCTTTGGTACCCAATTAGAATAACCTGAAGTTGTCCTCTTTTTAGAGTTTTTTTTGGGGGGACATTTTCCAAATGTCTGGCAATTTATGAAATCAACCGAATCTATAAAAGGCAGTCTGAGGGGAAGAGATAGCAGGGAGAGATGCATTAACTGTAAACCATTTACAGTAAATTCCACCAGCCCACTCAGTTTTCCTGTGGCCGTAATTTATTAATTTGACAGAGTGGGGTTCAGGACGAAGACATAACCTCGACCTGCATGGCCAGAGCACACCCCCTCTTTTTATGCCCCTATCACTAGTTCTGCCTGTTTACACGTGCTTTAACTGATTCGTACTTGACTGGTGTAGGCTGCTCTTCCATTATGATGCCTTGTTAAGCCAGATACTAGTCACTTCATTATTATGATCACATCTTCCTTGCGCATGTATTGCTGCTTTTGAGTTTTATCTTTTGTCACCGAGGCAGTCTTCGATTTTGTGAAGAGCTCTCAAAATTACAGTCAAGTCCCCACCGTAATTACTATCGTTCTCTCAAGCGGGGTGAAACTTGGAACTGTCTGCCCTCCCCTGGCATGGCTGACCAACATGTAAAAATGTCTAACCTCTGTTTTTCTAATATATATGGGTGTGTTATTGCCATTCTTTTCAATGCCTTGGGTGCAGAGGCTGACTTTAACAAAAAAAAAAAAAAACTCAAGTTCAATTAAAATTGAATATGTTCAGATGTTACTGGATTCAAATGACGATGACCATGCAGGAAAGGTGGCGTATTGGTCTTGACTGGCAATTCTTCAGACAGTCTTAGCACCTATAGTTTTCAATTAGCAACAGGGTTTATGGCATTACTGTAAGCTAAGCATATTTCTGAAACTGTATAATGGATATTACTACTACTATTCTAGTTTGTCAGGTAAAAAGTATTCCTATGATTAGGCTATATTGGAGAAAAAATAAATGTACAAAATACGGTTTGCTTCTAAGTTGATACAGGTTCAAGGTTTAATAAATCCAGATTAGGTTTGCATAACTGTTGTTAACATTTCAGTTCTTTCTGTCAAATGTTTTGTGATGTTTTTAGTCTTGAAATGCTAAGTTGATGTATGTTATTTGACGCAACAAATCTTAACATGCAGATTGGCAGATTTTATTTCAACACATTTGAATGTATAGTGTGTAGTAGGCCTGAGTAAATTTTAATTTATCCTCATTCACGTGCTTAAATTTACTTGCTTGGATATTTCAGACACGACAGCCGATTTTTGTTCAATTGCTACAAGCAGCATTTCGCATATCACAGTGTACGTGGTTAATATCTTCGCAACGATTTAACGTTGAGAACTGCATTCGTACTCTGTCGGATGTAGCTAAAGGTCGAAGTATTGCCATTCCTACCGACCTGGAGAGCCAAGTTACTTCATTGTTCAACAAAGCTGCAATGCTATCAAGGCAAACGAGTAAATGGCTCCAAGCAGCAAAAACTCCCAAGATTGAACGTTCACAGTCTCAGGTAATGCTACCATGTATTTATTTTGTACTTAAGCCTGTTGTTGATAAATTTAAAATTCATTACACAGGGCTAAAAATCTGCTCAAATTTGAAATTTGAAATTTATCCTAAAATATTGAGTGGACCTACATGTATATATGTGCTTGCCCAACTTTCACATTTCCAAATTATTTGCTTTGCTTTTCTTGTGAATAATTACAAAAAAGTTTAAAAATAACTTTTTCTGTTTGAAATCTGTAAAACTGGAGAGCAAAACATTCTTTAAAAAAAATGTTGTTTAGTAGTTACTGGTTAGTACTTCAGGAGTAAGTAGACCGTTATGTGCTTGAAAAGATTAAATTGATTTGTTTCAGTTGATGAGACTAGATCGCAGCATCATTGAAGGCCTGCAAGACATTGTGTCACTGTTGGAAGATCAACTGAAGCCATTGGTTCAATCTGAGTTGTCCCTGCTAGTTGACATTCTTTACAGACCGGAACTGTTGTTCCCACCAAACACCGAAGCCAGGAAACGTTGCGAGAGTGGCGGCTTTATAAGAAGGTGATGTTCCGTTGGTCTTTATACAATACGAATATTTCTCCAGTTGGTCAGATGAGTTAAATACCATGTAAATGTCTGATTATAGGTTGATTAAACACACAGAAAAACTACTTGAAGAAAAGGAGGAAAAGTTGTGTGTAAAAGTTCTGAAAACCTTACGAGAAATGATGGCCATCGACCCAGAATACGGAGAAAAGGTACCGTCTTGAAACATCTTTCTAATACATTGTGTACTGTTATAACCCTTCAGTGATAACATTGTATCCTTCTCATTTTATTTTAAATTTGGTGTGTTTTGTAATTGTTTTTCATGCTATTGTTTACACACTTATGTTAACTAGCTCACTTTTTCACACATGCCCTCAGAGTTGCGAGCCTTTAATTGAGGCTGCAACGGAGATTGAAACGGAGCTGATAAGGGTATGAATATGAATCATCCATCCGAATTAAATCCTGCACTTGTGTATTGCAATCTCATTACGCATGGTATCACTCTTAACTTAACCCCATTGCATTACTTTCAGAAGGGGACTTTAACATTGTCTTGTTGACAAATGGCAACCCTTACTTCATAAGTACCTGCTTCTGCTCTCTACAAGCACAACTATTGCTACTTGTACTCTTCTCTACTTATCTCTACTTGCTACAAATACATGTACAGTGTCCATTGGACACACTGTTATTGCTACTTTTTTACCCGTCTCATTGATCTACTTGCTGAAGTTTACATGTTGTATAGTATCTCCATGATCCGCATTACATGTTGCACAGTATCCATGGACTCACAACTATTTATATTTGTACCCTTCTAGTCAATCTACTTGCTACACATCTACATGTTGTACATTATTCATGGGACATACAACTACTGCTACTTTTACCCTTCTAGTAAATCTACTCACTCCAGTTTATATGTTGTACAGTATCCATAGGCCACATTACATGTTGTACAGTATCTATGGGACACACAACTACTGCTACTTTTACTCTTCTAGTAAATCTACTTGCTCCAGTTTATATGTTGTACAGTATCCATGGGCCACATTACATGTTGTACAGAATCTATGGGAGTGGGACACACAACTATTGCTACTTTTAGCCTTTTAGTGAATCTTCTTGCTCCAGTTTATATGTTGTACAGTATCCATAGGTCACATTACATGTTGTACAGTATCTATGGGACACACAACTATTGCTACTTTTACTCTTCTAGTCAATCTTCTTGCTGCAGTTTATATGTTGTACAGTATCCATAGGTCACATTACATGTTGTACAGAATCTATGGGAGTGGGACACACAACTACTGCTACTTTGACCCTTCTAGTCAATCTTCTTGCTGCAGTTTACATGTTGTACAGTATCCATGGGCCACACTACATGTTATACAGTATCTGTGGGACAAACAGCTAGTGCTACTTTTACCCTTCTCCTAGTCTCAATCTACTTATCTACTTACCAAGGGAATCAATCACTACCTGCTTAGCTGAATTCACCGCAAGCCGAGTGATATACCCTTCATGTCAACTAAATTAGCCTGTTTTTGAAAACGCAGAATACCATAGTGAATTATATTAAAGTCAATGCAACAGTGTTATGAGTTGTTACAGGAAAATACTCTCTAGACTAGTTAGGGGGACTTTCACATGTTGTCTTATCATTTTTAATGTCACATAGTCTTCTTAATATGAAAATGCTTGCCAAAACAATTGAAAATGTAAAAGAATAACCTTTTTCACTAAAAATCTATTTTTGGTATACTAATTCTGCTCCATAAATAAGTAGTCAACAGACAACATAATGCTACCCATGAGTATCTCCTTCTCACCTCCTAACTTTGCTCGTTGTTCTAGAGTGTCTGAAAATTATCCACATTTCTGATTTGTGTATAATTCTTGTACATAGTAAATAGTAGTATTGTAAATAGTAGTTGGAAATGCATATTTCAAGACTATTTTAACACTTAACTTTATTATCTTTATTCTTCTTCTGGAAATTCTACCTAAAAAAAAGTCATCCATATCTCTATAGTTGTTATGTACTAATAGCAACAAGTTTTTTTATTTACAAAATGTCCTGTATATATTTTTCTCTAGTAGTAAACTACATTTGTAAAGAAACAAATTTAAGTACCATATTATTATCAGGTGAAATCAAAGGTACTAGTTGCTGAAACAACATATTATGTCAAGTTGCTGATGAAATGAGTTGGTCAGTAAAGTAAGTTTTCTTTGAAGGCCGATTCATCAGATCCATATCAATGTTCTAGATCGTAATTAGTATAGCGTTTTACATGAAACAGCACCTATTGTAGTCAGTGATGTGTTGTTTCAGAAATACAAACACTTTGGGTTTTGGTTCATTTGAAACAAACATTAAACTGTTATTAATTTATAATGATTATTTTGTCCTTAAATCTGAACCACATGTATACGAGCCAAGTTGATTTCTTCAACGATGTCAATTTTAAACTCATAAATGAAATTGCAAACAATGAAAGCTTGTAGTATGTATTGTTCTAAAGATGTGCTCATAACTGCTTCTTGTTCACTTACACCATTTCAGAGATTGGTGATCATGTCAATGTGACAAATTATCCACATTTCTATTCCATATCCTATAAAATGTGAAGCCTAGGCAATGCTGTACTTGTAACATTGATAGTCTGTCTGCATATGTAATTGTGTGAAGGAACTTGGTTGCCCAAGTAGCTACTTTCTTGGTGTTAACATATTCTACACACTCTGCTTTGCTTCTGGTGTTAACTTTCCTGTAAACATAGCCGTTTTGTTGGACAACTACATTGTATTGTTAATTGCTGGAGAAGTCGTTATGTTGTTCCTATTACTGTGGCATGTAGCCTATCCTGCAAGGAGATCTGTTGCTTCTTATCGTATTCAGTTTTATACGGCGATGTTCTAAAGCACATTACACAAATAGTACAGTATTAATTGTTCAACAAAATAAAACCATATTGAAATAGCTTGCTTGTTCAACCACTTTCAGTCTTAGATTCTGTTTTAACCTTTGCGTGTTTTATTCAGGGCGATGTTCTACGCAACAGTCTGTTAGCCCGCTACTTTGGAAAGTCGTTTGTCTTGAAACGTGAAACGGTAGAGCTGGGAATCATTTCTCCGTTACCACCTGTGACACATGGTCCTGGAGGTAAGTTCACTTTATCTTTGCTTATCAAGGATGTGTTTTATGTGTGTTTCTGTACCCACCAGTATGGATCTTGTGTGATGTGTTAGTGACCAGTGTGTAATGCTTGTTTCTAGCCAAGCTGCTGTCGAGAGCCGGCAGAACTCTGCACGAAGTCCAGAGCCACTTGGACCGTGAAGGCGCATCCGATCTGGTGGTGGAACTGGTGATCAAGTCGGTCCACTCGCCTTCCATCTTTGTGGAGGCCGTTGAGCTCGGCATTGCGCTCTTGGAAGGAGGCAACCCCATCATACAGAAGAGTATGTACAGCAAGCTGATGGGTGGTGACTTGAGCCAAGCGTTCTTCAAGGTAATCCTACACACGTGTTTTCCATTTCAATCTGTCGGTATTAATTTGGTAATTGTGGTATATTCCTGCCGTGGCTTGTTTTGTCCATTTCTACACACTTCTGCCTTGTTTAGGAGCTGTTGTTTCTGGCATTTGGCTGCCATGTTGATACAGATAATTGGTCTCTCATTGCAGTGTGCTGGTATCCATTGTAGTTTAATTAGTTTGTTGGTACTATGAAGTTGAAGAATATGACACTGTTTTACAGACTACAAACCTTTATTGGTGATTCGGCTTTTGAAATTATATACTATAATATTATAAATATATGCAAAAAATTTACAATCAGTTTATATTGTTTTGCAAACTGTCAAATCAGTTAGGCCGCTTTCTTCTATTTCAGGTGTTCTATGATAAGATGCGCGACTCACAACAGGAAATAAAGTCTACGGTGACGGTCAACACTTCGGACATGGCTGCGAAAGCCAGCGAGGACAAGGATCAAGGCAAAGAGATTGACAAGCTGGCAAAGAAACGAGGAGGTATTGATATTGATTAATTACCCATTCGTCTAGTAGTGTGAATTTTGATAAAAACAAATTTCCTTGACAATTTTGGGGGGTGTTGAAAACTTTAAGAAAAATAACTCATGTTCTAGCATAATAAAATAAATAAAAACGAATTATTTAACATTTTCAACGTTTTCACTACATCTGTCAAACACTCATGTGGCTATACAATTTCAAGTAAACAAAACATGTATTTCTTGTATCCTCCGACACTCATTTGAAGACCTGATCACAAACATCTGTTGATAAGTGAATCCTTTCAGTGAAACCAAATGGAATAGTAATGACTGAAGAGCTGCGAGAAGAATTGAACCAAGCAGCCTTAGCAACGTCACATGCCTACTCTGGTGCACGAAGCGTAGCTCAAGGTAAGTAAGGGCCAATCGTCATCGAAACGATTTTCAAATCAATAATTATATGTAGGTTCTACGTCTCATATTTTGCCAACAATGGTACGAGATTATTAATACATTGAATTGTTAGCTTCTGTCAGTCTAGTACAATATATACACTGATGTTAGAATGTATAATATGTGTGTGTTCGTGTTTTCAAGTTTGTAGCCGATTGGTAATTACTGTTGTATCATTATCTTGTATTCCATTTATTATTTTATCTTGTCAGTTGCTCATTCTACCCCTAAAATAATTCAATGACCTGATAACTCAAAATTATTTGTAGCTACTAATAATGAGTATTTATTTAGAACTGTTTAGTGATAACTATTGTATCCATTGCTATTTTTGCTTGCAGGGGAGGAGGTGGGTTCCCTGGTACTGGGCCCAGGCTCAGCGCTGGAGGACATGTTGGCAGAGAAGCTGGAACGCCACCGAGACAGAGACGACCAGAACAAACTCTCCGTTAAGGTGCTAGTCATGCAGCCCATTCTGCGTTTTCTGCAACTACTTTGCGAGAACCACAACAGAAACTTACAAGTAAGATCTTGTTGTTAAAATTTTTAAAAATCTTTAAGTCGCAGGTAGGGTTCATTTACTTGACTGTGAATGCTAAATAATTCATAACTAAAAAACTATTACAAAATTATGTAGTTTTAGGAGATGTGAAGCGTTTCATGATTGTTCATGTTCTTTTGTTAACTTTCAGAACCTCCTTCGCAACCAAAACAACAAAACGAATTACAACCTAGTCTCCGAAACGCTGATGTTTCTCGATTGCATCTGCGGCTCGACAACGGGCGGCCTGGGTCTGCTCGGGCTTTACATCAACGAAAACAACGTCTCGCTCATCAATCAAACGCTGGAAACGTTGACCGAGTACTGCCAGGGACCCTGTCACGACAATCAGAACTGTATCGCGACGCACGAGTCCAACGGCCTGGACATCATAACCGCACTCATTCTCAACGACATTAACCCGTTGGGAAAGACACGGATGGATCTGGTGCTCGAGCTGAAGAATAACGCGTCTAAATTGCTGCTGGCCATCATGGAAAGTCGCGGGGACAGCGAGAATGCAGAGCGAATCCTTTACAATATGAATCCAAAGCAACTGGTAAGGGAATTTCTATTGCTTTTACTTTTTTTGTATTGCCATTCCTCATAAAAATACATGTGTTATTTAAGTTATGTTCTGTATAAACAGATTCATTAACTATGTGGGGAATCACTAGTATTTTCCTCTCTTAGTTTTGAAAAAGAAGAGGCATTTGAGGAAAACATTAATAGGGAATATGCATGTTAATTTTTGTCGTCGTTACCAAATTAATGACGATGTTATGAAGTCAAAAATATTTCATTTTCCCATTTTCGTAAATATTTTCATTCAAGAAAGTGAGCTGAAAATTTCACAAATAATTATGGCGGGAAAAACAGGTCATGACGTCAGAACTGACTAACATCAATCAGCCTATCACACAAAGATAATCAAAGATTGTATTTGTGCCGAATATTTCACTCAAATTAGAGTATTTATAGTATTATTTGGTTCCATAATGAATAATAATTATTTGCAACAATTAATTTACACAATTAACATGATTATTTGTAATAATGAAACATTATTTCAGTGAATAATAGGTTTGTGAAGAGATCGGACGACAATGAATACGTTGTCTTTCCGATAATTGTGTAGTGTTGCAAGGCGGTGATTGGCAAACACATTGATACACAGTGATGTTTACTCAGTTATGACGTAACCATCCGTTTCACGATAAAAGCCCGGGAAAGAAGAAATGTTATACTTTGTAACGTCATAAAAATCAAACTGTGACGTTTTGAAGTGCGAAAAGTAGTTTGCCGGTATTTGTAGATGAGGGCCTGTCAACTTCACATGATCGAATCAATATCGGGAAATGTGGTATATTCCCTATTCCCTCTCAAAATGAGAATGAACCCTATTATTACATCGCCTCCAACATGTACTAACATCTCTGCTATATCCACAATGTTAACAGTGTTAGCATTGTCTATCTACATTCTTGACTTTATCTCAAAGTCTGAAATTGTGTACTTTTATTATAAACTGCAGGAAGTAGCAATTTCGACAGTACCTACATGCAAAATACTAATCACCAAGCATTTTAATTACATAAAGTTTTGAAAATGATAGTGGCATATAACACACACTTGTGAAGCTACAGTACCACAGGTTGTTATCAATGATGTGTTGTTACCAGGTGGATGTGGCGTGCCGTGCCTTCCACCAAGAAACTCTGGATGATGATGACGATGGAGATGACTCTTCCACTGATGGGGAAGATGGGGTCTCGCCCAAAGAAGTAAGCACTTACGTCAGCTTGCTGACTTTCCATTAGTGATGACATCGGGTGCCCGGAAACCGGTTCTGTGTAACTAGATATCAGCACCTTTTCTTTTCTCACTCTCAGTCAGCTTTATACTAGGCCCATCCCATTAGCAGATCGCACAATAGGCCACGCGTGTTCAAGGACGCGCGCATTGTTTCAGCTTTGAAGAATTATAAAAAGGGCACTTTTGACCTGCTGATTGTAAATTGTAGCTTAAAAAAAAAAAAAAAAAAAAAAACGGAAAAATTAAGATTACATGGACAAACTTTTTCCCCCTCCGGAACCGATTCCGGAGCGGAGGAACGGGTACGAAATTTTTGGACTCGATGTCATCACTACTTTCCATGTCATTAAATTATACCACATAAGGGTAAAAGTAACAAACATACCTGTAGTGACTAATGTTCCACTTGTAATTGACATTTCTCCGTCAGCTAGTAGCTTGTCTTTTGTTAGCTGTTCCAATTGTGGAGGCTCCGAGCTTTGTATTGTCGTCACACAATGACTTGAGATTGAATAATTGGGGTGGCGTCCTACATCCGAGCAGTAACCAGCCAAGGGATAACAGACAGCACTAACAATCTCTGTACTGGCTAACAAAATTATAAACTTTGTTTTTAGGTTGGCCACAATATTTATATTTTGTGCCATCAACTTGCTCAACATAACAAAGAGCTTGCAGGGCTCTTAAAACCTTCCGATAATATAACTGATCCAAAGATGAACCAAGCACTGGAGTATTATGCATCTCACACTTCACAGATTGAAGTAAGTATTCATTTTACGGTAGCAACCACTTCTTTTAATACTAAAAATTAATTGAACTCTTAACAATCTATAATTTAACTAACCAAAAATAATAGTGGTCAGTAATATAAAACAACACTTTTATATCATATATAGCTTTCTCATCTAACTTAATATTTACATATTACAATTTTATAATATCTATGCATGCTAGTACAAAGTGTTTTATTATCTCTACGTTAATACAAGTTGAACATAACAAATACAGGCCCACTTTTGAACATGCCAGGATCTGGACATCTCTAATAGCAATACTAATGTTTGTCTTGGTATTGTAAAATAATGAATCAAACTCATTTTTATGTTATTTACTCAACGGAATCAATCTCATACTCCAGAATTTTGGATAATTGGGCCTCGTTAAATCGAGGTCTTACTGTAGTTGAATTCTCAAATTGCATTGAGGTACATTTTGAAATGAAAATACATACCTGGTACAAAATATGGATACTTCTTTCCAACATGTATTATTATTTTTTTCTGATTGAAATTCTTTTCGTTTTGAACTAAGATCGTACGACATGACCGAACCCTGGAGCAAATAGTTTTCCCCATCCCAGAGATATGTGAATACATTACCACAGACACAAAAGTCAAAGTACTGAACACTGCAGAAAGAGACGACCAAGGTTCAAAAGTGTCCGACTTCTTTGAAAGGACAGAAGATATGTTCAATGAGATGAAGTGGCAAAAGAAGTTGAGAGGTAAGATGATATTAGTGTATATGTTTCTCTTATCTGGAGTAATTGGGACTCGTGGCAACCAAACAAATAACACCCCTATTGCCTATTTACATTGTTGTGTAATATATGGTGTTCTTGTTTAGGTCAACCGCTACTGTTCTGGGTCAGTAGCTACATGTCGCTGTGGAGCAATATCCTATTCAATTGTGCTGTTCTTATTAATTTAATAGTTGCCTTCTTCTATCCATTTGTGGATTCTGTACCAAGTAAGTATTTGAATCAATTACATATTATGTATTGTCTATCGTGTTACAATTAATTATAAATACTTTCCGTCTCAAGTAAGTTACGTTGATCAATGCCGATCGGCTGGAGTGTTGGGATAGGTGGAGAGAACGACATTACAAGAAATGAATATTAACAGCTTACCTTGTAGTAGTTGCGGCCTTCGGAGTCGATAGAAACACAAAGATATATTCTATCGACTCTGAAGGCCGCAACTACTACAAGGTAAGCTGTTGGTTCCTCCCTGTCCTTCTCCCCTAGCTCAATTACCTAGCTGTTAGGCAATGTAACACATTCACAAGAAATAGATATTGTAAGAGTGACATTGTTTCAGAGTTGGGCCACCATCTCTCCGGCCTGATCTGGGCTGCGATGCTAGTGTCAGCAGCCATCGTGATAACACTTCCTCGGCAGTCGGCCGTGCGTTCGCTCGTAGTGGCAACAATCCTAAGACTGATATTCTCGGCCGGTCCTGAGCCAGCCCTTTGGGTTTTAGGAATTATTACTGTGAGTACTGTGCTCTGCTCAACCATCCAAACCAAACAATTGCCCAATTTATTAGTTCCCCATAGTTGGAACTAGACAGAAACCAAAACTTTGCTTGATCTGTATTCCTCTAGTAATAATATCTAATTTACTTAAGTTTCAAATTAGCATTTACCAATTAAACAACAAATTTGCTTTACTATTTTCATTTAGAGTTAAATATGAATTTAAATATCATAGGCTATTAACTTACTAGTAATCTTACTCGTAAATAAAAATAAATTTCTATTCACGTGGCCATGCAACTTTAAGGATTGTACTTGTAGGTAAAAGATTTATTTCTGTTCACAGGTTTTGATGAAAGGAATCCATTTAGTCAGTATAATGGGAAACCAGGGTACATTCACAAAGACCTTCGAACAAATGGTTACAGATGTGGAACTGCTTTATCATCTGACATATCTTATATTCTGTGTTCTTGCATTGTGCATGCATCCATTCTTCTTCTCCGTTCTGGTAAGTATTTGGGAACGCAAGCTGTTGATCACGTCCGAACACTCGAATAATGCGTGTATTTATGAGCTCGAACTCTTACTGTAATTGCTTTGATTTCAGTTATTTGACGTCGTCTATCGTGAAGAAACTCTGTTGAACGTAATCCGTTCGGTAACGCGTAATGGGAGGTCCATTATCCTCACAGCTGTCCTGGCCCTGATCCTTGTATACATGTTCTCCATCATCGGATACATGTTCTTCAAAGACGATTTCCTAGTAAATGTTGATGACCAAATAATTCGTAAGTAAAACCCGATTTTCGTTATCCGTAACTGCAATATGGAATAATAATTAATAATTATACTTGTTTAATGTGCTGAAGTCTGAATACAAAAATGTGGATGGCCACCTTCTTCCAATTGATCAAGACCTCACGTGTATTTGCCACAACTAAAATATGTTTTTCCATTTTCTACTAAGTTACTTTCATCTCTCAGATTCGTCAGATTCCATCACAAGGTAGCATCTAATACTCGTGTGATGAAAATATTGAAACAACATTTGTTTAGCTAAACTGCTGTGCAATTTCTACTTCCTATCGTATCAACGTTATTGTTTTTCACAACTTTTTTATGATGACGGTTAAGCATTCTAAAAGACTTTCGTGTTGAAACTTTTCAAAACCCTTGTATAAAATAGATGGATAGAGATTGGCTGATACCGGTTGATAACGTGATGTGACGTGGGCAAGAGTTGATATAGTAAGGTAAGGAGATGTGATTGTTGTTTCGTGCTACTATCGTCTGAAACGGGTGACTGTCGGCCATGTTTCAGCTGCCGTTCCTCCTGGCGTACCAGAAGAAGGCTCTAAAACGTGCGCGGCAGACGGGAAGTGCGAATACAACGTGACTGCTGCAAACTATGCGGAGCAAGGTGCGTGTGACATTTACTTCATTTATCTCTTGTGAATCACCGATACCCCCCCCCCCCCCCCCCTACCGATAGAGGTGGCTCAGCGGTAAGACGCGAGACTCTAACTCGGGAGGTCGCCGGTTCAATTCCGGCCACCGGCAGTTCTGACTGAAGGTTTTTTCCGAGGTTTTCCTCAGTCGTAAAGGCGAATGCTGGGACTGAGTTATACTATCAGCCCGCGGACATTCCTTCCCAACTATCCAAACACCCTAATATACCTAGTTAGTCACCTGAAGAGGGGCACATCAGGTAAAGCTGGTGTGCACCCTAGAACAGATATTCCTACAAAAATTATTATTATTATTATTGTGAATCAAGTATAGATGCTAGTAGGACGTGAAACAGGTTAATTTAACCGAATAGATAATTTTGAGAAGTTTTCTAGGTTATGTTGATGTACAAGAAAATGTTTTTCAATATCAAGGTCAGCAAAATAGTGCCGACAGCAATTCGTTAGCCTATTTAAAAAATTGTTTAATTTCGATGTTTTTCACTATGTAGGCTCTAGGCTTCTCACTTTTTGTTAACTCTCACAAAACTTGTTAACAAAACAAAACTCAAACTTTCTCTCGCTATCTCAAAGGCTTATTACTGTGCAGCAATGCTTACTGCAGGCCATGGCAGAAATATTTTAAGGTCACTATATTATTATCTGTGTATTGTTGTATTACTGCAAAAAAAATCTATACATCAATTCATTGTACATTTTTAGGTACATTATCGGCGAAAACTGAAGAAAACAACACCGTTGATCACCTCTGATTGTAACAACTTTGAACGAAGGTTTATGTGTTTTCATTGACCTTTCAGAGTCTAGCGGTCCGGCAGCGGAACTAGTGAGTGTCTCCGGGGAGATGAGAGAACGAGCTTGTGACTCGCTGGTCATGTGTATCGTGACGACCTTGAACCAAGGCCTACGGAACGGCGGAGGAATCGGAGATATTCTGCGAGCACCCAGCAGTAATGTAAGTATTCTGTGTTCTTATGACAATATACTTATACTTCTTACACTTACATAGTAGGAACTTGTTCAAACAGATTGCAAATATTCCAAATCTAAGGCAAGAGATATTTAGTGGATTATTTCTGTAAGACTTGTCCTCCTTTGTAAATCAGTTCTACAACTTAACAAAATAATATCCTAGAAAGCAACTGATGTGTTGATTAATTGTGTCTACTCTTTTGATTGCAGGAGGCTCTCTTTGTAGCTAGAGTAGTTTATGATCTACTCTTCTTTTTCATTGTTATCATCATTGTTTTAAATCTCATCTTTGGTGTCATCATCGATACGTTTGCAGACCTCAGAAGTGAGAAACAACAAAAAGAGCTCATATTAAAGAACACCTGCTTTGTTTGCGGTAAGCCCATTTCGTCTGCTTTTAGTTGTCATTTTGTTGTTGATTTTTATCTTAAAATGAGCATTTCTTTTGCCAGACAAAGACTTTTTCTTGATGCATGACTAGTTTTCCGAACAGGTGCATGGGTATCAACCAAATTTAAATCTTTAACATAATGTATCATTAATTTCAGCTACAAGCCAGGAATTTCTAGTTTTCACTCTTTAAATCTTTTAAACAATTTTTATTTTAAAATGCTGGAAAAAAAGTTTTGTGGTCTCATTTAAGTACTATTTCCATGCCCCCACTGACTAAGGCCTGATATACCATGTTCTCTGTGACGTAAACATGTTTCGTTTTGTATGGGCTGCTTAGTATGCTCAAAGGAATTGCAGTAAATTTAACATGCACTTCATTTTATGCCCAGTTATTGGATGCAGACCTAGAATCCAATTGACGTAACTGTCTAGTCATTAACTTTGTACTTGTTCTAGGTTTGAACCGATCTGCGTTTGACAACAAAACTGTCAGTTTTGAAGAACACATAAAATGTGAACATAACATGTGGCACTATCTGTACTTCATTGTGTTGGTGAAAGTGAAGGACCCTACCGAGTTCACTGGTCCCGAGAGCTACGTTTATGCCATGGTTAAAGTAAGTATTTGTATGGTATATGTAATCATTTATTAGGCAGCCAATGAAAACATACCTGTAGTAGCAAAACAAAGAAATGCACTCGATCACATTGTGACGGAATTTATCGCTACAGCCATTAACATTATCGTAATAGGGGTAGTGATAAGACTGTCCAAGAGTTGGATACTGTTGAACAAAAATACAGCATTTGTCTGCTCTTGACCACTGTTGGTGTCTTGCTGTCACATTTTAGAATAAAAATTTAAAATGTTTAAAAAAGTGTTTAAAAATGTATATTATATGCTATCCTTTCTCAAACAGATGTTTCATATTTTAATGGTTTAGTCTGATAATGCCGACGAGAATCACTTCATTCATCGTTCACCTATTACTCCAATAGCTTACCCGGGACAAATCATAATTAATTTAAAACTTGTCAGTCACTAGACCATGAAGTGTAAACTAATGAGTGTCTCTCCGATGTGTTTCCAGAACCGAGACCTGGATTGGTTCCCGCGCCTTCGTGCCATGTCGCTTGCAGCCGACGAGGGTGAGGGGGAACAGATTGAGCTGCGAACACTACAAACACAACTGGAAAACACGACTTTGCTTGTAACACGACTTTCTCAACAACTCACCGATCTCAAAGATCAGATGACCGAACAACGGAAGCAGAAGCAAAGGATCGGTTTGCTCAATTCAACGTCTGCGTACTTGCACAATCTTCCCAACCAATAGAATTCTATCGACGATTATGATTATTGTTATAAAATTCCATAGAATTATTCTTAAAAAATATTTTGTTTTGTTATATTACGTTATGTTATGATATGATGGAGATGTTGTGTTTTCAATATGCTAACGATATAATATATGGCCACATTTCCAAATATGTTATCATGAGACTTATTACAATTTTGTTTCTAGTACCACTTTATGTCAAATTTTATTAACTGATACTGTGTTATAATAAAATAAGTGTATTGTTAACTGTTACTACTAGTGACTGTTTCTGAAATAGTCAATTAAAGAACAGACTGTACTATTTTTGTTAGTGCTAGAGTAGTTTAGATAAATGTAGCCTGCAAGGAACCCACACAGTGTAGACTTTTATGTTTTTTTAGAGAGAGACACGTTTTTGTATACATTTTAAATACGTACATTCAGGAACAATACCCGTGTAATTGGTTTTTATTAGCGATGTCGGTAGAAAACATTCAATTTCCAAACGAGTTGTAATTGTGCTTTACGTTTCGTTAACTTTCATTAAGTTATTTGTTATGAAAGTGGGACAATAGAATCAGTTGGTGGCCCTAGAAAGGGAGCAGAGAAGCGAAAGAGAGAAATATACGTGATAAAGAGTGCCCAATTTAAAGTACTGTTATGACTCTTTTGGCAACCAGGCCGACATCCCTAGTTTCTGTTCAATACCAATATAATTATGTATTGTTATGTATGTGTTCATTTGCACCATTATCTAATAGGTTCAGTTTTCTTTATGTTACATTTTTTGTATACAGTAGAGCATTGGTTATGCACCTCTTGTATATGATTTTTATAGGCAGTACCCCCCACTCTCCATAAAAACTATGCCTAGTCAAGCCCACCAAAACTGTTGAGGGCTAAGCCTAGCTTGTTGCTTACTGGTAAAAAGTTTCAACGGGACCATCGGCTTTATGTCCCATCCAAAAGGACAATGTAACTTTTACCAGTCATAGGTTCCTCCACTAATCTGGACTGCCGAGCAGTTGACGAGAAGAATGAAGCTGTTCCACAAGTTTTCAAACCTTCTAATCTGCTCTAACCTACCGTAACTAGTATTCCGGACAAGAGCGGTCACCCACCGTTCTCCTGACCTAGCCCAATGTTGCATAACTTCGGTGTTCGTATGGGAACTGGCTAAGCGACCACGGCTAAACCGTTGGCTATTTTTGCCGATCTCCTGAAAATCTTATAAACAATGCTCGACTGTTATTTTTAGGATTTGACTTGACATCCTTTTAGTGGTTGTTGCAAATCTGCACTTGCAATAGCATAGTTTACTGATTTACTGATATTGTCTCGAAGGTATCACCTGAAATCCTCTGTTTAGAGGAAGAGTAAGCAACCAGCTATCTACCAAGGTAAAATACACTTCCAGTGGAACCTCTCTAACTCATTCCCTTGTTACTCTCTTTTCCTGTTAACTAATTTTGTTATTTACTTATTTATTATTGTTTAACGACTTACTCAACCGATGTGGCTCAACCTTTAGTTACATCCCAAACACTTAAACTCTATTAAATAATGTTGACTCCTAACTTAACGTTCTGTGAAGTTCCCTAGACAAACAAGTTGGAAGGGTTTAATTTATTACCTTCAGTAAACAAAGCACATTCCATTCTTTAGTAGTAAAATATCAAAATAAAAATCTGCATCCTACCCCCTCACGTATCAAGCTATAATAGAACCAATCAGTTGACACTAACAACATAACAACATACTGGTAAGCCACTTTTGTTTGAATAAACATGTCAAATTTACACATAAGGAAGTAGCCTCAGATTCTTAAGTTGAGCCAAACTTGTTAATTTTAACCATTTTGTAATAAGGACGTGGATAGCATTATTTATGGCTAAATTGGTGTTACCCCTTCAAATGATGTATGCACAAGATTGTAACATGAATTTTGGGGTGTTCCTATCGGTAACGTTTCGCTACAACGTGGCAAGCCATATCGACCCAACTAGGGAATGGGAACCTTACTAATGCACATACGCTTCTTACATTTGATCATTGTTTTCCTAGTTCGTATTTACAAAGTAAATCAACACTGAAAGTGTGTGAAAGAATTAAAAATCAACTTTCGATATGGATTACAGAACATGAGGACTAACTACTTAATAAGTTAATTATCATGTAAAGTGTTAGACATGTGCTGGGGACCTCCGTAGTAATTTGTACTAGATCTATTCTGACTGAGCGTGCTTTATGCTTTACTGTAACACACTTCATTTACATTAAAAGACTTAAAGCACAACAGAAAGATGCCATACAGATTAGTATGTACATTTTCAGTTCATATCGGTTTGGTTGGGTTATCTTTTTAATTGTTGGCAGAATATGTTGCAACAAGCTCCAAGAGTCATGTGAAATACTAGAATTAGCCCTGAATTATGAAATCGGTGATTTCAGCTACCATAGGAATTAATGTATCTTGGTATAAACTGTGACTATTGGAAAGTACACAATTATGTTTAATGCATTTCACACTTCTCTCTTCATTCTCCCTAAGCTATGCTAAATAAATGGACTACTTTTAGTTTTTCCTAAGGGGTCAATAGTAGAAGCTACTTTCCTAACAGCATTTGGGAGGGTTGAACGCCTGCTTCAGTTGGTTGTGTCTTCCTTCCAATGTCTGTACTAACAAATCAAAACATGATTTATATAATGTTATTAGCATACATATATTTTATTATTGAATGCTTGTATGAAAAAATAAAGTTACTAAATTGTAATTTCTGATCTTTTCCATTTTGAATTCTACTTATTTGTTTAGTTGTATAAAAATATCTGCCTGTTGTCTATATGAGGCTTGAAGATGCAAAACGGGCACGATATTTAAGTGATAAGAAGTAAGAACACAAAACATGGCTTTCTCCCACTTAAGATTCAAAAGTTTTTTTCTCCAAAGTAAAACTGTTATTTCTGAAGATAACCTTCACTAAATCTTTATGTCGAATCTATGCTTATTTCAAGATGTATCCGCATACGTTGTGTAGGTACAAAAATGTAAACAATTTTTGTTTAGATATATCGTAAAAAATAAAACATTTTCTTGTGATTTTGCTACAATAATTTTAGAAATTGAGGAATCTCGGTTTGACATCTACAAGCCTCGTATGCAATACAGAGTTGGCTCCGTCAACTCGTTTTACTGACAGGACGTTAACAAGACATGAATTAAGGTATTGCATACGTGCATGGGGACATATTAAATGATGTTTTGTTTCAGTGATTATTGTACTTTATATGTGTGCATTTACCAAATGGATTAATGGTACTAGTCATAGATCGCAAGGTTGTGTCCTTTGTTTTGTATCTCCTGTTGCACAATCCCCGGTTGGCTCTACACATCATACATGCATTGGCTTGTTATACCCAGCTGCTTTGCTTAAGTCTTATCTTGATTTATGCTTCAAAAATCCTAATCCATTAGTGACGTTCTTTAAAGGGAGGTTTCACTGGGTGAAACTACACATCTTATACATTTCTGATATCTGTTAATTTTCTAAAATTTATGTCTTGTTCATATGTTCAGTTGTACTTTTTTTAAATGCTTGTCACTTAAGAAACATACAACGTACCAGATGCATTCTATCCATATCCCCATGTACTAACGAACTTGCAAACTTACTGTATCTTCATTCTGAACTATACAAGTAGCTTGTCTTATCAATAAAACAATGCCTGTTGATTATTATTGACTTCCTTATTATTTCCATCAACAAAATATAGAAAAAATACCGTTTACCTTTACGTAAACAAAACTATAACGCTTTTTTGAAGATAGCAGAATGTTTGTAGATTTGTGTTCCTTAGGTCACTACTTAACTCTTCCATGTGGTTATTTTCTTTGTGCAAGCACAGTTTTCATAATAAAGACCTTTAAAATAGACTTATGCTCAGGGCTTGCCTTAACCATGTTTTGGGCAAACATAAATGTTGTATTTTCAGGTTCCTTAGGTCAGTACTATACACTTGTAGTATAAGGTAATTTTGTCATTGTCTTGTGCAAGCACAGTTTCAATAGTGCCACCGTTTATAGTTGACTCATGCTTCCGACACTTCCCCTTAACCATGCTTTGGGCAAACCTAAATTTTATATTTTTGGTTTCCTTAGATCAGTTCTAAACACTTACATGTGGTCATTGTCTTTGTGCAAGCACAGTTTTAGAACCTACTAGTACATCTCTTTATAATGTACACATTATCTTTAATAGACTTTGGTTTTGCGGCGACCATTACCGTGGTTCTTCTCGCTGGGTGCTGTTGATTTATTTGCCTGCTGATTAATACATACTACAAATATAGGCATCTAAGTCTAGTCTAATATAATAATGAATGGGCTATTCTGAAAGGCGTACCCACATGTGAATGCTTACAATATGTTTACAAATACTAAACTTATATTAATAACACTCTAGGTTTCAAAATAAGAGTTGCTGGCAAAGGTCTATCAAATAAAATTGGGTGCAATTCCCAGATTAAGACTATAGTACAACAAAATGTAATAATTAAATGTATAGTCACATCTACAGGGTAGGCCTTTAATACATAAAATAAAGTAGGGCACTATGAGAATAAAAAAACAATCACGAGCTAGAATTTAAACAATTTACTGTCAATATATTTTCTGGTGGTTTGGCTTGGTAGGAGGTAGGCTCATAAGCTGGGATGCATGGTGCCGATAAAATATATTCTTGTAGTGAATAGAAGCTGTTGTCGAGGAGGAATGATTTAAGGTTACATTTGAATATGCTATCAGATGAGGAGGACTGCACTTTCTCTGGGAGTTTGTTGAAGAAAATGGATGATAAATAGTGGGGGCCCTTGGAAAAAAGTGATAGATTATGGGCCGGGAGATGAATGTGTCTGGAGGATCTGGTTCGATGGTATTGTATCTGGGAGTTTTGTGTAAAGATGGAGGGGTTTAGGCGAACAAAAGTCGCAGCCGTCTGTCACTACGTTTATCAAGCGGACTGAGCTCGCACTTGGTGGTGCGAGCCGAGTTTAGTGAGCACCGAGTTTGACTGATAAACACCTCAGCTCGAGCTTATTTCAGTTCTGTTAAGAGTAAATAAAAATAAATAAATTCACATTTAGAGTCTACCCACTCAGTAACTAAACTGATTTGCAGTGGGGGACTTTAATTTGGCTTCGAACACCACCGACGAGTGAGCGATAACCAATCAAAGATCGATATTTCAAATATGAAACATATGAATCAGTGATTGGACAGTGCGAACACCTGCGGACAAATGCCAGAATCAACAAGGCCGATTCAGAACATCTTTGAATTTATTGAGTGCTTCGTTGCTAGGACGGCTCCAAAGTCACCGTTTACTTATTCCTAAGACAAGAAGTAATGGAATTGAATCCATATTAGAAGTTAGAAAACTTCTGCCTGAATCGGGATTTGAACCCTGGACCTTCTGCATTGGAAGCAGAGATGCTAACCACTGGACCAACGAGCCACCTAAAGAAGCCAATCTAGCCCGGTTTAATAGGACTAGAGATAGAGTTTAATAGGACGAGTCCGGATTGAAGGACGCTTGCTAAACGGGTTCCGAACTCAGTGCGTACTGAAGTCAGTCCGAACCCAGTCCGCTTGATAAACGTAGTTTAACAGACCAGTGAGCGTTTGAGCTCCTACCTGTTTGAAGAGGCTGCGGCAAGAGTGACGTCTAGGAACTCGCATTAATATGCGTACCATTTTATGTTGTGTATGAACTTATTATTCTTATGTACATATTTAAGATATGAGAATAAAATGGATTTTTGATTTGATTTTTGATTTGAGGGTGAAGATTCTTATGGCCTGTGGTGAAGCGTCCCAAAAGAGAATGTCGTATGCAAGGTGGGAGTGGATGTGGGCAAAGTATACAATTTTAAGGATGTCTGGTGTAACTATATAAGACAGCTTCCTTAGAAGGTAACAGCCACTGAGGACTTAGGAGGATATTTTTTCTATATGAGGTGCCCAGTCTAAGAGTTTCCGATAGCGTTAGGCCTAGGAGATTGATAGAGTTGGTTCGAGTGGTGTTTGCTCTGTAGCAGTATACGGGGGCTTGAGAGGTGGGGAGTGTGGAAAGAAATGTAAGTTGTTTTGGAGAGCGAGAGAGTGAATTGATTATCGTTGCAGTAATGCAACATTATTTGAGCTTGGTTGTTAAGTATGGAGGGAAGAGTGGGGGCGGCTAGAGTTTTTGAGGCTGTCAGCAGTTGAGTAAAGTCATCAGCATATATGGTGACATTACCTTCCTGCAAGTGTTTGGGTAGGTCATTTAGGCTTATTAGGAAGGCAAGGGGACCAAGGATTGAGCCTTGTGAGTTGTGGCACGCCTTTGATAATTGCTTTGAGCTTAGATAGGGTGAATTTAGAAGAGCCGTTTAATGTGCTCCTGATTTCTACTTTTTGGGATCGATCGGACAATTGTAGGAGGAACTCCATTGCAAAGCAATTCCCCTCATGCCGTAGTTTTCCATTTTGGACAGCAAGATGCTGTGATCGATGGAGTCAAAAGCCTTGCTGAGGTCATAAAAGATGCCGACAGCGGTATCGCCAGAGTCAAGGGCAGAGTAAAGTGGCGAGAGAAAGTTAAAGAGGGCCGTGTTTGTAGATTTTTTGTTTGAGAAATCCATGTTGATGTGGTGAAATTAATTTATGATAGTTGAGATGAGACATAAGGCGGTCGTGCATGATATATTCGTACATCTTGGAGAAAGAGGATTGGAGTGAGATTGGCCGTTAGTTGTTTGGCTCAGTTTTTTTTTGCCTTTCTGATGCTTATAGATGGGGATTACTCTGGCAACTTTTGATTTGGAGGGAAAGATTCCTGTAGAAAGAGATTCATTTATGATGTGGGCTAGGACATGAAATATAAGATTAGAGCATTTAGCTAGGAGATACCCAGGTATCTCATCCAGGCCAGCGGAATGCTTATAGAGCTTATTTTCTTTAGTAATTTTGACACTTCATTGGGTTGGTAAGATACAAAAATATTGTTTCGGTTTGGGATGCCAAATTCCTTGAACTGGAAGAGTTAAGGTTTGGTTGATGTGGCAGGGGTTGGACTTCTGGGACCGAGTTAATAAGAAAGTCGTTGAAGGTATTGGCAAGTAGAAGAGGTTCTGTGATAGGGGGACCACCTGTTATGAGAGAAAGATTGCATTTGCTTGTAGGGGCTCGGGATTGTGAGTTTATGAGAGACCACGCTGATCTGGACTTGTTGCTGGACAAGGAGATTTGGTTGCCATTGAAATTTAGTTTAGCTAAGCAGATATTCTGGGCATGTTTTTTCTTTAGAATGTTGTATTTCTGCCTGGAAAGGGCTGAACTGTGTGAGTGTTTGATGGAAGAATGGAGCGATCTTAGTTTATGAGCTTCTGTGCGTAGAGTGTGTGTGATCCATGGGCATCCGTCTACTTTCTTTGTAGAAATGAGTTTGAGAGGGAAAGCGGTGTTGAAGTGGTGGAGGAACGTGCCTAGGAAAGTGGAATAGAGATCATCAGCATTTAAAGGGATAGATTGGACCATTGTTTGCAATGCAGGAGTGAGTGAAACTAATCAATATCGGCTTCACTTAAGATGCCAGATAGTTTCCTGCCGGTCAAACACAACACAAAATTATTATAACTCTGCACAAATGAAATTTAAATATGCCGCGCTTTTCGCGCCTGCTGTGACGGAAGTACTTTTGTCGTGTTTGTTGTATTTTGAATTTAATACTACTGTTTCACATCAAAATATCGCGCTAGAAATTTCGCTACCACGTCCACAGCGATCACCAATCGAATATGTAATAAATCGGTATATCTTTGTGGAGCTCTTTGGACAAGTACTATCTAACCTGCAAAACAATAGCTCTTTACACAGCAGGTTATGGCCACCCACACGTCGTAAGGCTTGTCTAATCCACAAAACATTATGGCTGAATCTGAAGATTTGGAAGAACATTCATCAAGTCCTTTTAAAAATATAGGTAGGCGTACTGGGTAGTCTTATTTGACATTCATTTAATGTATATACGGTTACTTAATTTAATATAATTTCCATTTGTAGGACTCTACGAGGATATGATGGAAGGACGTTCATACAAAAGCGAAGAGGATTATGAGTGTTTTGATGAACAACCAGCTGGAGAGAGATGGCCACCTCTGGGCGCTAATGATCTTGACGAAGACAACGAAATTGCTTGCTTTGATGTCGAGTCCGAACGGAACTGGCAAGTAATCTTTCTCAACACGCTAGGGGCCTAGGACCGTTAGGGCATGAAGGACCCTAGGGCCTAGGTTTAGCCCAGTGTCAAAACTAGGCCTAGGCCTACCTAGCGCTAGAAGGCCTAGGCTAGACCCTATTACTACGTTTATCGTTTATCTCGCGGGCTGAGTTCTAACTAGCCTATCCAAGCTTAGCAAATTGTGCAGTTAATTTGTGTGACATGCACACAAACTCGAGTAAATTTCAGTTTGGGTAATTGTTCCGTATCGCGTTTCGTACTCACGTTACTGGTCAATTTTGGCCTGGGCCTAGCTGCCTGACATCCCACGAAAAGTGAGTACGAAACGCGATCAGCGATACGGAACAATTACCTCCGTTTGTTGTCAATACCACACTAAGCCAAGTTCCACATCAATTTCCAACCTCGTTCACAGGCTAGACCATCCCGAGTTCAGGCATTGTCCTTATGGCAGATCAGGGTTGGAACTTGATTTGGAATGAACCATAGCTATGGGTAACAGCCACTAACAGTTAAATTAACTCTTTAGTTTATAGCTAGGCCTAGGCCTATGCAATTATCTATATGATTTTTAAGGTCATATAGTCTGCACAAGTCACTTTTATGACAAAAGTCACTAATGTAACTAGAATAAACCAAATTTAAACCAACCACGCTTTGTGCGAACATACAACAGTCAATGTGATTTTAATTCATACGTTGCATCTAGCGCTACCTAGCGGCGGACTACAGAAACAATGTAGTAGGCCCCTGGAGCCCACATTTAAGTATTACCAAGACATGTAGCCTGTATACTTGTTTAAAAGATAGAATTATGAACTAAAATAAGCATATAAGGTAGGGAAAGGAAGGAATTCAACAATAGACTTGACCAGTGTTCGAAGTGGGGTGGGATAGTATCCCACTACTTCTCAGCAAGGCCTATTACCATCCCGCCACTTATTTGTAATTAGGGCTCAAATAACTATGTGCTTGAAATGTTCAAAATATGTATTTTATATTTGCTTGAAAACACAAAATATGTGCTTAAAACTACAAAATATTTGCTTAAAAATATTTAGGCACCAGCAGTCAGTCTTTCCAGCACAATTCCGAGCAAAAATTAATCAAATCAAGTGAGGTTCATTCATCAAGTATTCTATTAATCAAGTCACATGGAGCTCGCTTGTTGTGTAGGCCTACGGGCATTAAATTTAAACTAAAATTACTGTAGGTGTCTTCATCTTTAAAAATTTAATTAAGATCAATATTTGTTTACTTTGGCTTACATAATTTTGAATGATTGTTTTACTATGCATGGTTTTCAGGGAGGGTTGTGATCAAGTCTGTTTGTATATGTATACATAGTACTTCTGGGTCTAGCAACCATGGTGGGGGTAGTGGCAATACTGAGTGCAACGCCGTCACACAAGAATGCTGCCAGTGCTACCTACTCTGCAGTCCACCGCCTCAAGTGATCAGTTGAAATCTGGGTGGAATAAATGTAGTTTGACTGGGCTTGTGATGATACCACTGTAATGGGCAATTTGACTGGACTTGTGATGATACCACTGTAATGGGCAAATGGCTATATGTTTGTAATTTGACTGGACTTCAGTCAAAATGTTTGCATGGTGTATTGTCTGGGTTGTCATTGGAAAGACACACAGAGGCCTATCATTCAGTGTGCGCATGTGGTGGGCTTAATAGCATGTTTTGCTTTGCAGTGAAATGGATGCAACAAGACTTCATGACCTGGAGCAGCAACAAGAACTACTTAACTCTTCTCTAATAGCTCTAACATCCCATTTTGCTCAGGTGATTAACAATACTTACCTTCTTAAGTCAAACATCATTATAATGAAATACTATGTGGGTTGAACTTTTTGGGGAGTTACAATTTTGTTTTTCAATGAATATGACAAAACTACCATAACATGCTTTTTTGTGTTTATCATTTTGTAATAGTCTATACATACATTCTTTGTAGCCTATAATGATGTTTGACTTTTATCATTCTGTAGGCTAACCTGTTGTGTTTGGGCATGTATTATTATTAAATTAACAAATTGTCTATTCACAACTTAGGCTATTACTGGGATATAGCTAACTATTCTTGTATGCAGTTTTTGTTAACCCTCTTCTAGAGTTCTTATTTAAAAAATGTAAACTATACTATGCATAATATGTATTTGTTTAATATGAATGCCAATATGTGCTACTAATATATAAATACATCTCCCCAATTAAAATAAGTAACAAACAATCAATTCCCTATGAAGCCTACCAAATAAAGTTATCCATCTGTAATTAATTATATCTAGCTATCATAGTTTATTTACATTATTTTATTATTATCTATCAATATCATTGAAGGCACAAACAGCGGTATCATCAGTACGTACCCTCTTCATAGTTGTAGATGATGATATTTGGGCTTTGCGTCTCATATTTTTGCGACGATAGTTTATGGACTTAAAAAATCCATATCTCTATTGGCATCGGTTCATTAACATGATATATTGGGAAATTCTGGCATCGTCCATAAGACCATAAGTAATAATAAATATATATCATCACAAGAGACTGGATTCCTTAATGCTGATATATATATATGTATAGGCCTATAATATATAATATATAATAATGTCATGACACTTCTTTAATAGATTAATGAAACGTTGACTAATAATATATAATATAGGCCTAATATATAGCCTAATATAATACCGGTACATGTAAATATTATTGTTAAAGGGTTAGTCAGATGGAAAACTAAAAAACTATCATTTGTATATGTTCACCCTCAAATATGGAAAACATGACTAAAAGATACCATACTTTAAAAGCAGGCGGTTAAAAAATTAAAGAAAACCGCGATTTTTTGGCTTGTTGCTACCAAGTAGCACCTAGCAACTCTTCTCATGGTAATTCCATGTATGAAAAAATTGTTGCCTCGAAATAGTAAAACCACCGCTAAAATAGGGGGGCACTTATCAAAAATCGATCAGGAGGTTTAATGTGCATCGTTTCCCTACCGATAACATGCTTCTTAGTACGAACGTGTACTTATACAAAATGCCCTGCAATTAATTTTCTTGTGACTTGATGTGAAGAAAAGTTGCAATTTGTTTTGAGCGGTACTGTCCGCAGTCGCCGAGTGTTTCGCGAAGCGCTGGCTGGACTCGTATTACACAATGAGTGCTCTGTCTATCAGGCAGGCGTTAGCGACCTCAGAACCGATACAGCTGTACTACGCTTTAAAAGAAAAATGCAGCAGAGCTTTCGAAGTGAATCTTATAGAACAGCTAAGTGTTCACTATTTTTTTTCTTGCATTGAAGCAACCTATATCAGTTGTATTTTACACATAACTGAATTTCATGCACTTATGACTCAGTGTCGATTTTTTAGTTTATCATCTGACTAATCCTTTAAAACAACAGATTTTATCCTATATTCTCTAAGCTTTCAATATACAGGCCTAGTCCTAGTTACAGTAGGCCTACATTAGTTTTCTTGCAATGGATAGAAAACAACTTAGACATAATGGTTCTTATGATCTTATTTTATATCAATTTAATTCCATCACTTTAACGGGGTTTCCTCATTCCATAACGTAGTGTAAGTCATGATGTTTAGGCTATATGTGTTATTTGAAAGGTTAAAAGATAACAGCAAAAACTTTCTCTTTTTAGTTTGTATCATATATATTCAAATGTAGGTAATTAGTCTATGTAGAAAATTCACATAGGCATGATAAGGCCAAAGCTACTTTACTCTTATCAGTTGCAAGGCATACAATTTCTTTTCTCTTTTTTAAAATTATGCTAGTCACTCAATTAATAATAATAATAATAATAATAATAATAATAATAATAATAATAATAATAATAATAATAATAGGGTGCTAATTTTCTCCCTTTCAGTTAAGGCCAATCCAGACATGTCTTGTTGGAAATATGATTTTGATTATTATTGGTCAGTTGTATAGGTTTTCAAGGTATCGGTACTGACAAAAAATTAAATGTCCATTTACGGGCTTACCGATTGTTTAATATTCACATTCCACCCTAAAGTTACAAAGAAAACAATTAATTGGCTTATTCTAATTTTTTTACCAGACTTCAGTCAACGTTTCATTAATCTATTAAAGAAGTATCATGACTACTTTCGTTAATTATTTTTCTAATTACGATTTTGCTTGTAATATGTGAATACTGTAGATAGCTAAATACAGTGGTGGTGGCATAATTATTAAGTTATTGACTTTGCATTGATTACCTACAATTTATGAATTCATGCAAGATATAAATTGAGAAAACAATGCAAATTGATTCAGGTAACTTTTCGAAAAACTTTTCGCTGCTAGTGTTGTACAGTATTTATTGCTTTATCATAATGTGGTCTTCAATACTGTATAAGAGATGCAGTTAAGTGGGGTGTATTTCCATTTTATCATTTAGAATAAAAAATGTTTGTGTAAGCCTACTTCCTTCATTGCATCTAGGCCTATTTCTGTCCACCTCAGGGAAGCATGACTTAATCAGTCAGTAATTACTTTTAATTTATTCTTAATAAACACTTCAAATTGTAACTGATTGTTTTTTTATGCCTGTTTTACACATAATGAGCTATTAATGTTACCAAATGATTTAGGTTCAATTTCGTTTACGACAAATCGTCGATGCCCCACCAAGCGAGAAAGAAATGTTACTAAAAGATTTGGAGGCATTCGCTTTCCGAGGAATTCCTGAAATAGGAAACATTAATGTCAAGTCCTATGCACATACGTCCGAGGAACTAGTCTTGTCAACGGTACGTATTCTGGTCGTAAAACCTCGCTTCTTGTGCTGCTTTGCCTCGGCTGAATAATCCTGCAAGTTACCTGCTTATCTACGTTATAAACCGCAGTCTCCATGTATTATTCTATATGGCCATAATATAACAATACACAATAAACATGCACTCTTGGCTGTACTGTACCACATTTGTATGGGGTTGGTGCTGTCTCGGGTACACTTTCGCACGGCTGGATAATATTCGTTCACTTCCGCATGTTGTGTAACGTGTCTTGCTCTGCCCCAACCTTTCAGTCTGTCCACATTTCTCCCTTTGCTTGTGCTTTTGCTTGGCTGGTCTCTGACCAGTAGCGGATTTAACGGTCAGCCCGGTCAGCGGATGCTGACCGGGCCCCGGCCAATCCGGGCCCCCACCCCTTAGCGACCCACTCAAAAACACACTAGGTGAGATCCATTCACCATAGGCATTGTCGAAACCCATTATAGCAAATGCTTCCAATAAAATTATATTTCAAAAAGAATGTTTCAAAAAGAATGAATCCGTTTATAGGGCTCAATAAAGCCTTTGCCCACGTGTTTGACGGTACACAGCGGCGGAAATAACCCCAGTTTAACATTGGAACTTTAATCATGAGTCATGTTCCATCTCGCTAAAATAAATTTTAGGAAAACCTCGAAATTATCGGCAAATATGAGGGTTGATATTTACAACCTAATAACTGTATATGTCTATAAAATTACAAATACTTGCTTTGAAACACCCAACCTCTCCTCTACTCAGTACCAGTTGCCAGTCGGTTTCTGTGTCTCGTGTGAAACATTCTAGTGCAACTTAGTTCGTGTGTCAACTGTGTTATTTTGATTTAATTTAAACGAAAGTAAAATGTGAGCGTGGTATACGAACAAACAAAAAATTAACAGACAAAAATTTTTAAACATTAAAATTAATTAACAGACAAAATACAAGCATAAGACGGGGGCGGCAAAAGCGAAAAGGTATAAACAGCCCGCACTTCTTGTAACTTTCGGCAATGACCCTAAACAAAGAAAATTAAGTTTTTGTGTTGGCAGTAATTCGCGTGTGTCAATTGGCGCTAAACATAAATTAAACACGTCGAAAATTCGAGTAAAATCTAACCCAAATCAAAAATCAAACAAGTGCTTCTCATTACACACCTATAACAGAAAACCTCAAACCTTGTAGTAACACTCCTACCGTGTTAAACAGTGATTCTCAAAACAGCGCAAAACCCATTTCCCCTATTTATGGCGATACAGGAATGTAGAAGTTCAAGTGTAATCACAAAGACCTAGTGCAAGGATAGTGTGCAGACCAATCTTACATGTTTGAGCATATTTTTCTTGACTGATAAAGCTCCTCTGTTCAGTGGATCAGTTATTTCAAATGATCAACTTGACATTTTTGTTGTTATAAAGCCTTCTCAACCCATTGGAAGTGACATGCCAAATTTAATATATTTTAAAGACGACGGCAATCGTAGTGTTTCGTCCTTTTATTATTTCAAAATAAATTCTACCAACGAACTGTGAATCCTATGAAACAAACACGGCTAATTGCTCTTGCGGATATGAATCTGAAAAAACTGTCGAGAGTTCGGACTTCTCAACTGTAGGAGCTTTTGCCAGGAAAAACTCGAGAAGGGGGTGTCATGTTAAGAGCTTTGGTGAGTAATGAATTAGTATTATGCTATATACATATATTAGTTATAGTTTGTTAAAAAAAATATGCCAAACGGACGGGCCCCTTTGGTAAAATGCTGACCGGGCCCTTTTTGTTAAATCCGCTCCTGTCTCTGACACATCCTCTCAGCTGTGTTAAGCACAGTCCACTCTATGATGGCATTATTCACTCCTGCCGCTTGCTGGGTTTCATGTCTTCAGTGTACACTGTCTGCTTCTGCCCTGTCCTTATCTTTAAACAGATCTTAAAACATATTGAAATGGTCCTTGTGTCCTTCCTTTTTCCACCTGGAATTAGTAACTTCTTCATGTGACCTGGGTCTGGTTTTACAAGAGGTCCAAGGTTAGGCTGGTTTTAGAGTTAAGACCAGAAAAAGACTTAGGACCTCTTGTGAACATGGACCCAGCTCAGGTGGCTCCTTCTCCCCTACACAGGGTCCTAGACCCAGGTTTTTTGGGTGGTTGGCAATGGTTAGTTGGTCTACGGATCCCCGAAGGGTACGAACTACGTGTTCAGTGATTTTTCACACATATTTTGTAGTGTTTACACTTTGGTGAATACAAATTTAATTTAATACATGCATGTGTGCATACATTAAACCCAGTTACTTCTCTTTCACACTTAGTGTGGGACAAGGGAATAACAGGTTTGATGGTTTCTGTGAAGTGGCCTCATAATAATTTATGTGTTCTAGAATAAGGAGGATTTTGAAGACAAAATGTGTGCTCAAAAAGCTAAGCAAAAAGAATTAATCTCACAATTAAAAACTCAACTAGAAGATCTGGAGAAATATGCTTATGAAACGGGAGAAGCTGGCCTACCTCAGAGCGTCATTATGGAGAAACAGCGAGTCATAATAGGTATGCATATTTCTAGAAGTCATTTAGTCTATTTGTCCATTATATATTGTGCTTGATATCGATGTACAGTATGCACAATTTTGCTGATATCAATATTAAAAACTTATGAAACTAATTTTTTTCTTTCATATTTAACTACCTATTTCCCTCGATTTCTATCTCTGGAGTGCGCACGCTATAGCTTAAAAATGCTTTAACCAATTGTATTTTTAATGCCCTCAGATCAGCTGAAAGGCAAAATGAATCTAAATTTGGATACCATGGACAAACTTACTATTGAAGATTTAAGAAGTCAAGTTGATTATGCTGTCAGTCAGGTAAGAACTAATTCTAGTCGCTTTTCATGTTAGGCACAAATTACTTGGCTCCTCTGTATTTATTAATTTAACAGCCTTCTATAATTTACTCGTAACTTGTTACAAAGGCATCGCATGTTTGATTCAGTGTTTGGCTAATACATTACATCTAGATAGAAATAAGCGTTAATTAGAGATAGGCTTATGTGAAAATAGCATTTTCATTTTATAGCACTTCCAATTTTCATTTATATCATTTTGTAACATCTATTTTTTTCCTAATTTACAATATTCATGATCATTCGTTCACTGAATAGGAGACAAGCATGATTGTATCTCACTACAGTGAACCAGTATTTAGAACCCACTAATTAAGAATGAATTCCTGTTCATTGACACTAATCGTTTTTGTGATTTTTCCGTTTCTCTGCCCATCCATAAGTAACAAAAGCGACTAGATTTAGAAGTGATAACCAAAGTAATATGTTAATATTTTGTTGTGAGAAGTAAGAATACAGTAGGTATGTATAATATTTAAGCAATCTAGTAATAATGCTGACTCGACTCAAAATATGGGAAATTATTCCATTGTGATTTTCTCTCTATAGAAAGTACACACAACAGAGTTCAACTTAATTTTTTTCAGCTTGTCAGCCCACTTAAGATGAAAGAACATTTAGTGACACAACTAAAAACCCAAATATCGGATCTGGAGCGATTTATCGAGTTCCTACAGGGTAAGTAATTAGTATTTATTTATTTAATTATCCTTCTGCAATACATGTTAAAAGGCACGCCAGTTTTAAGGAGTGGTAGAACATTTCATCTTAATGTAAGCGTCGTGACTACAGTACAAGTACGCTTATGGAAGCAGATGGGTTAGGGTTGCCATTTGTCTGGTTAAACCCGGATATGTCCTCTTTTTCGCATGCTCTTCATGTGTCCAGGCGGCTTTTTAATAAAAGCATGAAATGTCCGGGTTTTTGGTATCACTTCGGCCGGATCGCGTCTTTTTCACGAAAAATGCAGGTGTCATGTTCACCATTCGATTAGATGCATTTAGGCCTCAGGTCCCTTACAACACTGCTTTAAGTATAAATGGTATCATTATTTTCAGTGGCATACCGAAGGGAATTTTGGGGCTTAACCCCCCCCCCCCACTAGGCCTACCTACAAGAACGATTCTTATAATATAGAAGCACAGATGTCAGATAACTGATTGTAGGATCAAGCTCATCTACACCAGGCTTTACATCTATTATGGGTTTCACTGCGAGCTGCGATCACCTCAGGCTACGAAAACACATTTCTCTCACTAGCCCACTACAAGCTTATCTACACCAGGCTTTACACCTATTATGGGTTTCACTGCGAGCTGGGATCACCTCAGGCAACGAAAACACATTTCTCTCACTAGCCCACTACAAGCTTATCTACACCAGGCTTTACACCTATTATGGGTTTCACTGCGAGCTGGGATCACCTCAGGCTACGAAAACACGTTTCTCTCACTAGCCCTCTACAAGCTTATCTACATCAGCCTTAACACCTATAATGGGTTTCACTGCAAGCTGGGATCACCTCAGGCTACAAAAACACATTTCTCTCATAAGCCCACTACAAGCTTATTTACATCAGCCTTTACACTTATTATGGGTTTCACTGCGAGCTGGGATCACCTCAGGCTACAAAAACACATTTCTCTCACTAGCCCACTACAAGCTTATCTACACCAGGCTTTACATCTATTATGGGTTTCACTGCGAGCTGCGATCACCTCAGGCTACGAAAACACATTTCTCTCACTAGCCCACTACAAGCTTATACACCAGGCTTTACACCTATTATGGGTTTCACTGCGAGCTGCGATCACCTCTGGCTACGAAAACACATTTCTCTCACTAGCCCACTACAAGCTTATCTACATCAGCCTGTACACCTATTATGGGTTTCACCCCTCCCTGACCCACCACTATATATGCATTAATCCCGGAGTATACCACTCTTTATTAAAATGTCCTCTTTTTACCACCACAACTTATGGCAACCCTAAGATGGGTTAATATTTGATTAGAAATGAAAATCTTTTGTTCACACACCTCCATCATTTCTGTACATGTAGACGTATAGACTGTACGCATAGAGTGTATAGGCCCTACCACCAAGTAGAACGTACAAGCTCTGCAGTTTACAGCTACATAATGATATTCCTTTAAAATGTAATTGAGAACAGAACTATAGACAACAATAGATTTAAGGTTATGTTTTTTCTTTCTAGATGACAATACACCTGCTAATCTGGCGCAGTGCTCTTGTAACTGTTCGGTGCATAACAAGGGACCAAAAAAGAAAGCTGTATTTCTTGGCAATATGAGTAACAAGAGCGACCAAGAGGTATGTGTTGTGGTACTGGTCTTCATGGGAGCAATTGTACATTCGAGAATTAAACATTTTTTTAATAATTACTGTGTGATTTTACAGATACATGCAGAAACTGTGAACATTATGAAGAAGATTATTACCCTAATGCAAATGTTCACACTTTCTCAATTTGGCTGTGGAAGTGAGCATTTTAAGCGGAACACTTTAAAGAAAACTATGAAAGCAAATCATTGGGGGTGAGTTTCATCTTATTTTTCCAACCCTATTTCCCTAAATGTGTATGTTACTTTTAGTTATACTTGAAATACACAGAGCTATGGGATTTACCTCTTGTGTATTTCAAAAGGTCATTGTACGTGGAAGTTCAGTCCGACATTCATTGGCTTAGGTTGGGATGGTTTTGAGCATCGTGGGAAGAGCTATTATATATCTGCCATTGACCTGTCCTGATCTTTTAAGCATGTACATATACAGATGCTGTATAGTGTATGGTATTGTTGAAATGTAAGTCTTGATCGAGTCTATAGTTAAGTCTTATTCACTTGGATAACTAACTAGGGTGTAGATCGATCGACTGAAATGTTGGCATCGAGCTTAGATTTACCTGGTTTGGAAATGTCTTTGTGTTCAGGGATTTAAGAGCTGAATTGGAGATCTCCATAAACTGTGTACTGCAGTTAAGTTACCAGTGCCTGGCTTCAACCGACAGTGATTACATATCTGATTCAGAAGACTCACCAGTGATTCTCTGCAATGCCAAAATAACGACGGCTGTGAGGAAACAATTAGCAATGAGCATCAAGAACCTCATGCACCATGGTCTTGTGCCGGTAAGATTATTTTATTTCTCAATTACGTGTTGAATATATTGTCAAAGATATTTGAATTTTGAAACATTTTTTCGATACTTTAGTTATTTAGACTACATTGTGTGTGAGTGCGTTCACCATCTGTCTATGATCAGCACAAGTTATCAATAGTTATCGCCATCAGATACCCAAATTAATAGTCTTGCAAAGTCTAGAAAACACAGGGTCTTAAAACACCATTAGGCATTAACGACATAGATGGGCATGAATGCGTTACAACTAGTGATGTGCTGATACTAATAGAACAGATTGTGTGTAATATGTCTGTAACAATTAGGGCTGTGAGAAAACGTTTATTTTTCCGAAATTTTCGCATTTAAACGTGTAAGCATAACACCCCCTCCATTTCACAAAATAAACAAAAATAAAAAGTTTGCATCTTCACACAACATTTTCAATGAAATAACACTCTAAATCTTCTAATCTGTTTGTTTTATGTTTTCCTTTTGTGTCCACTGGTCATTTTGTTTGTACACGTTTAAACAACTCGGCTCTAGTAACAATTGGTTTTGCCGATTCCGTGTGTAGTCTTTACCAATTCCCGTATTCTATGCTTGATGTTTTTAAAATGATTTTGTTCTATTAGGCTTTGAAGTTATTATGCCATTTTTCTTCACGCTTAAATCAACTGTACTGGAAGTATTGTTAGCCAATGTTAAGTGTTTTCATCGACGACTACATCTTAAGTCTAAATTTATGACACTTATAGTATTTTTGATTTTGTAGGTATGTGAGTTTATGTATTTGTGGTTTTTAAAACACGTCAATTAGAGTAAATAAAAATGCCAAGAGTCATCATGTGTGTCTAAAATTGTGAAGATTTCTAGAGGTGTGTGAAAAAACAGATTTTCAGTTCAAGTGGTACGTTGCAGGAATGTTATCGGCACTGTGAATTGTCCCATCTCTAGTTCCAACAAGAGGTGTAAAATGATTGTTCTCAGGTGACGCAGACTCTGAGCGTGACTCCGTTTGTTGGCTGTTTTCCGCAATTGCACAAGGGAGAAGAAAAGCTAATGCACCCATGGGAGCTGATTCTCAAGTATTATGAAATGAAAAATGGCGAGCGGTATAATTCTACCCCAGCCAGAAAACTCTCACAAAGTTTTAATCTGGACATTGTTGGAGGGACTGCTATTTCTTATAAACAAGTAAGTATATGAAGTATTAATATTTAATAACATAGAGATAATTGTGGTTAACTGTATGGCTTGGATTGACCAGGCATGTTGATGTTGTGATAAACACTTAAAACACTTATCTATCCTGATATTACCTAGAGAAGATGCTCTTCACTTCAAATCGTAGTTATGCTAAAAATCCCGGTTTGAGTTCCAAAAATGTAATTGTCAAAAATCAGTTATAAATATATGCAGTGCTTTTTTTTCTAAAATAAAGTTAACTGGTACGTTCGGTATAATATTTCATGTGACTGGCGTGGTATAGCTGGGGTCTGGGGCGAAGCCCCAGCCGCCAGAGGCAAATTCGCCTTAGGCAAAAAAATTTTGGGGTACCGCATTAAGTTTGATGGCCAAAAACACATTTTTAAGGCGGATTTGTATCGTAGATATCGACGAAATATGAAGCTTATGTTGCACAGCTCATGACTGGGACTAGATCCTGTGTCCACACAATCGAGCAGCGTCCGCAGAAAACATAAAATATCTTTTTTTTAAACGTGCCAATAGTGATGGTTTCATTGTTATAAGACGGAAACTAAAATTATTTTTTCAGCCTCCCCCCTGCCTCATGTTGAATCCGCCCCTGTTGTTTGTTTGTACCCATACACAAGACGTGCATTTGTTTTAAAATAATTTATAGCTTACCATCATCAATGATATCATTGATATCGAATGCAAAGCAATTTCCAAACATGACTCATAGTCGTATTCTCGTCAACAACACGTCGGTCTCTTGCTCTGTTTCGGGTATAGGTGGTGAGGTGACGACCCAAGAAGTTATTTTTCGATTTATTTTTGTTTTTTACACTCTCACTAAACACACACACACTCACGAATCACGACGACATCTCCACTCGTCAACAGAGAGGAAACTAACCCTGCCACACACAACTTACAATCCCTTGACCACCAATCTCACCCTCCCCCCTCCCTCCCCAACACAACCCAATCGTTGTCTGTAAATTGAAAAGGCGCTTTCAAGGAAAACATAAAAGTAAGAATATGTACATTCTCTTTTGCAGTTCCCAGAAGCTACTCTTGACAGTTGACATTTTAGTCAAAACAACCCTAATTATCTTTCCTTAGAACTGATGACCCAAATAATAGAAAAGATTACTGTAGTGAGTGGCCGCCAAGAGTATAAAAAGAAGTGATTTACTACAATATGTCACACCCATGTCACCAGCAGGTGGCAACATCCTTATATTTCAAATGAAACATATTTTGCAGTCACAAGCCTGTCACACTGCACAATTCAAAGTTATTCACGCGCTTCAAAGGCTAATCGTAGCGTACCGGCTATAGTGTGACTTTATTGCCTTTTACCGGTACGCCTCTTGTGTTAGCCGGTACGCGTACCGGCTCGTATACCGGCCGAAAAAAAGTCCTGAATATATGCTAGCCTTTAGGCCTGATCTATATTTCCTATATATATTTATATTTATGTACCGTAATAGTAAATGTAGTATAGAAAAGAAAACCCTAATTAATTTCCTTGATGACAGTTAAAATCAAATAATTAGTGTGTAAGCCAAAAATTGCAAAATTCCCCCCCGACTGATTGGTTTGCTAAACAGGCGACTCGACTAGAATTAACTGATTGGTCAATTAGCGTACTCTAGTGAAAATCCGAACCTTAGTAAATGATTATTTTGAATTTGATTTGAGAACCCTCTCATCCTAATAGTAATAGGTCCAAGAGAATGTCAACAATTTGTTAGGCGCGGCTGAGCAGCAAACATGAAACTTACGACACTTATTGTCCTGTTCTTTGCAAATTAAATGAAATGGAATAAATAATAACTTCCTTAAATTTTGTATCATTTCAGCAACTACTAAGCATCATAGAGACCATCGTGACTTCTCACCTCAAGTACAAAAGGAGCTACGATTCTCACTTCAAAGCTTTCATCTGCGCAGCCTTAAAGTAAGTACTGTACAGCTATGCTTTGGTAGATAGTGCCTAAAGGCTGGGATAGTATTGAGAGGGAAAGAATTATAGGAACCAACAGCTCACCTTAAAGAAGATCGGCAGCCGTGTTGAGATGGAGATTACATATATTTACAATAATTTACAATTAGACGGAACGTTTAGCCTTACACAGCCTTACACAAGGCTGTGTAACCAACAGCTCACCTTAAAGAAGATCGGCAGCCGTGTTGAGATGGAGATTACATATATTTACAATAATTTACAATTAGACGGAACGTTTAGCCTTACACAGCCTTACACAAGGCTGTGTAACCAACAGCTCACCTTAAAGAAGATCGGCAGCCGTGTTGAGATGGAGATTACATATATTTACAATAATTTACAATTAGATGGAACGTTTAGCCTTACACAGCCTTACACAAGGCTGTGTAAGCCGAAACGTTCCGTCTAATTGTAAATTATTGTAAATATATGTAATCTCCATCTCAACACGGCTGCCGATCTTCTTTAAGGTGAGCTGTTGGTTCCTATAATTCTTTCCCTCTCAATACTGTACAGCTATGATAATTGATATTATTACTATACAGTAATTTCAATTTCGCTTGTGTTTGCAGACTCAGGTGTGTTATTAGATTAGTGCCAAAAGGCTTGGGAAATGTGAGTTGTGTGAGAGAGATAGGAAGCCTTGTAGATATCTTTGTAAGTTGCAATACAGGAACATAAAAAACACATAGGCATATAGCAAACAAAACTTCAAATAATGTTTTCGGTCGGCGCAGCTTTCCTTAGCAAGTAAAGTGCCTCTGTTGGCATCCTATCTCTCAATGCAACGCACAGTTCTTGTGTTTACGACTTGTCATGTAAAGTGTCACTGTTGGCATCCTATCTCTCAATGCAACGCACAGTTCTTGTGTTTACGAAGGTCATGTAAAGTGTCACTGTTGGCATCCTATCTCTCAATGCAACGCACAGTTCTTGTGTTTACGAAGGTCATGTAAAGTGCCTCTGTTGGCATCCTATCTCTCAATGCAACGCACAGTTCTTGTGTTTACGAAGGTCATGTAAAGTGCCTCTGTTGGCATCCTATCTCTCAATGCAACGCACAGTTCTTGTGTTTACGACTTGTCATGTAAAGTGTCACTGTTGGCATCCTATCTCTCAATGCAACGCACAGTTCTTGTGTTTACGAAGGTCATGTAAAGTGCCTCTGTTGGCATCCTATCTCTCAATGCAACGCACAGTTCTTGTGTTTACGAAGGTCATGTAAAGTGCCTCTGTTGGCATCCTATCTCTCAATGCAACGCACAGTTCTTGTGTTTACGACTTGTCATGTAAAGTGTCACTGTTGGCATCCTATCTCTCAATGCAACGCACAGTTCTTGTGTTTACGACTTGTCATGTAAAGTGTCACTGTTGGCATCCTATCTCTCAATGCAACGCACAGTTCTTGTGTTTACGACTTGTCATGTAAAGTGTCACTGTTGGCATCCTATCTCTCAATGCAACGCACAGTTCTTGTGTTTACGACTTGTCATGTAAAGTGTCACTGTTGGCATCCTATCTCTCAATGCAACGCACAGTTCTTGTGTTTACGACTTGTCATGTAAAGTGTCACTGTTGGCATCCTATCTCTCAATGCAACGCACAGTTCTTGTGTTTACGACTTGTCATGTAAAGTGTCACTGTTGGCATCCTATCTCTCAATGCAACGCACAGTTCTTGTGTTTACGAAGGTCATATGGGCTACAACAATTTCAACTTTGGTCTTGTTTTATTTATTATACTTAACTTTGGTACCTTTAACTCCAACAGAGCCAACGTCGATATTTTCAACTCGTAACTGTGTCCCGAAGTGCCAGCTTCCATTTTATCAACTTTAAAATTAAAAATTATTTGTTATTATTGATATTATTTGTTGTTTTGATAAGTTACATTATTGAATTTTACAGTATTTTACAATCACATTTTTTCATTGAACCTGATGAACAGCCAATATCTTATTTTTTTAATTATGTATACTGTAATATATCTGGGTTCCTCCTTACCGTAATAACGAAGAACATGTTTTAAAACGAACGATAGTTGTTTATTTACTCTAACTATAACACAATAAACAATTATTATTTACTATAACTCGAATAACTGCCGTAGCAAGTTCTCTTACCGAGGACCGTAGACCCCCCTCTCTATCTCTGTTCACCGCCAACTACCACTCCCCGCCCTCTGGCCACACACCGCCCTCTGGCCATACACCCGCCCGTGTAGTGTCTTCAGCTTCCACGGGCTTGTGTTCCTCCCTCCCCCTCCAACCCTTGCTCTGGGGTGAGAGTGGAGGACGCTACATTACAATGGAGGATGCTACATTACAATGCTCCCCCAGATTTCATTACCTTTAAAGGGGTTCTCACCCGCTAGATTTATTTTTTACCATATGATCTACTCCACTACACCAATCGATAATGAACCATTACAACTCGTCAGTTGAAACCTGTGAATTGTTATTAATTAATGAAATTTCTGGTTAACTGCCGCGGCGACTGTTGGTGTCAGCCGGCTTTTGGTGCGAGTATACTCGAAGCGATATATCTAGACGGCCTTGGTGTACCGCATTCGACACCGCTTAGCAGGCCGCGTTCATTGTGCATGCGTTGACTATTTCCCCTCCCAATACTACTTCTCTCTCTCTCTCTCTCTCTCTCTCTCTCTCTCTCTCTCTCTCTCTCTCTCTCTCTCTCTCTCTCTCTCTCTCTCTCTCTCTCTCTCTCTCTCTCTCTCTCTCTCTCTCTCTCTCTCTCTCTCTCTCTTTTTTTTGAGTTAATCCAACACACAAACCAGTGGCGTATACACGGGGGGGGGAGGGGGGGGGACAAAACCCCCGCCTTTTCCAAAGGAAACATGGAAAATGACCGTTTACATTACAATAGACAGTATTTCAATAGACAGGTAGATGTTTTACTTTATAATTATTGTATATTGTTGTAATTAAAAGAAAAAGCAATACGAAAAATATGCAAATTATTGATTGAGTTTCCTTTTATTAGCGGTGCTAAGGAAAAAATGTGTTGCCAGAAACTGAGTAATGTTGTTTAAGTTGGCCGCTGTAAAACGCACAGATTTGCACTAAAATGACCGTGACGAGAATTTTTTCGGGGGGCAAGCCCCCTGGAACCCCAATTATGTTTCGGCTCCACTCTCTATAATATGGGTTGAAAACCCCCCCCCTTTCCCAATTCCTGGATACGCCACTGACACAAACTGTCGGTACGCTAAATGCCGCCATAAATTGTTTGGTACTGGTTCGATAGAATACGATTTCTTTTTACTTCTTTCAGTTGCAATTAGTATGAAATCAAAATTAAGTTATCAAATATTTGGTGGTCCGTAATGCACACGTTGTCTTCTAACATACTTCTCACAGCCGGTATTTTCGCACAACAAATACATTCGGCGACTGTGGGCATAACTGAACATTCGTCACATTTGCACCAATTTTCCTTATTGTTCCTATCGCCATCGCTAATACTTTCAATAGACTCTTTGGCTTTCTCTATTTCTGCCAATTCTTCTGCAGAATATTCGGGCTCAAACTGGTACACAGCAGTAGCCATCGAGAAATATGATACGCAAAGTGTTACAATTACGAGACGATGCAATGCAAACCCGTCACCCTGACTGACTGACGACACGTGCCTGCCTGTCTGCCTGCCCCTCCTTCCACTCGTTAACCCTCCTCCGAGCATCGTGTGACTCGACAGTCGACACCCGCCGACTCGACGTGCACAGCAACGCACAGCAACGCTCAAAACGAAATGGAGCACCCGATTACACATCTTTATTTTGTACCTGAACGGAAGCTCCGATTACAAAACCAAAATATACGAAATACGCAGAAAAGAAAGACGCAGCGAAAAGTATTACATCATTTTTTTTTTGGAGCAGAATCCTCCAAGGTCCCAAGGCATTAAGGTCGTCCCAATGCTATTTCTTATGGGAGATTTTCGCCGATGGGACCTAGCTCGAAAATCACTAACTTTGATATTTTTTTCCCGGGTTATGGTGAACCCGATTTTGTGTCTTTTAGTCGCTAATTTCATAGCTAATTAGCCTTAGTTAAACATATTTTTTTGGTGTAGCGGGTGAGAACCCCTTTAAAATAAATAATGAAATCTTTACTGTAATGTCATAAACACTAATCACAGTTCCATTTAAAAATTACACACAAATGACGTATTAATATCAATAATCGGTATCACGAATGAATTTACGATGATACATAAGTCCATTACACGGGTTCAACATACCGCTTTAAATTTGTAATGTTATGGACACCCTTGTCCTTATCATTTTTGTCAATAAAACGATATGCACTATGCCCTACCACATTCCCAGTTATGAATGGGCCTTCATACAACAGTAAAAACGTCTCTATTTCGCTGTCCAAGGCACTATACACGTGATTACTTTTCAATAACACCACATCGCCCACACCAAAACCGGTCGGCTTGCTGTTGTTGTCATGTCGCGCCTTCCGCCTCGCTACGTCGACCGATGCGCGCTCTTGTAAGAAGTCCTCTCGGAAGCTGCCCTGGTCGAACACTTCAATGGTTTGAACACTCCTTACGTGCAGGTTGTCTTCATCCCTGGACGTGTGTGCAACCGGAAACAGCGTAGCATCCTGTCCGGTTAGGCGTCGTTTTCCCGTGTGGTCCTCTTCCGATGCCACTTGTTCCGCCTCCACACGAAGCACACTGTCCTCCAGTGCGTCCTGAAACGTGATGTTATTCACCCTCTCCCCACGGTTACTATCGGCGTCGGTGTTGCGTCGATAGTCCTGAGCTCGAGGTTCCCTCCAATTCCCCGCGCTGTTCTGCTGCCGTGGTCCTTTCGCCGAGTACATGTTACCAGCTGCGGTAGCGCCTGCCTGGTATCGCGTGTAGTCTCCGGTGGTGGCACCGTCATAGCGTTGTCCTCTCTCGCGGTCTCGGCGTCGCAGCGCTGCATCGTCCATGCCCCTCAGAAGCTTCAACATCGCCTCCGGCGTCGTGACGTGAGAGGCCAGTATAATGTTCTCTACGTTCGATGGAAGCAGATGCGACATACGTCGCACGAACGTCGCGTCCGACATCGATATCGAAATATATTTAATTTTGTGCATCCATGATAAAAAAAATTCCGTCATTGTACCATGGTTTTTCTTGTCGTAATAGTCCTGTTGTAGTTTGTATATTACCGAGTCATGGCGTTCCTCGGACCAGAACATGTCTTTGAAGTCCGCCGCGAATGCGTCCCAGCACGGCCATGTCCGTTGGAACGCACCTCCCCAATCTTTTGCGACACCCTCAAGCTGGCGCAGTGAAATGGCGAGCCACTGGTTCGCCGGTACCCCCGAATTGAATTAACGTGGAGTGGATGTCATTCAAAAATTCGATGGGGTTGACTGTTCCATCATCACGGAACTTCGGGTAGACCGGTTGCAGACTCGGCTGCGTCGAATGTAGTAGTGGTGGTAGAATACTACTTACGGGAAATGTCTCATTTTGCTGTGGAGACGACGGCTGGGTCGAGAATAGTCCCTGCTGTGTGCTCGCCTCCCGACGTGGAGACGTGTCTTGGTGTGGTGGAGGCCGGCCGGCCACCTCTAACACGTTTAAGCGCTCCACCACGGATGATAGCTTGTCGTTCATCGCAGCCATCATCTCGCGCACCACGTTCGCTATTTGAGTGTCCACTCCGTCCCCATCGCAGTCGGGACTTTGCTGCACCCGTCGTTTCGGCATTTTTGTGGATAGATAGTATATTAGTCCAATATGAAATGTTCACGTTAAAAAAAAAAAAAAAAAAAAAAAAATTGTCACAAGCGAAAACAAACAGTCACAAAGCAAACAAAACACAGTCACAATTTACGTTGGGCGCCAATGTAATATATCTGGGTTCCTCCTTACCGTAATAACGAAGAACATGTTTTAAAACGAACGATAGTTGTTTATTTACTCTAACTATAACACAATAAACAATTATTATTTACTATAACTCGAATAACTGCCGTAGCAAGTTCTCTTACCGAGGACCGTAGACCCCCCTCTCTATCTCTGTTCACCGCCAACTACCACTCCCCGCCCTCTGGCCATACACCCGCCCGTGTAGTGTCTTCAGCTTCCACGGGCTTGTGTTCCTCCCTCCCCCTCCAACCCTTGCTCTGGGGTGAGAGTGGAGGACGCTACATTACAATGGAGGATGCTACATTACAATACTGACAGTAATTTTTAGCCTTTCACTACAAGGCTAGTTGATAAAATTCATAACTTTCTTATTTTACACGTAATTTCTTTCAAACTTTGGTAGCAAATTTTGACATTCTATGTTATATTTGCATTGATTATAATTTAAGATCTTTATGAGTACTTCCACTACAAATTACACTTCTAATTGATAAGTAAACAAAAACAAAATTTCTTTGATTTTTGTTTTAAATTATAATAATTTTGAATTACGGTAATAAAAAAATCTATGTCGACATTGTATGGTTCGTTACAAAACGTCTGATGTATAAAACGTGAACAGTCCATACACTGGGTTTTAAATTGATTTCCCCACATAGCCTACAAATATCAGTTTTAGCCTGGCACTTGCTGGGTTAAACCTAATTCTTGTAGGCAGATGGTATAGCTAGAAGTAGTGCCATACTGGAACATTCAATTAGGTTAGGACAACTTACTCTTATATTAGTTTGGGAAGTCTCTTCATTGCTAACATGCTACACATGATGTGCAGAAAGAATGAATGGAAGTAGATCTAGATGACGTCACTAAGAAGATGGGTTTGCCCTGTTGCTGTGAAGCTTGTATGGAAGTTATTTTAAGTTTGTTTACTGGAGTAGGCCCCTACAGGGACTAGAAGGAATTCTGCCACTTGTCTGACATCACTTGCAACTCTCCTCTGTTTGGCTAATTGACTAATTCTAAACCAGTTTCTTTCTTTTATAGCTCAAAACGATTAGTTCCTTGGTTGCGGCTGATATTTCGAAGCCGGCACCTTCTAGAAATGTATTATCAACCTTGGAGTTATGTGGCTAAAACAGGTATGATGCCATTCGTTATCTTCTAGGTCACTAGTCTAGTCCTGGACAACAAAATAATTAGGATGCACAATGATAAAATATGTGACCATTATGATGTGATAAATTATATAACGTACCTGTTCACAGGATTTGAAGACAGCTTGCAGAGTTTGGACCGACTAACTGAGATAAAATTTGAATTACCAGTGGATTTGGCCGTACGGCAGTTTCAGAACATAAAAGATGCGTTTTAAGAATACGATGTTTAGGCATTATTAACAATCTATAAATAGCACCAAGTGTTAGATAGTTGCGTAGTATTACACCTAAACTATTAAAATTTAATAGTTATGTTCTGAAACATTATTTATATTTACCTTTACAGAGTTGTGATTTTGTTTTGTTTGAAATATTTTATTATTTATTACGTGCTGTCTGTTAATGTTCAACAATTATTAATTATTACCCTTGAAATATAGCTACCAATTTATCACACACACTGTTCCTTTTTTGTGCATTTGTATGGGTGTTGGAAGGATGAGGGTTGCAATTAGGAATGCACATTTTAACCGCACGGCCTTCACACGGACCACATGGTGCGGACACAGCCTCCGCTCACAGGTCATCGTGTCACTTAGTCACTCCCACCACTTCCTTCCAGTGCAATTTCCATCAGATCCATTCACATCAAGTTGCATTTTTCATCCCTCTCATCAACAAGGGCCATTCATTCTTCCAGTGCCTTGCTACTATTTGTGAAATGTGTTATTGGAATATGATTTTAATTTTTTGTAGGCCTAGTTATTTTAAAAAAGTGCCAGTACATACTGCATTCTGCCAGAAAAATAGCACCAAGGTTTTGTAATGTATCAACTTCAATCTAATCTAATCTAATTTAATTTAAAGAATACTACAGTACAGAGCAATTGAACACAATCTCCCAGATTGATTTGTACTCTTGCCAAATAATGTACAGACAAGGAGGCAAGTTTGACATTAGCTAACAAAAAACTATGATTCAAAACAGATTTTAATTAGATTAGGAACAGAGCTAGCTACAGACATGATTGGTTGTATCAGAACTACTACTTATGTTCACAGTGATAAAGATTCCAGTTCAGCTATGAGATCAATATGTTGGAATTGATCAGGTGTCATCGTAAACCGTTCCAGCAGCTTCATCCGTTTGTCATCCGGAGTGCAGTAGTATAGTTGGAGCTGGTTGGCTAAGCACAAGGCTTCAGTTACATTCTAAAACAACATTTAGCATTGGTTTAGGTTAGCTCTAAAAATCTCATATAATCAATCATCATTAAAGACCATGAACGATACATACAAGTATATCTTTGTTGTATTCCCCATGCATAAGCACAAGTCCTTTCTCGCTGAGTTCGGTGTAATGCACTAATGTCAAACACACCAGAGCATTATCTTTGTGGGCCTGGTAGCTGATTAGAGGTGTAAAATGCACTTCGTTGCCAGCAAACTGACAGAGAATATATTCGTATCCTTGCCCTCGAGGTAATGGGAAGAGGAACTGTAACAGAAAGTAGGTAATGAAGAAATGAGAAACGAAACAAATACAGTCCTAAGCAATAACTATACCGCAAGCAATACCCCCTAAACTCGGTCCCTATCCAAGATACACGCCGGTAAAGAGGACTCCTCAAAGGGCGGATTATTTCCCGCTCACTGTGCAAGGTTGTAAACGTCAAGCTTGTCACCAGGAAGGATGCACAGTTTTAAAAAAAAGTGACCACCAATAATATCTATTCAAACACCCACTTGACAATAGGAAGACGGGGGCTCAGGATTCTGTCCCTTTTCTAAGGGTCGACCATAATTATCTCTTGCTTCGACGGTCCATGTGGTTTGGAGCTGTCTTTACTATGTTAGAAGCTAAGTGGTTTGCCAAATAAAGGGGATGATTGACAGCATAAGTCTCCAACAATAAGAAACAGTTCCTTTTAGTTCTCATTTTGCCGGCGTGTATCTTGAATTGGGACCGAGAATAGGTATAACTATTCTGACAACATACAACATCCTTGTCATTCACATATACTTGGAAGCAGTCCCCCCCCCCCCCCCCCCCCCTTTCCGAATTGCAACTACCATGTATCGAACCACACAACGGCATCAACATCAAGGTTAGCGTTGTGAAGAATAACGTGTATGGCGATTTGTATGCCTTTGTTTATAAGTGAAAAACATAAAATTAGTTACTTACAAATGGAAATTGTTTGCCCCTCAAAGTTATTCTGTAATACTTTTCAGTTGGTATAGTAGCTGAAATGGCTTCTTTATTCTTGTGATATTCTTCCCAAATCTAAAACAAAGAGTTAGATAAAATATTTGCTTGCATAGACTATGTCATAGAAAGCAATATTTGGCTTTTTAGAATAACCTGCTTGATTTCTTCTGAATTTTTATGCAAAATTAGTTCCGTTCTCATGATATCATGAAGAGCTTTCCGTTTTGTGCATGTAGGAAGACCATTCTTTAAATCTGTTTTAGCTTTTGATTCCATTGCCGTTGAGAATGGCCTCTCTTCCACTGGAACTTCTTCCACTTTACTCTTCTTAAGATGAACTTTTTCAAGCCGCTCCACTAGCTTAGCTGGATCTGTCCTGAAATTGCAATAGTACTCAATAACTAACCAATAATAGACCAGTGGTTTCCAACCGGGGTGCTGTAAAATTTCCGTTGAAATTGAAAAATTCTTGTTTCTGAACATTTTGCTAATTAATACTGTAAAACAAAAAAATAATTATTTGTATTATAACAGTACAAAAGAAAAAAAAGTCTAACCACTACCACTATTGAATGTTCGGTGAAATATATATTACATCGAGGATGCAACATTTTATACTGCTGATTAAACAAACCCACCCCCCCCCCCCCCTCAACCCTGAAGGATAACAGTTCAGAAACAACTTAGAAAATGGGATCAAATTTTTGCTGCAGTTTTCAGCCTCATATGTGCGAGCTAGGCCGGTTGCACACCAAACTGACGCGTCTGTGGTCGGATCTGGTGAGTGGTAGCTCTATTTCATTTCCACGACTCAGGTCATGAGGGTGTGCACACCAAAACGACGGCGATCGGCTGAATAATCAGCTAGCAGATGCACAACATGTCCTTGACTGGCGAAAGTTGACACAAAAGTGCATGCGAGATGTGGGGGGGGGGGGGGGGGGGGCACCCGACCCGACAAAGATGCTGTATACAGCGTCGTGAGACAACAATGTTTTCAAGCGACTAGACACATGTCAGATCGGGTCAGTGTGAACAGCCATTCATTTATATGTGCACGATCCGGCTAGTCGCCATGATTTACATCGTCCCGAATTTGGTCGGGTCGGTTTGGTGTGCAACCGTCTAAGTGTTTTCAACATTAACGAACAGTAAATCAAAGAAAATAGAAAGACTTAAACCTATATCAGTTGAAGAGGAAACGAAACAAGAGTATGGTTGTCCACCATCCTGTCACATTCAAGACATTTGCAAAAAACGTCAAAGCTATATTTCCCTTGACCTAATAGCCTTATGAATGTTATATCTAACTAGGGCCTAAGCTATAAGTAAGTTTTTTTACAGTAATGGAAAGGGGCGTAGGCCTAGGTTTCTTACTAACCCAAATCTATAGCCTAGGCCTAGGCCTAGCCTATATAGGGCCTAGCCTATACAAGAATACAAACTTTTGCAATTTTGAGATCTTATCTGCATATTTATCATAGTGTGGATTCGTCTTCAGCGTCTCTAAAACTTCTTCAGCGCAGAATGGAGACGTCGTCATTATGCTTCTTAAAATCACTAGTTTCTCAAAACGAGCCCTTTTCAGATTTAACAAAACATAAGAATTTATTAAAGAGCCCATGAGCGACATTGATACATCGAAATAAAAATCCGCTTGTAAGGTTAGGTTATATTCGTGCAACCAATGATTTTCAACATCTATCGTCCAACAAACACCCATGTTCGTGCCCATGTTATCACAATCGAAAGTCGGCAGCCATGACGGAAAAAAGCTGGTTGCTAACCTTCAGCGTTGTTTCAGCGTTGTTCCAAACATGCCAAAAGATCTTTGTTCTCCTTGTATTTTACACACACAAAAATAAAATACTGATACTGACTGATGGTGAGACCGTTGATTAAACACCATTTCAATACCTGTTCCTTAATCGATTATAGGGTTACAAGCAGTGTCATCATCTGTGGATGCACCTACAGCGGTAAATTTAAAATACAAACTCAACGAAGTTATTGGTGTTGTTTACCATAGTAATCATAAATATAATCATAATGATAGATATAATAACACGATTATCAAAGGTAATCATTGGAGGGATTACTAGCCTACGAGTTGTGGGTGCACGAGCCACTCGTGGTAATAGTTATTGCTCGCTGTGGACTAGGCCTATTGCCACGAAAATGGTTCCACGATAATCGTGGAAAAAGGGAAATAGTGCTTATGTCGTTTGTTGTGGAATTCGAAGAAAGATAGTGAATTTGGTGTCGGGAAGTGTGTAGGTCTAATTATTATAACAATTATGATTATGAACGAGACTTTTTGTATGTAATAGACATACTTTCGTTTAGCTTCAAGTTGATCGACTAGGGGCTTGGGCCTATCGTAAATCGTTTTATAGGTTATGTGTACATCACATAGGCCTATGCCAAGCCGTACACGGCTTGGCATAGGCCTATGAGCTGGCTGACGTTCGTACTGGGTCTAATGCAATCCCTAGGCCCCCCTACAGGGTGCCATTGTGTGCTGCGAGTCCATGAGGTTGCCAGTGCATAATAGGCCCTTAATAAGCTCTTGCTTTGGTATACTTTTAATCGTAAATTGTAGACATTCAGTTTAACTGTTGGTGTCTTGAAGGTTCTGTCATTGTGAGGGACTAGGCCTAGATTGGTTCTGTACACTAATCCTAGAATAGCCGCCGAGGCCTAGGCCCTAGCCCTATCCGTCGGCCAACTAGGCCTATCCTAGGTCTATGTTCTAACGACCCTGTTTGTTGTCAATATAGTGTGGATTCGTGTTTAGATTATGCTTAGTCTAGGCCTATCTCTAGTTCGTCCAGTGCTTCGTTCCATTTATTTTTGATTGACGACTAGGCCTAGACTTGGCTTCATAGTGAGCTCTAAGCATCTACCGAGCATTATCACAATAACAATTTAGGCTAGGCCTAGGTAGACCTAGTTCTAAGCCCTTCATTTGCCAGTCATAACATTATTAAGGAACAATATACCTTATTGAAATGAATAACAGCAGCAAATCATTCGTCCATGTTAAACAAGAGATGTCTTCACCCAAATCTCAAACTACCATTTTACGTGAAAATGTGGAACCTATTATCATCAGTTGGCCTACCAATGCAACAAGTAAACCTAGGCCTTTAGGTCATTTAAGTGACTTACATAACAAGTATGTTCAGCCCTTGATACCAGTGGTTCCTATTAAATCAAGAATGAATCCAGCATTAATTGATTTTGTGGACATAACCAAAGAGTTTTCCTCTACGACCTTTGTGAACGGAGCAATGAAGGTGGGTACCTATTTTGTTTGTTTGGGCCTGTGTAGTCTTGTGTTGTTTTGAACTCGACTGTCAAATGTTGGCAAAGTATTTTCCCACCTCCCCCTTGTTTTGAGCTCAATTTACCTCATCCTTATCATCTCCTGTCTCACTTTTATCCGTAGGTAGACAAAATCCTCAGAGCTCAAGCTGCCTAGTGCCCCACCATCACCAGGATCCTGTAATCACTAGTCCACTGGTGCATCAAGTACCTAATCTTGTCTTGAAGTTTTCCAGTTTGTAGCCTACTCTCCTTCCAGTTCCTCTGTCAATTCGTTCTATTCTGGTACTGTACTACAAAACTACAAAATGAACGTAAGCTACCAGCTGCACAACCATGCAGCAATAATATGAACATTGTTTATTTATTAAACCTTAAATACCCTAATATCCATGTCCTTTCTCAATCAGTTTGTCACAGTTAAACCCTGAAATGCTTGGAAGGGTCAACGTGCTTTAAAACAAAATTTAAATACGTCTAGGCCTACATAAATTTGCTAAGTATCCAGGCGCGGACTGGCTAAGGATGCCGGGATGTGATTGCATCCCGAGCCCCCGGGCTGCCACAAGAAAGTTCTTGTGATGTAAATACTTTTCTGTGTTTTGCTAAAAAAAATCTTAACCCCGGAACACTATAAGCATTATTTTGAAATTATAATTGAATTTATTGTAATATTTATTGTAAATATTCAATGTAGGCTAATTAATTGAATATACTGTAATTGAAATTATTTTGTTACTGGTATGGTGGTCTCTGTTAATTGCACCCTAAAATTGCATTTTAGGCCATAAAATTCAATGCAACCCCAATTTTTTTTTAACTTCTTTGGCGTATTTGCCTCTGGTTTCTGGGGCTTTGCCCCAGACCCCAGCTGCGCCACGCCACCTTCTGCAGGCCCCCCTGAAACCCAGCATCCCGGGTCTTTTTATCCCAGTCCGCCCCTGTAAGTATCTATCTATAAGATTATTTATATCTATCACTATCAGCTGCAGCACTCCTGTTGAGATTCGATACAAAGCTAAGCTGTGAGGAAGAGAGTGGAGACAACAGGACAGTTGTGCATGCAAATACTGATGGCTATGCAGTAACAGACCTCACAATTAATGTTAGTCTGTAAAATTGCTTTCAGTTACGTAATAAAATAAACGGGATTACAACGTTAAATGCTCCATCAACAGGCGAATCTTGACTGGCACGCAAAAGCGGTACTATTTCATTATTGAAACAGTCAATTTTGTCAATGAAATCAATAGATAGGTCTACTGTATCACAAAATCAATATCATAACCTAGTCTAGTCCAAATATTTCGCACTAAAAAATTGAATTTATTGATTGATAGTTATGCTCATCCCTGCAATGTAGAATTGCATGCTATGCAGAATACACTTCAACATGCTAGCCTATATATAATTATTGTAAAATAATGGAACCATTAATAAAAAGTAATATTGAAAGAATCATTGTCCAACCGGCTGTAATATTTATCAATATAGAAAATGCAGATGAAAGAGTAGGCCTAAATGATGAATCAATCAAGTATTGAATAGGAATGTGATAAAAGTTTTTTTCTTACAGGAAGAAGCTATCACTATTCATGATCCAGATTCCACATGCGAGAGCCCTGACGAAACCTACTTGAACTCAAAGTACCTTAAGATAGAATATGACACCAACCAAGATACTACACTGGAAGTTCCTGTTGAAACATTTGTTTCTGATAATAATGAAATCCAGACCATCCATGTTGGCAACTACTCGAACGTACCACGGGATGATGTTAACTCGCCCACCGAACAAAGTTTCGATGCTTCGAGAGATTCGTCCGGAATTTGCTATGTTACACTTCATGCTGAGAGCAAAGGAGCAGCCGATCGCGATCATATTAGATCTTTAATCCCACCCCCAATAGTACGATTTACACGACCCAGAGAAACACGTTATACTTGTGAGTAAATAAGAGTGTAATTCCTCTGTATTTACTATTATAAATGTACCTAGGCCTACTACAAGTGATTCTTTTCTTTTGGCATGAAATATTTTGGAACAAGCTGATTCCAAAGTTGTATGTACATATATATAAAAAAGATTTGTGTAGTATAAGCCAACAACATCTTCAGTAAGTTTTTTCTCATTGTTAGATATTCGTCATCTATTCTGCAGCTGGGCTGGGGTGATGTGGTTTCATGAGGACTAAAAACTGGATTAACAAAATTTCAAATATTCCTATCATTACAGTTGTCATTATGAAAACCGATTAACTATAAATAGGCTACTTTAAATTGTTCCACTTAAGTCTTTCCCTTGTAGACTTTCCACTATGTATTAAATTAACCTTTTCTTTATAGTTCTGTTTCTTACCTCGTCTAATTTTGTTAGATCTTTACCTTTTACTAGGAATTTCATTTATGATGTTTTCAGTCATCTCTCCACTTTCCTCCTATTGTTCAAATAAGTTATGTATGGGAATAAGATATATGTGCTGTTATAATAATTAATTTAAAATTTAAACAGTATAAACAATAAGTGCAGAGATATGCAAAAGCCAATTAGAACAATGATTTGTGAATGTTGCTTAAGTAGTTCTGGTGGTCTAGTTTAGAGAGGTCCTTACAACATTTGGTACTTCTCAAGTTCTCATTGCTTTGACCATTATTGGATGTAAGATGCAGTACAATGTTAAATTCTGACACTGCAATTATGTCGTGCATGGGCGTACAGACTAGATAGATGGATAGATAGTAAGTTTCAAGCCCATGTCTGTGTGGTGCTTTGTGAATTTGGACCTGGGCATTTACAAGTTAGCTTTCTTGCACCACTTCATAACTGTTAAATACTAGCCCCAATGAAAGTACAGTATTCGCATACTGACCTCAGATTATGTACTTCTCCTTTCATGGGTGCTAATTCAACGAAAGTCAGCACATTCCTGACTCTTGTTCTTTCACATATTTTTAAATGCAGTCTTCCGCTGAGTAGGCACAAACACAAATGTGTTTGACCTCGCCCACCGTTCCAGGCAGTGGCGGCCCGACCATGCAAATTTGGGGCCATGGCCCCGCGAGCGTTAAGGGGTGGGTGGGTGGGTGGTTGGGTGGGTGGGTAGGTAGGTAAGTTGGTCGAAACCATAAATTAAAAAGGTAATTGTAAAACAAAATGAGTTGCTAAGATAATGATAATGCTTATCTACAAAATACTAATACAGAAACACTTCTAATACAACAACTCGGCGTAAAATAGAGTACCAAATCATCTTTCCTTAAAAGCCAAAACGATTTACAAACAAATCATTCTTATTGCGCGCATAAAAGAAAATGGAGGAATAGAGAAAACATTCATTTTGTTACGCCGATTTTTATAGGTGTGTATAAAACGTGAAACAACCACCTCTGGTGGCCGTGGCATCGCCCCACAACCCGCTTGACTTCGAATCTTCACCCCATCCCATTACGCCATTATGAATACTGTCTGGAATACCTAAATGCGTATACTGATAAAATCCAGTTATCTTATTTTAAATCCCATATTAACTGTCTACAATAAACAGGCGCGTAGGAAGGGGGGGATGGAGGGAGATTCCCCCACACACCACACGGATACCCGGGTAAACATCCACCAACTAAATTTCATATTTCACCAGTGAATAATAATTGCAAAAACACAGAGGGACCCACGCCCCGGAGAAAGCCACGATCTTCGTCACAAGATACATTTCCTCTGCCTTTGTTTGCACTTTGTAGCATTACAAAATAAAAGCGAATGGGTGCTTGAATGTTAGTGGCGTAATTAGGGAAGGGGCGGGTTATGGCCCTCAAAACGTATTTATTTAAGCCTAAAAACCGAGAAATAACTAATATAGCAAGGAAATTTTTTGCCTTCGGCGAAAAGGCCTCCGGCGGCTGGGGCTCCGCCCCAGACCTCGCGAGTTGTTCGCTCTTTGCGCTCACAATTATTCCCCCCACTTGGTTTAGAGTTCCTACGCGCCTGACAATAAATGGATAGTCATTATAAACTTAAACGAATAAACTTAATCATTTAGAATTTAAATATTACTATGTATATTAGCGGTCAGTAATCGTATTTGGCGCTTGCTTAGGCCTACTGTCGGCTCACCAACGTTTCAATTGGACGTAGTTATGCAGAAAGGAACCAACCCACAAATATTTTTTTTTTGAGAAAAATAGTTCCAAGCATCGACAATAGAGGCCTCCAAGTATGTGTTAATTCCCAACTTAGTATTATACATGTGCTGCCTTCTATACGCACCAGAACCAACCCACACAAGAAAATTCAACATTTCGTATTTTGCAGAAAGGAACCAACCCACTTGGTTCTAACCTGCTACCGGTAGGCTACACAAGAAATCCTACATTTTGTATTTTGCAGAAAGGAACCAACCCACTTGGTTCTTTTCTGCTTAATGTGAGATTGAGAATGCAACATTTTATGTTTCTTTCCATTCTGATCATTATATTTTGTTGTTGTTGTTTTCAGAACATTTATATTTTTTAAATGTGATTTTAAGGATAAAAAGAAGAATCCCATATCTATCTATAAACCCAAAGTTCGGCCGGATGTTTATGTTGAAAGCAGAGTAGGAAGCCGTTGCAATTATTGAGATTAATGTTACAAAAATGGAAGCATGGCGGGATTGAAAGTTAAATTAATCCACATATATAAAAACTACTACCTATTCATTTAAAATCCTAATATATCACTTTTTGTCAAACTTTATTTCATCAAATATAGTAAAAGCAAAGGAACCAACCCACATTTTATTTTTTGTAGTTGACTTATCCTAGTAAGCAGAAAGGAACCAACCAACATTTTTCGTATTAGCAACCAAAATACAAATATTTTTGGAAATATTTTCTTCTCCTTAAATTTACATAAAACTAGTGTATTTAACATGATTTTGTAGATATCGTGGGGTTAATGCAGATTTTATGATAAGAAGTAATACTAGAACCGCTGTAACTATTTTTCAGATATGTGTGGGTTGGTTCCTTTCTGCATAACTACGTCCAATTATAATTATGTTTTTAGTAACACATTTGTGTTCATTAACATCACATAATTTTATTAGAACAACTTTTCTTTTTATTTCATTCTAAACTAATAACTTGTTATGAACATTTTCCACCCCTCCCTCTTAATCCTATTCAATTTCAAAGAATCAAGAATATGAAATTATTTAAGAGCCATACATCTATGCATGACACTTACAATAAAAAAAAAACTGAAAAGCAAACAAGTTACACATTTCCAGACTGCCTCTACTCCTCTACGAACGCTTAAATCCACATTAAAAAAACTCTATAACAAAATTTCGCCTATGGCGCTGTTGTGAGGGGCTTTCCCCCCACACCCTCCATTCATTCGCACCCGAAGTCGATTTCCACGACGTCGGTGGTGGGTGGTATATGCTACTAATTTGGCCCCGGGCATATCAAGAAGGTCAGGCCGCCACTGGTTCCAGGTAACTAACGGAAGGTCGTAATTTATCCCTAATGGAGCTGTTTCAATTAGATGGTAGGAACTAGAAAAGTAGAAAATTAGTTGGTACCATTAGACTCTATCTCGTAAGCATGAGAATACTTACGTTAGGCCAACTTTAATGTTGTGTAATATAACATCGTAGTAATACTCTTGTTTCTGTTCCAGGCAAGCCGAAGCGAGGTATTATGTTGTACAGAAAGGGTCGTATGGTTGCCGACATGCACACTAACATCTCTGTTCAAGAGTTTAAAGCTCAGCTCAACGATACGTCTGACATCATGGGACCGATGGTGATAGCACCACCTACCAAATATTTTATGAACAACTTAAATACTAAAGGTGCAAACAAATTGTTTGCAAACCCTGGTAAGCTAGATTGATCTAAAGAGTACTTACTTAATTATTCCAGCAACAATTTCTTGGTGGGTTTCTAGTATATGATGTGGGATTATGGTTCATGATAGATTATGGATTATGATTATATGATATAGGATTATGGTGTGGGGAATATGAACATGGTTAATTTCAAACTCATTAATTTTTTATTTCATTTACTATTATGTACTGAAGGCTATTTCTATTCATATCGTAATGTTAGCAACGCTATTTATACTGCCCCATAGGTTCAGTTGTGTCTTCGTGAAATCATTGGGTTTGTAGTACTATAAACCCAATGGTGAAATTGGTCTACGGAAGGATTATCATTGTTGTTTTGTCTTGGACATCAGCAAGGTTCATCTATGTTTGGGCCTTTGCTCAGCATTTCGCTAGAGTTTGGATTTAATTTTATTAAAAAGAAACCTGGTAAAAGTGAATGTTTAAAAACAACTAGTTAAACTATACACTGTTCCTTATCAAGATTTAAAAAAAAAATTAAAGCTTCAATCTTGCCAAGGAACAGTACTACAAGTAAACACGGCACCTACTAGTTGTATTATAGGTAATTAATTCTCTTATCTTTACTTTCAAAGTGTTGCTGTTGTGTTGATGATCTTGATAACCACATTTTGTAATAAGTATATATGTGGGATTAAAGTCAGAATCTTTCAAGTGTAATTGTTTGTAAATAATCTGTTCTCTGCTTAGCATCTTGTTAATAAGTAGGCCTATGTTGTTAATAGGACGGCCTTTGAGCTCCACGTTGGCAAAGAATTATACCCGTCACTTGACCATGAAGCAAATACACGGAGAACAAACATATGCTGACCTGGTTCTTCAACCATTGACATTAACATCCAAAGGTGAGGGCCCTTTATTATAGGTAGGCTAGCTGTAGGCTAATCTGTACATTATATTGTACAGATTTATTTTTTTTGTTTTGCTAGCCTAGGCCTAGTCTGAGTACTTAAAAAGAAGCAAAGCTTCCTTTGTCTTAAAATTCTATCCATGCCCTGTGCTTTGTAGTAATTCACCTTTATCCATAGTACCCTAAACTATCTATGTTGTCAAATCAAAACTATGTAGTAAAAGGCCAGGTTGTCTTTAAAAACTTTCATCTCCCTTTGTATCGTGCTCAATTCACCAACTTTGGATGGGAAACGGCAACATTCCTTGTTCGGTTTCCATCCACACGTATTGCCGAACATACGTCAATGGCAATTGTTCGCCGAACACACAACGTCTCGAGCTAGCTTTAGAGTAGCTGGCCAAGAGAAGACTAATTTGGCTGTGACCTAGCTAGTTTTCAAAATCTTATGCTCTTTAAAATATGAAAGCATGGCACTATGCCCTTGATTCCTCTTCTCTACAAACGATTAGTAAATATCAGAAAACTTGCATTATATATAGAGATACGTGAAAGTGACATAGGCGATAAATTTGTGATTGATTATTTCCCGTTTCTTTTTTCTTCCCATATTTGTGGATATTTTACATCATCAGAAGTTCGAATTTATGAAAATTGAATCAGTGACAAAATGCAACAAAGATTGAGCTACAATATTCATATTCGTGAATAAATGGGACAGGTGCGATAAATGGATTTTTTCTCATATTTTGCAGCAAAATTGCCTTTTTGGCAGTAAAATTCGTAAATTTGGTGCCGAGCTCGAAGGAAATTGACTTTCCAACATCCTGTGTGCGACTTACTCAAACACTTCTCAAACGTTGCCCCCTCCCCTCCCTCCCACTACCCGACCAACCGATCAAGTAGTCTCTCATTGCTCAAGGTTATTAGATCTTGATCACAGTAATTGCTTAGCCTACAGCAGGGGGAGCTTGCCGTACCCTGTCTTGTTGCCGTCTACTTGTTTCCATATTTTTTTATCACACCTTGCCATCATCCAAAGTAGGCTATTAATACATTATAAATAATAAAAAAAATATATATACCGTACTACAAAACATTATAAATTGAAAGTGATATCAAATGAAAATGAAAGTGCTATTTTCATGTATCTCTAAAACCTAAATGTATTATATTTATTTATTTATCTATTAAAGAAAGGTTTTATTACATCATACATGCAAGATAATGTTGAATCTTGTCTTGTGTAGCAGGTCCATCCAAGCCGAAACAAATCTCCCGAAAGCGTGGTTACCCAGCAGCGGAAGAGCATCAGCAATCACTGCTACGTCCCCAACGCCTTGCTCCTGAGACAGAGCACGTGCAAGGCTTAGAAAGCGGGAAGCGTGGTTACCCAGCAGCGGAAGAGCATCAGCAACAATCACTGCTACGTCCCCAACGCCTTGCTCCTGAGACAGAGAGTGTGCAACGCTTAGATAAAGGTTAGTTAACGTCTCCCTTTTCAGTAGGCCTACCACGGATGAGTAGGAATAAAATAAATATCTAATTCTCAAGTAAAAAGTATTTTATTAATTTCCGGGAAGCGTGGTTACCCAGAAGCGGAAGAGTATCAGCAATGAGTGCCGTTACGTCCCCTACACCTTGCTCCTGAGACAGAGCCTGTGCAAGGCTTGGATAAAGGTTAGTTAACATCTCCCTTTTCAGTAGGCTTACCACAGACAAGTAGGAATAAAATAAATATCTTATTCACAAGTAAAAAGTATTTTATTTTTGCTTAAAAAACTCTCAAACTATTTGCTTACTCATTAAAATGGAAATATATTTACGTTGATCTGGTTTTTCAATCGTTCGTTAAAGAGTGGGTTACATTTAAATTTCAATCAGTTGATTAGGTTGAGCTGGTATTTTTCAATTGCTTGTTGTTAAGTAATCGACTGTTAAAACATGTAAACGGACTCGTTACTTAACTGGCAGAACTTCGGCCAAATACGCGTTAACAGATGTTAATGAGCCTCAAGATAGTGATTGTGGAGAAATGCTATGATTTATATTTGTCTTCTGATGATGGAATTAATGATAAGATTGATTTCATTCACTTTTTACTACATTGAGCAAGACGTAAGAAACATGTGTGAATACTTGAATTACCCTACTCCGAGCTTCCGTGTTTACCAGACAAATAGTTAAGTTTGAATTAAGCTTAGAGCCCACCGTCTAGTCGGGAATGAACTCGGAGATAGGCATAATCGTAGTTGCATCACCGTGTTCTTCGCGGGTGGAGAGGGGACTAAAATATTGAAAAATGGTAGACAAAGATTAGCTAACTCAGACCCTTGTTGTACACCCTACCAATAAGCACTCTTCTTTAAAGCTATATGAGGGCCTTTATATGGCATTTATTTGTGTAACATAAACAGTTAACATAACATCTGGTTTGGGTATATCGATTACATATTTAGGCCTACTTGGTATAATAAATAATAATGTTAGTTTGTGTTATCCTTAGAAATGCTTCCAGACGATGATGTTATTATTATTGAAGACTTTTCCATGAATCTCACTGAGCAGGAATCCCAAGAAAAGGGTGAGTGTTTGTTTAGACTTATCACTTATTACCTTCCTCGGGGTGTGTGTTGTACATTTGCCCTGGTTGATCATGGAGTGTTCTTCTTGTTCATGAGCTGTGACTGTCTGCCTGTAATTTGGTGGCTTACAAGCCTCCAACAAGACACTTCTCCCAGAAGTATATTCAGTCATCTCTGTAGTCCATAATGGACGAGTGGTGATTTACCCGCCCCCTGACGTCACGAAGGAACGTGGCGCCCATAGTTGGGACAAATCCGCGAACTGTTACGCTTTCACGCGCTTAATGTACGACACTTATCTCGTTCTAGCTGTTATAATATTCACTTTTCAGGTAAAACCTATAGGAAAGCGTAGTTAGTTCACATCCCAGTGCTCAATATAAAGGTTAGTTCAAAATTATAGACCCAGTAGTTAACTTGTTATAACAATTCGCACATCAAAAGGATAAAATGAGCAACGCGTGATTTGTTTTTTCAACTTCAATTGCCGAAAAACTAATGATCGGATTTTGACGAGTTTCTTTAGAATGTGTTCCAATAATGTGAGACAATAAACAAATAAACTTTCTAGATAGAAATTGCTCAGAACGAAAATTCATAGCATGCAATAATATGCAGGGTGTAGCGTTTGGGCCTCAAAAGTAGCGGTTTTGACCGTGAAACTAAGCACCTTGCATATTAGTACATGCTATGAATTTTCGTTCTGGCCATTTTCTATCTAGAAAGTTTATTTGCTTATTGTCCCACATTATTGGTACGTATTCTTAAGAAACTCTCGTCCAGATCCAATCATTAGTTTTTCGCCAGTTGAAGTTTAAAAAACAAAACACACCTTGCTCATTTTATCCTCTTCAGTGCGTGAATTGTTATAACAAGTTAACTACTTTGTCTATAATTTTGAAATAACCTTTATATTGACCACTGGTATGTGAACTAATTATGTTTTCCAGGTTATATTTTAAAAATGAATATTATACCAGCTAGAACGAGATAAGTGTGGATGTGTTTTGGATCCGTCCGGACAGTAGGGACTTTTCCCAACTGCTAGTCATGTGACACAGTACTCGGCGCAAGCTCCGCCTATCACCCCTCGTCAATTAGTGTTGAATGAGTCTGTGTAAATAGGCCTATTAATTTAAGCAGTATCAGTACTAAACTTGTTTTGGAATTTGTTAAATGCTAAGAAACTTAATTATCGAAGGGCTCGTAAACTGCATCGAAGTGAAAATGTTTTTTTTACTTAAAATCCACTTTAAAAAGTTGTCTGTAACCATATTTCATTCTTACTGTTCATAAGGAGGAAGTTATTTAAATGAAATACTTAACTACTAGGCCCATGCACGTAGTCTCTCTTATCCAGAGTAATTGGGATTGTTGGTGGCCCGGATTAGTAGGGTTACGTTTATCCCTGTAATACATTTAGAAAGGGCTCAAACATTATTGGTGTTGCTTTATTGATTGGATATATAAATCATTTATTATTAATGCCAATTGATTATTTTTGTTGATTGATCAAGTTGTATTGTTGAACGCTGGACAAATTCAACACCCTAGTGGCCAAAGTGGACGTTTTAGAAAAAGCTCGCGGAGAAGGACGAAATTATTGGTAATTTCTCAGGCAGATTAGCTCATCTTGAACAATAAGGAAGGAATCGTAATCTTGAGATCTCTAACGTTGATATTGTTGGGGATGATGAGAATGTGGAAGACGCTGTAATTAAGATTGCTGTTAGTTTTGGCGTAACTATCGCTAAATCTGACATTGACGCCGTGCATTGATTACCGGTAAGAAATATTGCACCAAATCGTGTTCCCAACATTTTAGTTCAATTCACTTCTAGGAAGAAACGCGACGAACTTTTGTGGAGAAAACGTGTGGTGACCACAAACGCGGAGGTGTTTGGGAAATCTGCGTTGTCCAATAAAAGAATTTCCATCAATGAAAACTTGTCTCCAGCTTATCGACATCTCTTGTACCCCATTAAATTACGTGCGGGTGAAAAAGAATATAAATACGTGTTTTTTGGCAGAGGAAAAGTTCTTGCAAGGAAGAGCGACAATCACAAGTCGCCTCGGTAGTGGAAATTTCTTAATTATCTTATTTGGAAAACATTAATTAATTCAACTCCCGTAGGTGTATTTTAATTATTAGATAAACAAGGTTTATTTGTCTATGGTTGATCATTTGTTGGATGTAGATGATTTAGATATTGAAACTATCAACTGTTTTTATATTGATGACGTGCGTCGCTGGACGGAGAGATGTGTCAGTGATGTGAGTATAAAGGTTGCTCATATCAACATTATATCGATAAACAAACATTGGAATGAATTGTTCTGCATTTTAAAGGAAGTCATAGGGAAAATAGATGTTAGTTCTAAGTGAAATTTCCAATTGTGACGAGATTTTATACAATTTGCACGGGTATAATCTATTTGTTAAAAAAAGGTTAAGTAAGTTTGTTAAAAATAATCTGAGATTTGTAGAAAATAACATTGATTTTTGTCATGCGGAAGCGCTATGTGGCAGTGTTTTACAAGATAATACACGTTTTCATTTACTAGCTCTGTATCGTCCCCCTAATGGTAGTTGTTTAAGATTTACGTATAGATTAATTAGATGTGTTTTTGGAAAACAACTTTGGCGTCAATGGGATCTTAATAGGAGACATAAATATTAATTTGCTAGTTACTTGTGACAAATACACTGTTAACTATGTGGATATGTTGTTTTCATATGGCTTTAGGAAATGTATTGATAAACCTATGCATGAAGAAATTAATTCGGGCAGGCTGTTGTCATCTTGCATTGACCATACTTTTGTGCGTGGAAGTGTCTATGCGTGTGACGCGGTAATTCTTATGACTAAAGTAACTGACAACTATATGATTTTTACCTCTATAGATTTTACAGGGAACTCGTTTAGTGGGGAATTGCATAGTGATAATAACAAAAATAATAATAATATGTTCTGTGACAGTAAGAGCTCGGCAATAATTCAGTATAATGAAAGAAAGCTCAAACAGTATTTGTCTAATATTAATTGGTACCCGGTTTGTGACTCTGACAATCCTAAGGAAATATACTTACAACTATCAAATCGGTTCTCGGAAGCATATGGAAAAGCTATTTTGAGGGGGAAAAGTGTATCTAGGGCGCGAGAAAGACCTCGTAAAACATGGATTACTGACGACCTTGTTAATATGACTAAAGTAAGAGACAGACTTTTTAAAAATTGGAAATATTGAAGTGATAAAGGCGAAAACAAATCCCGTCTAAGAAAAGAATTTACCTCTTACAGAAAAAGAGTAATACATAAAGGAAATTAATAAAGCAAAAAGGGAATTTTATAGAAAGTTAATTTTAACAAATAAAGGGGATTCAAAACAGACGTGGCAAATTATAATTCAAATAATCGGTAAAAAGAAACGTTTATCAGTTGATGACGTGATTACAAATAATCTGGGTAAAGTAACCAGCATAGAAGTAATTGTAAATAATTTTGCTTATTCATTTGTTGATGAGATACGCGCATTGAAGCATGAATGTGACGTGGTAGCGTTCTCGCGTGTGAGTGTGGATAATATGTCGGTGAGTAATTCCTTCTTTTTGAAAACAGTTACACGTAATAGTATAAGGGATATGATTGGTAACTCTTCAAGTAAATTAACAGCCCGGTTTGGATGGTTACGTGTCCAGGACCTCCAATTTGCTAAAGTATCCATAGCCCCTGTGTTAGTTAAACTGGTTAACAAATCGATTGAGAAAGGTATCATTCCTAAGCCCCTGAAGAAAGCTATAATAAAACCAATATATAAGAAAGGGGATCACAAGTCATATTCTAATTACAGGCCTATAGCAATTTTACCTTGTATTGAGAAATTATTAGAGAGGCATGTAGCTAACAATTTAGTCGAGTATTTAAATAAATACGATATTTTAAATGAGAATCAGTTTGGGTTTCAAAAAGCTAAGAGTACGTCAAACTTGCTGCTTGAGTTTACCAATTATGTAAATTCTAAACTTAATGACAATATGCATGTTCTGGTGATATTAAATGAAAATGAAAGTGCTATTTTCATGTATCTCTAAAATCTAAATGTATTATATTTATTTATTTCTCTATTGAAGAAAGGTTTTGTTACATCATACATGCAAGATAATGTTGAATCTTGTCTTGTGTAGCAGGTCCATCCAAGCCGAAACAAATCTCCCGAAAGCGTGGTTACCCAGCAGCGGAAGAGCATCAGCAAGAATTACCGCTACGTACCCAACGCCTTGCTCCTGAGACCGAGCGTGTGCAATGCTTAGATGAAGGTTAGTTAACATCTACCTTTTCAGTAGGCCTACCACGGACGAGGAGGAATATGATAAATATCTAATTCAAAAGTAAAAAGTATTTTATTTTTGCTTACAAATCTAGAAATATTTGCTTAAACATTAAAATGGAAATATATTTACGTTGGTCTGGTTTTTCAATCGTTCGTTAAAGAGTGGGTTACATTTTAATTTCAATCAGTTGATTAGGTTGAGTTGGTATTTTTCAATTGCTTGTTATTTTGCAATTGCTTGTTGTTAGGTAATCGACCGTTAAAACATGTGAAAGGACTCGTAACTTAACTGGCAGAACTTTGGCCAAATACGGGTTAACAGATGTTAATGAGCCTCAAGATGGTGATTGTGGAGAAATGCTATGGTTTATATTTGTCTTCTGATGATGGCATTAATGATAAGTTTGATTTCATTCACTTTTTACTACATTGAGCAAGACGTAAGAAACATGTGTGAATACGTGAATTACTTCGAGCTTCTGTGTTTATCAGACAAATAGTTAAGTTTGAATTAAGCTTAGAGCCCACCGTCTAGTAGGGAATGAACTCGGAGATAGGCATAATCGTAGTTGCATCACCGTGTTCTTTGCGGGTGGAGAGGGGACTAAAATATTGAAAAAAGGTAGACAAATAGATAGATAGATAGATAGATTTATTTCTTCTACAGACATGACACAATACATTGCATGGTCTAAATCTCTTCCGAGATGTGCGAAGAGCGGTATAATAGGCCTAAAATAACCATAGTTTTCTTCAGGCCTAGTATACCTGGAGCATTGAGGTAAGAAATGCTAACAATTCATACTCAATTGTTGATATAACTGAATAACCTCGTTAACTACAGTAATATTATACAGAAAGAATCAAATTGACTAACTAGAGGACAATAACTAACTTATCTAGTTAAATAATAATACAATACAAGTTTGTTACTGATACCTGAGTACTTAGAAACATATTGGTACTACTGAATATAAGCTTCAGGCTATAATAAGTCAACATTACATTTACAATAGTAACATTAACAAATGAATGAATCAAATTAACTAGTGGGCATTCACTAATTAGTACAATACAATTTAAATGCTGAGCACAACTTACTTACATATAGCACAACAAACATATAGTTCGCGCCAAGTTAGAAGAGCGCCGGCTATTTCTTTGTATTTGGTTGAACTGTTATGCGACAACTTGTACCTGTCAATGAATAATAAAACCTCTCATTACCAATGACACCCTCCAGTGCGCTTCAGTGCTTCGAAGAACGTGCTGGTAATGTTACTACCTGCGATGAAAACATTTGGCCATTGGCCATACCTGTGAGGTCGATGTTTTTCTTTGTGCAGACGGGTAGTGCAACATTCTACCTGCGGTTGGAATTGCAGCCTTTTGTCCACCTTAAAGTGGAGTTTAAAGATGCGTATAATGCTTGTACAATAGGGCTCGACGAAGCGCTCTACTAAATTGGCGCGAAGTATAATACAGAAAGGTTAGCTAACTCAGACCCTTGTTGTACACCCTACCAATCAGCACTCTTCTTTAAAGCTATATGAGGGCCTTTATATGGCATTTATTTGTGTAACATAAACAGTTAACATAATATCTGGTTTGAGTATATGTATTACATATTTACTTGGTATAATAAATAATAATGTTAGTTTGTGTTATCCTTAGAAATGCTTCCAGACGATGATGTTATTCTGATTGAAGACTTTTCCATGAATCTCACTGAGCAGGAATCCCAAGAAAAGGGTGAGTGTTCGTTTAGACTATCACTTATTATTACCTTCCTCGGGGTGTGTGTTGTACATTTGCCCTGGTTGATCATGGAGTGTTCTTCTTGTTCATGAGCTGTGACTGTCTGCCTGTAATTTGGTGGCTTACAAGCCTCCAACAAGACACTTCTCCCAGTCCATAATTAGTGTTGAATGAGTCTGTGTAAATAGGCCTATTAATTTAAGCAGTACCGGTACTAAACTTGTTTTGGAATTTGTTAAATGCTAAGAAACTTAATTATCGAAGGGCTAGTAAACTGCATCAAAGTGAAAAACACTTTTTTTACTTTAAATCCACTTTAAAAAGTTGTCCGTAACCATATTTCATTCTTACTGTTCATAAGGAGGAAGTTATTTAAATGAAATACTTAACGACTAGGCCCATGCACGTAGTCTCTCTTATCCAGAGTAATTGGGATTGTTGGTGGCCCGGATTAGTAGGGTTACGTTTATCCCTGTAATACATTTAGGAAGGGCTCAAACATTATTGGTGTTGCTTTATTGATTGGATATAAATCATTTTTTATTAATGCCAATTGATTATTTTTGTTGATTGATCAAGTTGTATTGTTGAAGAATTGCAAGATCTAAGAAACTATAAACACAGCTTATATTATACTTTTGTTTTAGGACCCGCCCCGCAAGGAAAGCGTCCACGCTTCAACAGGACGTTCAAACATAGTCCATGGCCTACGGACTCGGCGCATCACGATTCTGCGCGTGAAGACATGTCGTGAAATCATGTCTGTTTTGTGTATATGCTCAACGTCAACACGGGAAAGCCAGACGGACGATTTTAGTCTGGCTTTTTAGTACATTATTTGATCCACCTACAAGTGTTCTCTGAGCCCTCTTATTACCGTATTTACACGCATATAAGCCGCGCTTTTTTTCTTATTTTGTGTCTCTCAAAACCACCATGCGGCTTATTTTCGTAAGTGAAAAAAAAAAAATCCCGGGTTTACGGGTGTTATGTTCGAACCTGGCATCAAATTATTAGGCTCTGCGACAAAGCGAGTCATTCGTCGTCATGTTTGTCGGGGCATTTGTGGCATTGATTGAGTATACAAAATGTATCAGATTTTGCGGGTTTCTACTTCATTCCATTCCCCCCCCCCCCCCCCCCCCCGTAAGAATTCTTTCGGTCGGCAAAGCTCATTCTCTTTCTCTCTCTCTCCCTCACTCTACAGCATGATGTTTTGTTGGCCCGCTGCCAGTCACTCGCCCGCGCATCTTGCGTACGCATCATCAACTCCTCCCCAAACCCCTATGCGCTCAGTGCATTAGCGGGCCAGCGGGATGCAGAGAACTACCTATAGTACATTCCTCACATAAGCTCTTACACTCACGTAACCTCTATTACCGAATACCGCCAGTTCCTTATTACATACCAATAGGGAACACGCGTTTGAAAATTTTAATCGATTTTTAAATACCTTGTCTCTCATTTAATAATTTTGTGTCTTTGAATTTTGAAAAACGGGTCAGTCTACGCCTCAAAATAATTGGTTTAGTAACGATAAATAAAAGGGCGCGAAAAACGAGCCGCCGCCATGTAGAGTGGATTTGACGTCATGGTTTTGTACTGTGTTCGCTCACCGCCTCAGCGATTGGTCTGTAACGCCACGTCTACAGAATCATTGCGTCACAGCGTTTCAGATCCCCGAGTTTAAACTTCAATAAATGCAACCACATTAAACCTATTTAAAAATTTCTTTTTTACTTGGGACTTGCATTAATATACTTTTTGTATCTGATACTATTAAACTAAGTGTTTGGTTTAGCAAAAAAAATCGTACGCGTGTTGCCTATTACTACTTCACATTATTTTCTGGTCCTTTCTCGAATATAATAACTGTGGCTTATAAACGGAAACAAATTGTTTTCTGAAAAGTAAAGCTCAAAAAGTGCACTGCGGCTTATAATCGTATGCGGCCTTTATGTTTGTAAATACGGTACTCGCTCCTTTTATTATATTCTTACCTAATTTGATATTCGTAACTTCGTACAAAAAAACGTGTTTATGATCTTTATTATTTAGGCCTTACAGATGGTTTCAAGTTATAATCAATCGATATTACTTTCTGTATGAATTGTTAATATTCGTAAAGTGAGAGTTAGATGTTCTCTTGTTAACATCATCGTTTTGAACTGTGACTTATTTGTAAGTAAATAATGTTTATCATATAAGCGGAGGCAGGTGTTTTTATTTAACGTAAAACGTTAATTGTTTCCAAATAAGTTTTGTTCATATCCTTGTCATCACAAACACACCTCTCTAGGAAAGGAGCCCTAAACTTCACCACTTGAGACATATGCTGGCAATGTACAACCAGAGGACTACTGAGGACGTAGACACAACCACGTCTCACTTGCAATGCTTCAGATTTCATTCTTCCTCGTCATCATTGTCTGTAAATACATAGGGCTTTGGGTAAGGCTGTGCGAGCAGGTGCATTGTAAGTCGAGTGAGGTCGAGCCAAATTTGACAACTCTGTTTCAATTTCAAGTGAGAGTGATTCAGTATATTACTGACATTTTAACCATGTACCTCTCATCTTTTGGCTGAGGTTACTAAATAATAAATATGCACTATTGCATGTATAAAAACAGAAATGGCTAAGAAAAAAAAATAATTTTGTACAGAACATGGCAGTAATGTTGGCCTGTATCATTTAGGTGAAAAGAAAGTCGACAGTATAAGTACTTAATGAAGCAAGCAATTGTGTATTGTGTCAACAAAAAGTAATGTTGTATTTTCAATGTGTAAAACAACTCAAAATGAATGTGCTTTTTATACCTCAATAATGCTACACTTCATCAAAAAAGGGAGCACACAGTATTATGTGGTTTCGAAAGCACTATACAAGTATTTTTCGTAAACACCCACAATTCGTTTTCTTGGAGCATATCCTGATACAATGCAGAATGGCAGAGGCAACTTTACAAATTAATTTTAATTAGTATACGTGTAGTGCACCTTGTTAAAATGATAGGTTTCTTTCATGGGTGATTTGAATCGAGAGATTATAATGTCCAAATTATTCACCCTTCCTAGAGTAATTTTTTAACCAGTTAAACGGGCATGACGTCTCGTTTCACAGGGATGACAGATATAGACATCGTGGATCTATTTCCCGCTACTCTACATCGGGCGGTCATCCCTATATCGGAATACTCGGCAATTCTCATTAACACAGTGCTCCATTTAGGGATAAACTAGTCTACTTTTAAGTAGGCTTGGCGTCCGATATGAATTTCAGTATCGATAATCGGGCCAGTAAAATTGATTATTGATCGCTATTTGATTATAAAAATTATCGGTCTATAATCGAATCAAAATCGTTATTTTCCACGTAGGCCTAAGTGGCGGACTTCAGAATGGTTTTACTGTCGGTCGTGCAATAAGGGGTGTAAGTAAACAGGTCTATTGACATTGATGAGTAGTGAATGATCGAAGGTCGAGGCTTTGAGGCCCACAGGAGTAACGAGCAGTAAATTCGAAATCTCCGGCGAGCGAGCTATTCAATTATCGATCATTTCGGAATATGATCATATCAATCGATGTATTAATTACCAAACGGTAACCCTACTTTTAAGTGACCCAATTTCCAGTGTTAACGATGGGTTGCGGGTAGATCTACTTGTTCATATAAAGAAATATCACCTAAAATGTATCATTTGTGCCAATATACCAATCAACATTAATAAAGTAGTAGTCCATAAGCTTCTCTGGTTGACCAATATGCCCGGCTCGTAGCATTCCGTTGCTTTTTCAGTCGCGAAGACTTGGCTGGTCATTACTCGAGAATGTGTGAGGATTTCACACTGAACATGCTGTAGAATGTTTTCTAGGATGCTCGAGTATGCGCACAACTAAGCATTCCAAATAGAAGATTGAAACATTATAACGACGACTCGCAGCTAGGTTCAGAAAGGTAAATAATCTAGCAAAATAGTGTTGATTGCATACCCAAGGCCCCACCATTTCAAAAACACCACCTTCTATCATGACCTCATTGTCCATTGCCAAGAGCGACCGACAAGCCCAGGCGTTTAAAAACAGTGTGACCGAACTTGAAAAGTGTGGTGGGGTCTGGTCTTCTTATGGAATGCAACCATATTAAGTGGAATTTAAGTAAATAGACCCTTTGACCGATAATGTTCTTTTGTTTTTCTCAAAACATCCGTCCTTTGGCTTCAACCTGCCTGAGGGCAGGTGGCTAAATTGCTAGATAAGTTGAGTGGGGCAAGAGAATGCAAGGCAAGGTAGTAAACAAAAAAATATTCATAGAAACTAAAAGGTTTCTTTCATCTTAGAAACCTCAAATGAGTAGGCCTATATAAAGTAGCCTATGCACCTTTTTTGAAAAAGTATAGCATTTAACAAATAAATCATAGCTAATTTGATAATGGCTGGTAGTAAAATTAATTCTGTATAGGATATGCTGTAGGTTTATTAGTTTATTAGTGTCCCTCATGATAAGCACTGTTGTGATGGTTCACTATTATGAGGACTTAACAACATTCATATGATTGAGTCAGGATGGTACTTTCTACTGGTAACAAGGAATGCCATGTTATTTTATTGGACCTCAGTAACATGAATGTGGATGTAATTATTTTATTCCCGAGCGGGTCAATCTGACGATCAAATTAGCCCAACATCAGAGAGCGAGTGATAGAGATGAGTCAAAGCCCTCCCGACTGGACTGGGTTCCATTAAAAGAACATAGCCTTGCAACAATTACAGTAAATAAATTCATGAGACATATATGTTTAATAATTTATTAGAATACCTACAGGCCTCAAGACATGGCAGTGGCAGGCTTCAATTGGTCTTAATGGGCAGCCAAAAATTTAAGAAATTTCATTAGAAATGAAATAAATTTAGTATGTACGACATGTACATCGTTCAAGTTTTACTTACAATTTAGAATAGTAAATATGTTTTCCAAATGATATGCTTAAAAAGTCTATAGAAATGCTTCAAGGTATAAGTGAAGACGATTTTTTGATCAAAATAATTGCTGTTGGCAAACCCCAAAACTAGAAATTTTGTAAAATGAAACTGTATTGTCTTACAAGTGCATGTAGCTGAAACAATACACGCACAAGGTTTCTTCTTTCTCAGGCTTAACCTTTTTAGTACTTGGGCACAAAGAATTTGTCCCATTGCTCCTTGAAGCGGGGATTAAATTCCAATGGACACTCTGGGGCGGCCGGAAGATTTGGTCGTTGAGCTTCCCTAATTGCTTTCTCTTCATCTTCCAATTTGTTAATCTGAGCTCGAAGATGTATCACAAGGGACAACAGTGCATCATGCTGGAAGTAAAAAAGTAGTTATTAACCTATGGTATTTCTGTTTGTTTGTCATATGCTCATCTAGCTCAATTGTATGTCCCTACATGTTGTAAGACCAACATCAATAATTAATTTCCTTGGCACTGATATTTTTATTATCAACTCATGCTCATAAGCACTGGAGCGGGCCTACCTACTTCGGTTTATAAAAAGCAGGTTTGAGACATGTATTAGCAAGCAGTGGTCTGTGGTAACTGATCTGGGTTTCCCAAAGATGTTAATGTGATATGTGTTAAGATAGAGAGAGGTATCTCGTTAAAAGCGAAACATTTTTTGAGTAATACTTTATTTTCTCTTCTCAAGTAGGTTTGGCTACTTCTTTAAACATTTCAATGTCAGTTAACATCAAGTGCAATGTAGGAAATTTATTGATAAATGTGAATTTAATTGTTTTTACCCTACAATCTTTCATTATTTTCATCATTTTACCTACTACAAAGAGCTTCAATTTAATTTCATTTTATTAGCCTTCCAACCTTAAGATAAGATAAGATAATTTATTAACCTGTCGATTGGTACATTGTACAAATATAGGTATCGTCATGGTCTTATTACTAAAGGTATGATAAAAGTATGTACTAGATTTAAATTGAAATAAACATGATAGATGTGCCATCTATTGGCTGGCCAGTACTGGCCAGTACACAGACACAATACATAAAATATAATACAATACAATACAGATACAAATACAAATATCAGATATGTGACAGAAAAGGGAGATTAGCCTAACATGTATGTGATGTTATAAATAAGTGTAATTTAATATTGATATTGATAAAAGAAGCAACATGAGTGAAACAACTTTACTTTACTCAGAGAGAAAGTCATTGATTGAGTAGAAGCTTCTGGCTATAAGAAATATCTTCAAGTTGTGTTTGAAGGAGGGCAGGGTGGGAGAGGTTTTGATGTGGTTAGGGAGCTTGTTGTAGATGGTGGATGAGAGATATTCGGGACCTCGCGAAAAGAGAGACAGATTATGGGTAGGTCTGTGGATGTGGAGGTTGGCTCTAGTGAAGTGGCTGTGCACGGATGCATTTAGAGGGAATAGATTACTATTGGTGCGGGAATAGATTACTATATGCACTCATATGCTCACTCACAATTGGCAGTGGTGAAGCAAGTTTTGGAAGTTGTTATAATGTATACATATGTAATCCTACATAGTTACAAAGCAAGTTACATTATAAAATTGTATCATACATACCAGGTCAAACACATTATAGTCGAATAGCAATTCACAAAAAAAAGAGCACCAGTACACACAAGCAAGTTGGTAACTAAAAATGTTTAAAATTTGTTTAAAAAGTACTAGGCCTATCGTAAAATTCGGACATTGAATAAAAAACCTTTTCTAAGAGCCAGGACTTTACCTTCCTTTTAAAACAACTAGCCCCTATGCAATCTTTCAAGACCCTAGATGAATGATTATGATTCAATGATTTTCAGACTTGATTAATTCATGATGATATACCCTGGGCTTTACATACCAGTTTGCAATGATACTACTCAAGACTATGTTACGGAAACTATGGTAGCCTAGCTAGGGCCTGGGTGAAAGGCAAAAAAAATGGGCCCAACTTTAGTAGGTATCCCTATGTTGGGGAAACAATATAAATCATGGCATTGCACTTTTTGGTAGCCACCATAGACATGTTTAATTCTATATTTGTTTTGCCATATTTTACTACAGTCCAGTTACATATTTAAGAAATAAAGTGAATTGTGAACTTCAGGTGGCTCAAAGATGGAAATTATCATCATTTGATTGAGGCAATTATGTTTAGTCTTACGAGTACTACTTGCTGACAGACAAATACAAACCTAAGGACAGGTAATTACTAATCATACTATAAAAAGCAAATCAACACACAAACTCACTTTGTCTTAAAAGTAACTTGACTTTAGATTATTATGTTATTAAATTATGTGGTATGGGAGGGGGCTGCAGTGAGACTACCTGATTCAAAATTACATAGAGAGGGCTAGGCCCTTTATCCTAGGTTTAAATATTTCACCACACTAGACTATATTTTATAAGCTATTGACACATATGTTTAATGACATACAATCTTACAGGGTTGTGATGGTAGAAGGACTGTCTATACCACATGGAGGAGTAGAGGTACCTATTGTATAAAACAACTAGAAATCATATTTGACCTATTAATTGGACCTACTAGGCCTATTCACTCTAGTGTATGCTCCACTATCAGTTAGTATAGAGAGCCTCAGCAATAAGAAGGGCCTAGACCTTTAATGCTTTACCTATGGAATTAAAATGTAGCAGTGTAACAAAGTCAAAATTTAAAAGTGAAGTGAAAAAGTGGGTTTCTACAAAGTACCCACTTTGATTGCAAGTTTAAAATGAATGCCTGGAGAAAAAGAGAAATAATAGCAGAGTGTAGCTGCTAAGCAGAATTTACAAACTTACAAAACCTACTTTAAACTGAATATTAATTTATGGCGAAGAAAAAAAAGCAATCGCTTCATATTGTAGGTATTTAAGTGCTCGATTTATTAGTACAGCCCATTTAAAAACAGGATTTTAAATTAAACAATGATCATTTAGCCTATTGTCATTTCCATCAAAATGACCTTGAAATAGAACATTTTTTTCGGACGCCCGTTTTCGCTTTGATCCTGAAAAATACAGCTAATTAAAATGCCCTTTAGGCCTACTCATTGGCCTTTAGGCCTAGGGCCCTACTCCCTACTGGGGGGTGGAAAGTAGTTGCACCGGAATTACTTTTGAACCAGCATTGGTAGCTTTTGGAAGTATTTATGGAAGTATCAGCGAAATACGTGTAAGGACAGACAGAACTGGGCCTAGGCCTAGGACCTAGCCTAGGCCTAGGGGCTAGGGCCTAGGCCCTACAGCCTTATGTCTAGGCCTAGGCCTAGCCTAGGTCTAGACATGTTCATAATTCATTCATAGAAATATTATAGTGTGAACTGGTTTCACTAAGTCAGGTCTGTGAAAGATATCTGCAAAGCTCTGGAGAAGGAGGTGGTCGACAGGGCTATATATTTAAGACTTTGGAGCTGGTGTAGGACTATAGTTATCCTAAGAGGCAATTTTCCATGGTCAAACTTGCATATCGCTTACTGTGGGGTTGCAATAATTGAGCCTTAGCCTAGGCCTAGCCTAGGAGGCCTAGGCCTACTACTTACACGATAACTCTCGAGTTCCAACAGACTTCTAACCTCCTTAAGCTCTTCTTCAGGTGCTGGTTCGAATCCAAGCATGATTTTTACGTAGTTGATCGGATCGTCTGGCTTTGGGTTCTCGCCTGCCAGTTTTTCCAGAGCTGTCCGTATATGAGGAGTAATATCCCGACGAACGAGGTTGATAAAAGATTGCTGGCGCTTAATGTCTTCTGGTATGAGACAACTTATCTCAATGTTCTTTGTACAATCACTTGGAATGTCTAAAGATGTTTGACCATTACGGCGATGCATTGTTCCTTAGAATACAGTCTCACCTAGACTTTACAAAATGGTTTCCTGCACGTCTATCCGTCAAGGAAGGAAACGCGCGTAAAAAAGAGGCTCACCACCAAAACGGTACAAATGAAACTTTTGTAAATATGACGTAATCCCCACACTACAATTAGCAAAAGATTTTTACCCTTTATTAAAAAAATATGGGTTTATAAATTACAAAGTGGTAGACATTTAATGTTTTACAAAATAGAATTGCAAACAATAATTACGAAATAGCAGCTGGGTTCGAGAGGCTACATGAAATAATTTCTTGGGCGGAAACGGAAATACATGAGACAAGATAACATAAAGTCGCGTCTGTCCTCGCTTAAGCGGGTGTTACACGGAGAAGTTAGAATAATAAAAAGCAGAAAATGAAGAGTAGAAATAGCTTACGGAGAAAAGTGAAATGTGAGAAGTTCTCTCCAATAGTAGGACAATGTTGAACAAGTGAAAAGTCCCGTGCTACACACTCTCAATCTTTACTTTCTGCCTTTTACAATTTTAACGTCTTCGTGTAACACCCGCTTTAGTCAGACTGTCCCGAAATCTGCTTTTCTGCTTCATCTGCTTCTGCATCTGCTTTTCTACATCTGATTTTTCCGCGGGCCGTATGATTGAATTGCAATTGCAAGCAAAGTCAGCGGCAATTTGTTCCGCTTACTCCGCTTGAAAACAATTACGTCCGCCTAAATATTGGCGCTAGCATCTAAAACAGTATAAACTGTATGATGGGTTTGAACTTCAAACCGTATAGTTTTGTTCCGTTTTTTTTTTTTTTTTTTTTTAGCCGTATATTTTTGTATTTCGAAACATTATACCTAGTTTTATAACGTGTCAAAGTTGAACTTGTTAATATTGTGTATGGGGAATGTTCAGACTAATCAGTAGAGTCAATGAATGTCTGCATGGAGTTTGTCTTATGGCAAAATCAGTCGTGAAGTTAGTTTTGTAAATATTTTTCGGAAACAGAATGGCGGCAAAATGTGAGACCCACTTTAATAAATATTCGTCCAGTCACCTTTACCTTTACCGCGGGCGCGAATCGTGATACGATTACTTTTGGAGGTAGAATTTGCGTTGCCTTATTTTGTCCTATAATCCGGTCATGTACTTATACAAACATGTGTATATAAACATTGTATAGCTCGAAACTCACGACCTAAGCTCACGACAAACAGAACAGCTGCATAATTGCATCAAATATTTGCCGTTGTCGATTCCCAAATCTTGACCGATAGAAGTGACTCGGCGGTAAGACGCGAGTCCATTTCGGGAGGTCGCTGGTTCGATGCCGGCTACCGGCAATCCTGACGGAAGGTTTTCCTCGGTCACAATTGGCGTATGCTGGGATTGTCACACTAACAGCAGGAGCAGCCTTCGGACATTCCTGCACAACTATTCCAAATACCACAATCACTTTCACACGTTTTATAGTTCGTAATTCTTTGTTCTTAGTTCTTAGTTCTTTATTCGTAAATTCTTTTTTGTAAGTTTTAGATCATGATCATTTTAGTTTAGTTGTTGTTGTTGTTGTTGTTGTTGTTGTTGTTGTTGTTGTTGTTGTTGATTGGTGTCATCTTTCGGTGCCGACGAGGTTGTGTTGACCGACCGGGAGACCCTTGGTTGACGGATGGACTTAGGCCACGGCAAGGCCTAACGTTGCCTGCTCTCCGCACACACGTCTCTACTCGGATGGTGTTTGCAGTCCACTGGTGACATTTCTTTTGTTTCTCTCTGGATCTTCTGTGAGGGGGTGGCGGGGAAGATGATTTTGGTTTAGTCGCGCTATACGCAGAGTTGCACAATACGGTCACACACGCGTGAGCTGGAGACGCTGGAAGGCTTGCTACGAACTTGGCCTGTCATGTTGCACAATCTTTTGGGTTTAATTACTTCATGAGAACTGTTCAATTTAGGAATGAAATGTAACATTATCTATTGAGGGTACTTTTGGGTGAACGCATACGCATAGGCACACGTGCGCTGTCCGTACAGTCCATTCTAAAAACATGTGTTATAACTGCCGGAATGTCAAACTTACCGATAACTATTACCTTATTAAACTTAAATACTAATAATATTAATGTCTAATGTCATGAAATATCAGGTGGGCACTCTGTACTGCCACATTATTATTATTCCTAAATCGTCTGCACATGCTCGTATCAAGAGGCAAGACGGATTACATAGGGCACTTGCGTCTAGATGACAACCAATTTGTCTTGATAGGCATGGCTTACAAGTTCCAACTGAACGTCTTTGTGTAAAATGTTTGTAATTATTGTTAGTTATTGTTGATTAATGAATTATAACATCAACAGGGCAGAACCCAACACGTGACGTTTAAAAAAGCGATAGGGTTGTTGTGTGTTTAATATACATTAACTTTTGTATTGCATTTGCATATAATGTCAATTATGAAGTTTATTACATTTTGAATTTGATACTCTAGAAACTGCGTAGTACAACTGAAACTTGAATGTGTCATCTGAGTGTCATAGCGTGCTGGATGGGTTAATCAACGCCATGATTAACCCAATGATATTCAACACCTACTATAGATGTTGAATATCATTGGATTAACCCATCTAGCAGGTGTGCTTGTTTATTCGTATACCAACGGTACTGTGTGAAAGTAAAATATTCCAGGTTCTATTTTACCAAATGCGACTGCGTGTATTAGAACATAAAAATACCAACGAGAAATAAAACCAATTTAATCACCACGGAACCTGTTTAAGTCTCTAAAATGGTTGCTCAGCAATTAAAAAAAGGTACTACCATTGGTACTACCTTTTACTAAAAGTCAATGGGTTTTAATAACTTACATGTCATCTTGTTCTAGCACTCGAGTCGAGCGGGTATTTATTTGCTGTTGAGTTTCCGTACTTTCTTTCGACTTTCTGTCTAGGTGAATTTCTGCAGGTAGGTAGACCATGGGCCAGCTAGTAGAAACCCTCCCCCCCCCCCCCCCCCCCCCCGGTGCGGAAGGTTTGAAAGTGGTTTTGTGTACCTCTTAATATTACATTTTGATTTTCACTTGTTAGCCAACACAACTTTGGTGGAACAGCCAACCAGGGGTGTCCAAAGATTTTGGTCTAAATAGTACAAATATTAATTGTGAGTCTTGTAGTAAGAAAGTAGTTAGTTTTACGTGAGTTTATAACTATGTATATTATTTTCTTATTTTTAAAAATTGTTTCAGACCCAATTGGTCATTATCTTCGGAGATATCACCCTGTGTCTTTTTGGACATCATGAAATTCTTTAGTCACAAATGTCGTTTGCGACCACTCTAATGAAAGGTCTTGATGAGTACATTACGAATAAGTAATTTATTATACATGTCAATCGTACATTTTCAGGGGTAATCACGCTTTAAACGTCAAAATCTATCTTCGATCGCTATTTTTTTCACTATTAGCTAATAAAGGTGAGAAGTTTCAAATTTTTTTCTTTGTAGCTTTGAAATATATGTTAGTGTATTAACATTGTTTGTAATATGTGATGGTATTTGTTTAGTATCACTGATCGCTCGTCTTACTCACTTTTTCCAATGAAAAACGCCAAAGTCTTGTTTAAAGTGATATTTTTATTGAACAATGTTTAATTGTCTTTCTTTTGATGCTTATTAAAATATTGTAGTTAGTTTTTAAGAGTAATAAATGATCGTTTGAAGTTTTTATATGAAAAGTTGACGTCTTCTTCCGTGTTCCTGCTTGTGTCCGGTGCAGTGCTGCCAATGGCAAACTATCCAAAACCACCCCCTAACCTCGGGCAAAGTCACTTTTGGGTGCAAATCTGCATAATTGCATAATTTGAAGAAGGGGTATTTAATCGTAGGGGCCTAGTTTGCACGTACATCCAAAACCCCCCCCTAACCTCTGGCAAACTATCCAAAACCACCCCCTAACCTCGGGCAAAGTCACTTTCGGGCGCAAGAGGTAGGGTTTTTTCATGTACTTACGTTGGTAGACCACACTTTATGTGTGCTCCGAACAGCTGCGCCCTCGCACGTCCGCCATATTGCCATATTTAACGTGATTTTGTTGTCAAATCGATGCAACTTCAAAACGATAATTTAATATGAAAGAAAAGACTTTTTGTATTGAAAATCAATGGAACTTACAGATAAATCATGAAATAACCATTATGTACAGCGCAAATGATCAATATCGCAAAGGAATACAGAAAAAAAGTGAGTACGAAACGCGATCAGTGATACTAAACAATTACCTATGTGATTTCCATAGGATAATATCCATTTTAGGTTATTGTTTTAATTTTTAATTTTTTTTTTTTAATTTATGTCGTTAAAAAAGAAACACGTTTATTTAAGGATTGTGCAGCTTTTATAATACAAATGCATGTCACTTAGTTGGTGGAACAGTCAAAAGTCACAAAATAACAAACATACTTCCATAAACGCTCAAGAAACGCAATTAATATTTATGCATATACATTTGAGATGCCACATTTTGACACCCCTGGTGGGTGCATCCGCTAAAACTATGTTGTATATTGAGTAAAAATGCGAAGACAATCTATTCAAGTACTCAAACCCGCTTCCATCATCTTCCACAATGTGGGTAATATGGGAGGTCATAGACTGGCAAAACTATATATACTATCTACTCTAAGTAAACCAAAAAATGTATATGGAAAGTTTTGTGCACCCCTTAAATGGAAAATGTATTTAATTAAGTATTTTGAATGTTAAAGAATATATACGTCCAAAATTGTTAATTTACTGTACAGAATCGCAATTAACATCAATATTGCTCCTTATTTCGCCATGTTTGGATACCCCTGGTGGGTGCATCCACCAAAACTATGTTGGCTAACAAGCTAAAATCGAAAGACAGTGTACCAAAGTATCTTAAAATAGTTCTAAACTTTCCGGCATATAGGGAAGGGGGGGTTACAAATGGGGTAAACCCTATACATGTTATGCTCAAAGTTAACACATAAAATGTATATATTATTAAATTATATGAATTATATATTGTGTTGTGCGACCATTAAAATGGGAAAAATTATAATTAACAATTTCAATGTGTTAAAGGTTACTTAATTCCAGAAATGTTCATTTTATTGTCAAAATCACAATTATCATTAATATTGCTCATTATTTCGACATTTTGGATAGCCCTGGTAAGTGCACTCACAAAAAACCATCTTGGCTAACAAGTAAAAATCAAAAGGTCATGTATCAAAGTATACAAAAACACTTTCAGACCTTCCAATATTGGAGGGGTGGGGGGTTACAGATGGGGCAAACATGATACATTTTAACCTAAAAAAATCACATAAAATGTACACAGAAAGTTTTTCTCACCCCTGAAAAATAAAAAATTCATGTTATCAAGCATTTTAGGTGCTTGAGATTATATACTTACAACTATTTTGATTCATTCTCAAGAATTGCATATAATATTAATATCGATTTGTATGGTGGCACATTTGGACAACCCTGGTAGATGCACCAGCCAAAACCATGTTGGCTAACAAGTGAAAATCAAAAGTACATATATAATAGTAATCGAAACCACTTTTAGACCTTCCATTATTTGAGGGGTGGGGCGTTACAGAGCGGCCAAACTATATAGATGTTTTGCTCGAAATAAAAACAAAACATGAATAGATAACTAGTTTGTGTAACCCTGAAAATCAACAAATTGTATTATTTAGTAGCTTACGTATAAACGAGTACATCCTTATAAAAATAGTTGATTCTTTGAACTGGCAACATACCTCAATTAATATTTTTATGGTTTTCACAGTACCACATTTGGACACCCCTGGTGGGTGTACCCACCAAAACCATGTTGGCTAACAAGTGAAAATCGAAAGTCAATATGTCAAAGTACTCAAAACCACTTTCAGACCTTCCGCACCGGTGGGGGGGAGGGGGGGTTATAGCTGGCCCAAGGTCTAAGGGGTTCTAGGTAGTATCCCTTCTTTTGAATTTGCCGGTTGATTTATCGCTCCTACTCCAGTCTAGCCGTCTTCTGAACGCTCCCTTCTAATCGGATGAATTCTGGAACAGGTAGGTAGAGCGAAGCGCGGAATGTTTAAATTTTACTTATTTTTTCTGTGTTTGTTGTATACTTCCAATTGATTTTTCTTCCAACTCATAGTGTGCTGATAGTTTGTCGTTTTTATCGTTTTATTTATTGAAAAGTATATTAAATTTGTTGGTATTAAATAAGTTACATTGGTTTATTGTAAAATGTTTACTTTATAGTGCTGCTTTCTCGCGGCCGTGGACGTGCGTTGTACCAATGGTTGTACCTCAGTACCATGTCAGTACGATACAGCCATCTAAAATTGTGACTTTCGGGAGAAACTAACGTAATGTTGGGTTAGATTAGCTCATGGCGATTTCTGTTCATTTGAGTATGGACGCGTGGACGAAAGAAACGTGTTACTAGTGAATGGCATTTTTACAACTACAGTACAAAAATACACTCATGAGTAAGTAATGTCTTCATCTATGCCTATCTTGAATACCGAGAATATTTTCCAATGTAACCATTCCATAGGTTAGTCTTAGAGTAGGAGGCCTAGGGTCTATCTACTTTCAAGCACATGGATTTACGTTAGAAGAACCAGATTGTATCGAATACATAGCCTACATCAACTTAAACAAATAGTTAACTTCAGTTATTTCTATTGCTAGGCCTGGCATTTTTCTCTTCAATTATGTGACAAATAGCAGCTAGGGCCTAAACGCACACTAGGCTACCTAGGCCTAGTCTAGGCTAGGCCCTAGCCATGCACATGGATTTAGCCTAGGCCTAGGCCTAGTTAGAAGAACCACCCAGATTGTAGGCCTAGGCCTAGTCGATCAAGTTCAAGAACCAAATTAGATCTAAAAGAAATCAGTCAACTTTTTATCCTAGTTTTCAGGAGAGACTCAGTTAGGCAAACGGTGTTGTGAGTTCTTCGTATGTATGGTAGCCTAGGCCTACTCATTACCCATGTAAACCATGTAAACACCTAGAAAACGGTAGGGCCTAGGCCTACCAAACCGACCAGGTTCGGTCTGGTTAAATAGCTGGGCTGTACCGAAAAACCGCACTCAGTAGTCAGTCCTAACATGTGTGTTGATGCGAGATCAAAATCGAGTTCGGAACCTACACTTCATACAAACGTTGGCATCCATGACAGTTTTCAGTCCGGATCTAAGTTCGGTTGTAGGCCTACATATAAACACAGCTATTGTTGTTATTTTCAGTTGTGTTACAACTAACTTCTAGGTGGCGACATAATTGCATCGTCTACGCTTAGGTTGAGGCCTATTTACCTTTTTTTAAGGGAGCAATGTTTGGGCTCTCCTTATCTAAAGCTGATGGTTGAACCAAGTCCTAGGCTTAACTATGGCCTAATTAAGTTTATGTAAATTGCCAATAGATGCACAAAGTTTAGACCTTTGATTTAAAAAGCCTATGCTAAGTGTAGGTGCACCAACTCTTCTGTTTCTTCTTTTGTAGATTCTCAATCTTCTGTGTACCCGCTAATGTAGTGGAATTGCCTGAATGTATGTGACGATTTGTGCCCTAGTAGCTATCAATTCATTGCAAGGTTCCAGGTAGGGATTAATATACATGCATGGGCAATATGTTTACTGGATCAGATCGTAGCCTACAGGTCATTAATGTCAAGTGATCTTTACATCCAGATCACTTGAGGCTTAAGAACACACCCTCAACACTTCAACTCGGTGCCAGTTCCTTTCCAAGTATAACGTGCACGTTACTGCCCTACTTCACTAATCCTGCTTTGTCAGCAGGTGAATTATCTGATGACCTGGCAAATGATCTGACAAAGTTAATGGCTAGAGTGATCGAGTTCCTTACTTGTATCAGGTAAACGTAAGCGTCTATAATGGGATGAAGAGGAGTTAGGATTGGAGAATGGTTACCACTAGGCTAAGTAGATGGGTTCATTTGCAGAGCTTAAAGATTTATTTATTTTTGGACACATACAATACACTGTAGGCCTACACATAGGCCTAACATAAAGTAGTAGGTACATGACATTACAGGGAAGAGTTTACACAGATCAGTATTGGTCCTGTTATTAGAGAAGAGTTTCTGATTAAGCTACTTGGCACTAACATGGATTATTTCTAGCTACTTTTTGGAATTGGACATCCAAAACATGCCAACCCTAGTGGCCTAGTTGTCACTATGTCATGGAAGTCCACGGTCTCTTTAAACTTCAGTCGTAATGTCTCTCCTATGTGGCCTGTGACCGCCTGTCTACAATTGATATAGATAACGGTACCAGTCTGATAGGCCTAGTTTTTTCAAGTATACAGTAGCTATAGGCTTACCTCGATATAAACTGCTTGTAAGGATGATATCTAGGAATCAATTCCAAATTTGAAGAATCGATTCCTCCCAATTTGTGTTCTTCACAAGCAGAAACCATCCCCTACCACCACCACTGAAACTCATACCATTGGAAGCAAGACAATTATTCCAGAGTAATTGTTCATAACTTAAAACATCCTCGCAGGACTTTTGCAGGCAGATTTCAAGATTGATGATAATTGTTGTATAACAATGACATAACAAGTTGTATAGAGACACTCTTAAAATTGCCTTGTGTGACAGGCAGAGCTACTCTTGACCTATTCTACCTTGGGCCCAGCCAGATAGGAAGTGTCTGCTCTTCCCGGTGGTAGTTTTGTCAGTGCACTTGATTTTCTAATCTTTGAGTGTGGCTCTATAGTTTTAATTTTTATTGCAGTGGCCAACGGGTGGGTACACTTCAATGAAGAGGAAGTACTTCAAAACCTTCAACCTCAAGCTACTGTCTCAGCTCAACTTCAGGTTGGTTCAAAGTGACAAGTACCAACATAATACATATCAAGGATGACATCGGGTAATAAAATTCGGAACCGGTTCCAGCTCTCATATTACCCGGGTACCTGGATCCTGAAAATGTATTTTTCGATGTGTAGACTTAATTTAAAGGTCGTCGTTAGGCCTTGTGAAGTGCGCTGGGCGCGAAGACGAGGGACGTCCACGATATGCACGCCGCCCCCTCGGTTAGCCTCTCGGAATACGCCTGCAGTAATCACGTCGAGTAAAAAAGAAGAATTTCTCAATACTGAAGCACATACATAAAACATGATATTTTAACGAAAATAAATAGTAATAGAACAAGTATTAGCCAGCATGTTCACCAGAAGGTTAAACAAAGAACAAACAGTAATGAATGCAAGTCCGTTCGCGTCTGTTCTGTTCCCTGCCGAGTCACGTGTTGTGAAGGGTGGGGGATGGGTCGGCGCGCAACGTACCTGCTGGCTCCACCGGAATTGACCGCAGCAATACTGGCGCGTAAATATAGCCTAGAAACGGACTAAATATTACCCGGGCCCGAAAAACGGCTACCCGGGTACCCGATGTCATCCCTTTAATACATATTGCTAAACACTATTTTTTTTCAACCAGGTGTAAGACATTACCTTTAGTTCAATTATCATTGCATTTTCACATCTGTGTGCATCATATTATATTACTCCTGCTAAGTAGGGGTGGCAAACCCAACATTGTGGGGGTTGAACCAAACTCGAACTTCGGTTTAGATAAAATTCAAACTTCAAACTCGAACCAAACTTTACCTTGAAAAAAGCACTTTATGCCAAAAATAATACAGTAGGTTCTTATGGGTCACCTGGACCTATAAAACACCTTGTGTTGATTTTCTTCCTTCCGTTAAAATGTGCAACATTCATTAGAGGTCTGTGGGTAGTACGTTTGAGGTTCGAGTCAGGTTCAGGTAGTAAAAACAACTTCGAGTGTTGGGTCATGAAAAACATAATAAACAAAAGGGGGTGTTCTTGTCTTATGTCAAAATTGACACTGAAAATTTTCTGACGTCTCAGAAATGTTTTATTTTTAACTATGCCTCCCCCCCCCCCCCCCCCGTCTCCACCTCTTATCAGTATCACACAACACCTTGTGAGATGGGATACAACAGGTTGACAAAAACCGGACCAGCACAATTAATTTTTTTTAACTTTTATCAATTGTCAGACATGGTGGTAAACTCACATAATTATTAACAATCCTTTAAGTAAGTGGATAAGTCCTTTAATAAGTTAGTTAAGTTATTAGTTAGCACTTTGGCAGGTACTTTAAAAATTAAAATAAATTAAAATAAAAAATCTCGGAAACTGTTGTTGAAAGTAATGTTCTTGTTCCTTCCTTCCACAGGCATTAGCTTACCTCAGCAATTTGAAATGCTCCAACAACTTCTGGCGGCTGGCTGCGAGGCTTTTGCTAGGAGATAAAAACCTTCACGACAATGTTGTGTTCTTCTTGTGGCAAGCAATCGAGCAGCATGTCGGGGAATCATCGGCACCAGATGAGGAAGACCAGCGTTTGATGAGAGAGTTTATAAGCTTCTGGATTATTAAACAAGTGAGTTGTTTGTTGTTTTAGTAGAGTCCTGACTCCTGGCTTTCTCCAGACTTGATTTGATTGTCCTCGTAAAACAAGATCTTGTTTCATTCAACTTGGAGATAAAAAGCTTGATATCCACTGAAGCAACAGGTATAAATTTGGCTTGCTGCCAAGATGCAAGAAAAATAAGCAACCAGCTTTTATCTACCAAGTTGTGCTGAGGTGTGAATTTCAAATACATAGAGGCATGCAATAGAAAATGCTGGTACTAACAGAATGTGTGGAGGTGAACTTTAATTTTAACTATTTCAATTAATCTGCTCAAATATTAAGATTGAGCTGAATGTCTAGCCTTAGATTGATTCTAGACTTACCAAGTTCTTTCAAAGACATACATTCTTAAATTTATATGTGCAAACATGATTTTCTATGCCGCACAAAGAGCAGTATGTAAGTTTTTCCGTAAGAAATAATAAACACGGACGGACAACAGGAAAGCTATTCGTTATTAATGCAACCAGTGTGAGACAACTATCGGCCTGTATATATATATATATATATATATATATATATATATATATATATATATATATATATATATATATATATATATATATATATATCATATTAACTTGACTCAAAATGATACATATAGACCTTAACATTGGATTCCACTTGTATGACCTGGGGGGCTATTTCTGAAAGTTGTCACGGTGACAATGCTCACTTGAAGTGATATCTACATGGTTATCATTTGCTATTGGCTGAAAGAGTGTTTTCCACGTGGTCTGCCACAGCAATCGGCCAATAGCAAGTGATAACTACGTAGATATCACTTAGAGTGAGTATTGTCACCGTGAGACAACTGGTGACTGTGTAGTAGGTCTTCCTCTTTGTATAACTAGTAGGCCTAGATATCACTTAGAGTGAGTATTGTCACCGTGAGACAACTGGTGACTGTGTAGTAGGTCTTCCTCTTTGTATAACTAGTAGGTTTAGTTATTTTTGTCCAATTGTAAATTAACTAAAATGAGTAGAAGTTAAGGTGAAAAACTCAGCAAGAGGCCTAAACTGAAATACAGTAAAACTTCTTTCTCACCTTTAACAAACTCTTGGGGACCAGATTATTATTTTGTTCATTTCTGTATAATGATGATACCTTTATATGCATAAGAACCTTTTAGGACCTCAAAAACAGTTAGTTACGTAGATCATTTTGTTATTCAGACATTTGTTATCAAGAAGTTTCACTGTATGGGAGATTTTAAATAATTTATTTAATTACATAGCTAGTGTATGCAGTTTTTTGACTAAAATTGTTTTTGAATTGTTTGTTTTAGTAAATATAAAAGAGTAGCCTAGACCTAGCTTACACCATTCATGTATAAACGAACATTGCAGTTTTAACTTCAAGTTTTTGTTTGTTTTTGAATTGTTGGAAGGGATAGATTCTAACAGCTTATCAGAGTGTGGTACATATGAGCCATCATATGAGGAAAGATACATATTTTTGTTTGTTGGCCTTTTGTTAAGTTGATATTATTCACTCATTGCATGTCAGGTAAGTTGTTAAAATCTATTCTTTAGCCAAATTAATTATGATAATTTTGTTCTTTATAGGGTCTTCCCAGCAACCACAGTGCTCAAAGTTGCATCCGCAACAAAGCAGCTCAAGTATTCACAATGGTTTTCCTACGAGACTACCTCACTCGATGGCCTACATTCTTCAGTGATCTTATGAAGCCATGGAGCTATGGTGTGAATGCAGTAGACAATTTTCTCCGTGTCCTAAAAACCATTTGTATTGAGGTAGGCCCTACTGCTCAATTTCTATGAAATAACATGCACTTTGCTTTGGCTTTGTTTTTAGAGGATTAAATTTGTGCTAAATTCATTTAGCCTAAGCTAAAGAGCATTATTTATAGTTATTCCTATTTACTAAGTAATATACATTATCGCTAGAGATAGGCCTGCGTGTGTATCAAAATTACACATTTTGTTGCAGCCAAAATTAAATTTCTAAGTTTAATAATATGTAATAAAGAAATTGGGTAAAACTAAAAAACTAGGCTAGGTAACAAGGATATTTTTTGTAGTCACTACTTTACTTTTGTAATTAAGGCCAGTGTAGGGCACAATGCCCTCTTTAGCCTGATGAGTGATGATTGGTGAATGATAATGAGGAAGGGAGGAGGGGAAGCCTGGTACCGGCACGTAGCCTACTCCTGTCGAAAAGTACCAAGGGGACCATCTGAAAGGACGGTGTAACTTTGACCAGTCATATAGGTTCCTCCACTGACCTGGACTCCCGAGCAGTTGACGAGAAGAACGAAGCTGTTACACAAGCTTTCGAACCCTCCAATCTGCTCTAACCAACGGTAACTAGTGTTTCAGAGGAGAGTGGTCACCCATCCATCTCCTGATCTAGCCCGAGGTTTCTTAACTTCGGTGTTCGTATGGGAACCGGCTAAGCGACCGCGGCTAAACCGTTGGCTTATTTTGTAGTTCACCATTTATCGGTAGTTACGTGTTTATAGTAGGGGTGTGCGAACCCTCATTTTTTTTTCTAACCAAACTTCGAACCGAACCTTCATATCAGACCGAACTTCGAACTCCGAACTTCGAACTTTCTTTAAATAAAGTTTCTAAAGTTCTGGTTAAAACTACTGTAGTGTAAATGGGAGAAGAAATATGATCATGCGAATAAATTGGTTTAACTTGTTGATGGTGCTGATTCCATTTTCTAAAATATTTATAACTTAAATGTGATTGAAAAACATTATTTACGAGCCCGGAACACATTAAAGAGTTAAATCAAGTTTAGGCAGGCTCAAACGGAACACTAACAGGATATAGAGGGAAAATGGGGCCCGAAAAGGCACTGCCTTTGATCTGTTACTTACAACTAGGGATGCACACGATAATCGATATTATCGTTCGATATTCGATATGCAATAAAATTTCGATAATCGATAATACAAATATTATCGAATGGTCTGATTTCTAAAAAAGCGGGTTCGTAAAGCATTATTTCGTTCTTCTCGGACCTTTCTAGTATGGAAATACTCAAAGATACTGCCAAAATACTAGGCCTCGGGCATCGTAAAATGTGATTATACTCTCAGCAGGGTCACGTCAGATGTGTCCAAGTAATGTTGCCATATCCTTATGTGCTCGATTAGGCGACATATCACTGACACTGTAAAAGATTACTTCAATTTTGTAAATTTATTATCGTTCGATATTATCGATCGATAATGCAGTCATCTTTTCGATTATCGATAGTTTTTATTTTATCGATGTTCATCCCTACTTACAACAGGTTGTGAATGGCAATTTAGAAGGCATTGCCTAGCCCAATAGTTTGAATTTAGGCGGGAAGGCGGCAAATTCAAATACAGTGGAGCATCAATTATACGTTTTCCAAGGGCCAAACCGAAAAAAACGTATAAGTACAAAAAACGTATAACTACAATTACATTTGTTTTCGTTTGCAATGAGTGGAAATAGTGACTCGGCAGTCTCCTCTTTCTGCAGTACAAAAATTCCCTTCACGGTGTGTTCTAGCGCACGTAGGAGCGGGGGGGGGGGGGTAGAAATGGTGCTTAGGCCTAAATATATATTTTACATGTTCCGTCGTGAAAATCGTCGTCTTTATTTCGAATAGTCCCGACCGAAAGTGATATCTAAATCATTTTATTCCAAATATCGTTGCTCGCCGTACCGTTTTTCAGCATCGATCGCTTTATTTTTCCCGTCCCAGATCAATATTTACCTCGATTAATCGTTTTTCGGTTATAAATGTCAACGCGGAAACAAGTTTCAGCAATTGCTACGTAAGTGTTTTTTGGACGCGACTGTACGGCCGCGCGCCACCGGGAGACCGCTATCACGAGCTGGCGGCAGCTGTCGGCTCAGCGCCCGGGAGGGATGTATCACACAGCGCCCGCGCTTGGCCCGCAGGCCTATTACGTCGGCAAGGTCGGGGGCACGGATAATTATTTTAAATCAACAAATTGAAGAAACGATCAGATCAATACGTGAATGTTACTATAAAATCAGAGAATAGTAATAAAACAACCAATCGACAAAACAAGCCATTATGAACACGTGGTATCAATTAAAAAACACCAACAAACTTGGAACAATCTGCACGGACAGACAGACGCTCTGTGAAACGTAGTATGGTGGGAGGGGTGAGGGGATGGCGCTATACGATGCCTCGGGGCTTGGGCTACCTGCCAAGAGCCGGACGTGAGCAAGGGTAACGAATGGGAGGAGGGGAGGGGGGCGAGGTGGGGTGACCGCTTGACAATAACAACATTCCATTCTCGCGCATTCACAGCTGCATATCCCGAACGAGATAAAGCTTGCGCTTCCAGGAAGTGATTTCGGATGACAAATAAAACCAATTAGCGTATAATCGCTACCAAGATGTCTAGGGGGAACAATTTCTGTCGCGTATAACCGAGAATAACGTATAACCAAATAACGTATAATTAAATTATTTTAACATTGATTCTTATGGGAAATGGCCGGGACCATATGGAAATCACGTATAAATACGAAAAACGTATAAGTACGAAACGTATAATTGATGCTCCACTGTAGTTCGTTTTCGAACATGGTTTTAATTTTTCGAACCGAACTCGAACTTTTAAAGTTGGTTCGAGTTCGGTTAGTTTTCGAACGGGTTCACACACCCCTAGTTTATAGCACTTTGCCGGGGATTCAATTTCTGTATTTTTAGCTGACGGCTTGAAATGCTAACAAATGTCGAAAAACATTAGGAACCATCTTGCAATGATCGCAGTTGCGATTTTCACATATCTCTACTTATGCTTATTCAAAATTTGTACAGATGCTACTCAGTATTAACATTCTTACATATTTTGCAGCTTGCTGATCAAGACTTGGTACGTTCTCAAAGTGAATTTGATCGTAATACTGAGATCAAAAACCGTATGAGAGAAATTAGTATTCCACAACTTGTGGAGACATGGTTCGAGATATTGGTAAGTAATGGTGGATGACACCTTTTATGTTATATATCCTGATGACCCTAGGTAAAAAATGTGTGTGTAAAAACATCGATTGTATTTGCCCAAACTGTTCATAAACTTACATTATAATTTTGCATGCTGCTCACAAAATTAGTAATGTTATGTTTGATCATTATTCACGTTAAGTAGAAAGTAGTCTTGTGACGAAAGGAACAATTGCGTTGGATTTAGGAAACGTCAGCATCGTGGTTGTATTAGATCAAATTACAACATTGGAAGACAAAAGGAATTCAAGTCGTAAACAGTTTAGTTAGACCCTCGCATACGTCTGAAGGTAACTCGTAAATACCGCCTCCCCTCATTTCTATCCACATAGCCTTTCAACGCATGACAGTGGCTTAATGTAAGTTCCAGTTACTTTGCCCCAAGCAGACCGGGAGATACAGATGCTGGTTGGTCGAGACGATTGGCAATTTCTTGAAGCTGAGAACTTGCCTTCTTTTATACTAAACCTACTGGAATTTTTTGCTTGCCAGTGAGCTGGCAAGCAGCTCTCAAAAAGTTGGTAGTAAGTCCACTTGCCAAGACAAATGTACACTCACCAGGATTGTTGGGAATGCTAGAGGTCTGGAGCAAAACCCCAGCCGCCATAGGCCAATTCGCCAAAGGGGAAAAAAATTTCGAGTGGTCGGTTCTGTGTGCGAGCAGGCTAAGCTACCAATGGAAATGTGATACACTATTTACAATGACTATTGATGCATTTAATTTACCAGTGACTTTTTGTTTTGACATGAAATAGTTGCTTGCCAGGAGGCTTTTGTTACTTGCCAGTGGTGGAGCAGTGGAGCAGGCGAGTGGAATTTTTTAGAGTTGCCATTGTTCTCTTGCAAAACTGACTAACATTTTGGGGCCAAACCAACAAGTATGCAGTTGGTATGCCTATGTCGATGCTAACGGTCTGTCACATTTGACTTTTCAGAAATCAAAGGAGCTGTCGTCAGAAATGCTGTGCCAGTGCCTTGAGGTGGTAGGGTTGTACATTTCGTGGATTGATATTGGTCTGATTGCTACTGAGAGCTTCATGCCACTGTTTGTTAACCTGTGGAAGAATCCTTCAACCAGAGAAGCAGTGGTGGATTGCCTCAACTCAATGGTCAACAAGGGAATGGCACCCTTGCTCAAACTGGATCTCATTTGTGGACTTGTAACTGTCTTCCATGCAGAAAACCTCTTCGAACCACTCAAGGTAATCCTGACAGACTTTACTCACTGTTCTACGTATTAGTATTCACAGTTACCTATTTTATACTTTTTCATTTAGTTCATAAGAGCTTCATGGTGGCAACTGAAGTTGGAATGTGACTTTTATTCTATTTTCCTCTTATTCTCTAACCCAGGGTAGGCCTACTGCCAAAAATATTTTTTCAAATCCTTGTGTGTCAAATCTCCGTGAAAAGTACAAAAACGTGGGTGATGTAGTCATTGCGTCATTGTTACGTTTTTTAAAGTTTTGGCCATCATAACCTAAAAATTTGCATTTTATTTTTGTAAATTTGCCTAGGCCTGCCTAATTGGGCCAAAACACGTGGCTGCTATTAATGGATCTAAGCCTAGTCATGTTGGTGTAATTTTGCAGAAATAACAGTTTAAAGCTGTCCTACTATCTAACCTGGTTCTAAGGGCTAAGCTGACCAAGGTGTACGTAATTATTCAACAACTTTTAAGCCTCTGCCTAGGCATCTCTTTTATACAAAAATACCATTGTAGAACTTCTGAGAGACGTTTTTAATCATATTAATTTGAGCTTTTCTTGATGCAAAATCAAATGCAGTAGATCTCACATCACAACATTGTCAAAAATAGCCTAACATAACCCCCATTTTGAATTTCTCTGCTAATGAAAAAATCTTGAATTGATAGTCGAATATCGAACGAAAAGGTCGATCTTAAAAATCGACGGTTGAAATATCGACTACATTTTAATGCAATTAAGCCCGAAAAGATTCAAATTTACAAGAAATAACGGAGATGTGAACATGACAAAATATCCGTGAAAACCTAGAAAAATCCGTTGATCCGTTTTTCACCCTAAATATCCATGAAAACGGCAACTCTGGGCTACCCTGCTAATTTTTATCTTCCATTTTGTACAAAATTGACTAACTTGCTTTCCTATCCTTTTTACAGATTGACCCGACTGATTTTTCTCTCAAGCTGGCACAGCTAATCAATACCATTGGAATGAATCTGCTGGATGCTCATGCAGCGTATGTCGAGTTTTATTCAATTATGTTAACACATTTAGTAGGTTTGGGCAAATAGTAGCTGTTTCACTCGAATTGAATCATGAATAGTTTTCATTTAGGCATAAGTTTCATTATTAAATTTGAATCTTGAATATTTTTACTGTCATAGTTGGATATTGTATAGGCTAGGTAGGTATGAAAAAAAAAAAATGATACAGAACATCACATGGGTCTACAAATTTAATTTAATAGAATGTAGGGGTGTGCGGTTAGTACTTTTTTAACTCGGTTCGGTTTTCGGTTCGGTTAGTGTAATAACCTCGGTTTTTCGGTTCCGGGTCGGTTAGTCATAAATAATATAGCTCCATTCCACATTTTGTAGGCAAACATTTTTTGTTTTAAATAAACTAAGCATATTCATGACTTTGCAAGAACCAAATAAAAATAAAACTGGGAAGTAGGAAACAACTGTGTGCTTTATTTTGGAAGAAGTTGATGGCATGCCTGTGATTATGGGAAGTAGAAGAGGTAGAAACTAGGCCTGTGCGAATATTTGAAAATATAGGCTCGACGTCGTACCAAACTCAGTTTTTAATTGGCTGGCGCAATACTTGCACTTGGCACAGATCGAACTAATTTTGGTAAAGTGTGCCCAAATATTTGCCTTGGTTGAGAGGCCAACATCACGTTGTTGAGGCTCGGAAGGAACTTGTAGGCCTAGGCCTACGCTGCTCCGGTGGATCATCAGCATCTTCATCGCTCTCAATAATTAAAGCTTCAGGCCTAGGCCTACCTGTGGCTGTACGACGCATTTTATTTTTACTATTTACCAAGAATTACGTTTTATAGCACACGACGGATGTAAATAGACAACGAAAGTTGACGACTACAACAAACCAGACGAGAGCCTAGTGGCCTATTGGGCCTAGGCCTATGGTTGGTCGTCTTGGTTCGATGTACGTTCGATATATCGATAGGTCGTACATATCTCGACGCTTAGCGGTGCGATCTAGCAGGCGGAGGAAACAGTCACGGTCGTTTCAAACATCGCGCGCGGGAAAACCGACTTTCGGGTTTTCAAACGAATTTTCGGTTCGGTTAGTAAAAAACCGACCCGACCCGAAAAGTCGGTTAACCGCACACCCCTAATAGAATGTAATTAAAGTGGGTCAAGTGTGATTTGTGGTGAAAGATACATTTGAAGCAAAAAATAATTTCAACTGTTGATCAATACAATTGATAGTTTTGCCCATCCCTACTTGCCACCACATATAGCATCTTGTTTGTTTGTATCTCTGAGACTAGCACTGACAATCTCTATGGATCCAGGTCCCTCACTTTGCCCTTAGGCTGTTTCTTGTCAAACAGTCATTCTCCTTAGCTGTGATGAAAAACTGCCATGAACATGTTTTGAGTTTCTTTTGGGGTTCAAGACCTCCTATTGAGACTTCTTAAGCATTTTTGTTCTATGTTATATTTTAGTCATCAGTTTCATCTCTAAATATCATCAGCTTTCTTCACACTTTGAAGCTAAGCTGTTGTGATAAATAGTTAGGGGGTGGGGAGGGGGGGGGGAATATTAAATTAAACTTCCACTGTTGAAATTTTCTCTTAACTGTTTGGTCGGAGCTCTGAGAAAACAATCTATTTAGCATTTATGCACACCACTCCAGCCGAAGTATGATTGTTTTATTCACGTTTCCATCTGTTTTCTCTTCTCATGTAGTACACCTCCAATGGATGTGCAACGTGTTAATAGTGAAATCGAACGCGAAGTTCCTTACATGCTTGCGTTTCTCAGCAATGAAGATGATGACGTCTCGGCTGCAGTGATGGAGTTTGCAAAGGCTTATGTTCGTGTAAGTTTTACATTAAGAAGTTACTGTAATTTCTTTATCTTGCACTTTGATCAGTCTTTTAATAAAAAATCAATTTTTTTGTAGCTACTTCGATTGAAGATGCCCATGCTTACTGAAGATGAGCAGAACCATTTGCTCGTTTTGTTGCACACTATTGCAAACAAAATGAAATATGACAAATCTTATAACTTTGATCGAAATGGGGAGGAGGAAGCCGAGTTCATGGAATATAGGTAAAGATCCATTGCGAAAATTGTAACAAATGTAATTGTGATCAATTACAATTAATAACAAAGCCTGGGGTGCATGTAGCCTATGTATATTTCAACACAGGATAATTTGTTTGCAGGCAACAGCTTAAAGGGCTTCTCGATAACTTGGCTTCACTCAACCTAGATGTTGTTATGGAATTCACTCATAAGACAGTGTTGCAAGCTCTGCCAGACTGGATGTCTCTTCCATTTGAGGAAGTAGAGGTTGCCATAACCCTGCTGTACTACATGGGAGAGTTATCAAGTGGCAACCACTTCAGAGGAGACCGTACCAAAGTTTCGCGAATTCAAGAAATGATGCGGTACGTCTATGCTTTATACGAATCTAAATTGAAAGTAGAATGTGATTTACCATTAATTTTACTGGGCCAAAGTTAATAGGCCTACCCAGTATCATGATATTGTTTAAGGTAAAGAGGGCAGGAAAGGAAGTGTTGGTAGAGTATAACCCTCACTTGTGATAAGTGGGAAGAAACCGTTTAAAGTAATAGAGGTCCGAAATTCCAGAGATCAGATTATAGGCCTATGACCATAATTTTAATTTGTAATTTAAAAATGTATGTTTTTATAATGTGTGGAAATGTCTGCTTTGTGTTTTAGAACCATGGTTACCTGTGGGGTGAGCGGTCATACTAAACCAGTAGTTATTCTTCAATACTTGGAGACAGTTGTTCGATATGAGAAGTTCTTCCTGGCAGAACCAGAGCATATCCCCAGCTTATTAATGACTTTCTTAGATCATAGGGGCATGAGACACGAAGATTGCAAAGTACGCAGCCGTTGTGCTTTTCTATTTACCAAATTCATCAAGGGATTAAAGTACGTATAGTTAATGTTGATGCTAATTAAATTATTTATGTCAAAATTGCTATAAATGATATAATAATTATTTGTTTCCAAACAGGAATCACGTTCAAGCCTTCACGAAAGACTTACTTTTCCCACTAAAAGATTTATTGACACCACCAAATGGACATCAAGGGCAGCAGTGGGTCAGCCAAGATGATCAGCTATACTTGTACGAAGCAGCCGGCATTCTCATTGTATCTTCCTCGTATTCCGAAAACGTGAGTTCGGAAAGTTTATTACGAGAAATGTTTTAACTAGGGATGTACGAACAAAGATTTTTGAGTCGAGTACGAGCTCAGTAAAATGTTCGTTTTTTTTTTTCAAGCTCAATTTGAATTCAAATCGAGCTCCTGATGAAATTTATTATTACTTAAGATCAAGATTAAGTTATCAATCAACTTCTTTTTCTTTCATTTGTTTTTTATAATATTACTAACTAGGGTTATTTTAATATGCAAGGATATCGATATTTCGATTCGATATCTATATAGTACGATTTTTTCAATATCGATATTCTATTTGAATATCAAAATATCGAAGAAAAAAATTAAACTGTAATTAAAAAATGAAAGTTTTCCATGTTTAAATTGTCTACAAAAACAGAATTAAAAAAATTCTGTTTTCTTCTTTCGGCATTTAATTTACAATCGACCCCCTACAATGCCCTTAGTTATCAATTTTGTCTTCAGAAAAATGTATAATATAATCCATAAATAAGAGTAATGAATTATGATACATTAGTGTATAAAATAGATTTTCATTGTTGTCTACAAAATGGGAGGTGATAAAATCAGTGTATTTCGATGTACGTATTGATATCGATATAGAAATTTTACCACGATATCAATAATTGAGTGGTATGTCAGAGCACAGCCCTAGTACTAACTATTAGGTACCTTATGCCTAAAAGAAAGAAAATATGTAATAATTTAGTAGTAAGATCAAAATTGTTTATTCAATTTGCACTAGTGGGAAGTGGGACCTCGGTCCTGTTGCAGATACAGAATACATAAGTAGGCCTATTAGATATGCCCCTATATTACAAATATATAGTCTAGGGTAGATGCTACAGTAATAGCCTAATAGGCTAATCCCCATAAAGGCTGGATACATACCCTACCACCCTATAGTAACTTTAGGGAAAACACTTTGCCAATGCATAGGTCCTAGTATATAGATGATGTTTCTCTAGCATTGTTTCCTGACAGTGTTCCAACTCTGGGCATCGAGTTATTCGCTAAAAGAATAATTTCAAAGCGTCGTAAATCTGAGCTTCGTTAGATTTATTACCAATCTAGTTGGTATATTAACTCTTGTGTGGAAAGAAAGTTTTAACTACACAATGAACAACATGGCTACATCAGTGCTTCAATGTTAAGCTGCTACAATGTTAAGCTAATGTAACTTTCCTATAATCCATTTCCCCAAAGGATTAAACATGTCGTGAATTAAGTTAACTTCGAATCGGCTCATCATCAGCTGGTGAACGTTTAACCCGAGTTTGAAAACGTGTAACATCTATGTCAATTTGAACCGTAGGAAAAAGCCGCAACATTCCAGGAACTGCTGCGCCCGGTTTGCGAGAAGTTCAACCAAATGCTGGGACAGCTCCAAACGGAAACCAACGACCAACGTTGCGAGGCTCTGGTCGAACATATGTGCCACGCAATGGCAGTCACTAGCCGTGCAAGCAAAGCCTTTCCTAACCTGGCTACAATGAGATTGTACTGCTGCGATCCCATCTTCATAGAGTGCCTGCAAACCTTCCTTCCATGCTTGCAGGTAAGATCTTACTTACTGGTACTCATTAGGGACTACATGGAATAATCAGTAACCGGCCTCATGAAGAGTTGTAATATTTGTTCTTTGGCTCTAGATAAATGGTGATATTACTGCACTGCAAGCAGGAATGCGGCAATTCCTTCACCGCATGGTAGTATGCCTTGAGGAACTTCTTATTCCATTCATTCCAAAAGTGTCCGAAGGGCTCTTAAGGGACAGCAATATTCATAGTATCCTGGAGTATTTACCATTAATTATTCAAATAATCTCAAAATTTAAGGTAAGTTTACTTTGAAGAAGGGGAAGGAATTGGGGATTAAACATTGTCTGTGTGTTGGGGGGGTTGTCACTTGTCAAGGCAGTTGGTAGCCAGTGTATATGTTTCTGTAAGCTTACCATTGCCAAGATGTTCACAAGGGATTCCCTCATTTTATTATACTAATGATAGAAGGATGATTATAGTAAACCCTCATTAATATGAACATCAAGAGACCCAAAAGCCGTCAATTTGTAATATAAAAATTTGTAATATCGAAAAAATGTTGATAACTCAATACAATCGGCCAAAACAAACATTGCAACATTGCAAAAGATCAACGTTTTCCGAAGGATAGTAGCACGGGGGTGCGATGTTTAGTGCGTGGATAGTAGGCCTAGAAAGCAGACACGTAGTGAGCAAGCCACTGAAGATTTACTGTATACATTTAATGTATTGAGTGTTTGGCATTTTGTTTATGTAGCCTATTTATCTAAGAACTACTTATATACAGTAAACCCTCGTTAATACGAACATCAAGGGACCCAAAAATCGTCAGTTCGTAATATAAAAATTCGCAATATCGCAAAAACGTCGAAATTCAATATAGTACCAGCCAAAATAAACGTATCTATAAACAATCAATGTTTTCCAATGGATAGTAGCGCGCGGGTATGATGTTTTGTGCACGCATAGTAGGTGGACTAAGCAGGCACGTTGCAGTGAGCAAGCCACGCCCCTCAACAGCTGTAAGGGCTTGCGCGCGCATCCGATCGCGCCTGCAGGCGGTGGAGGGGGAAGGGAAAACCAAGCAGCAACAAAACAAGTAGCTGCCTGCGACGACGTACGCTTGGCAGACAAAAATCTTGATACCTGCGCCTACTCTGCGAGTTGAACTCTTGTACACATTATTTTGTTTGTGCGGTTTCAAAATTATTAGTTCGTATTAAACAACGAACATTATGCATTAGTACCACCCACGGGATAAATAATTAGTTCGTATTACGTATTATGCGAAATTCGTTATATCCGTTTTATTTAACATTGAGTGTCCTATTTACGCGGGCTGGGTCTTGCTTACTATTTGTATTATCTGAGAATTCGCACTAACCGAGTTCGTTTTACCGAGGGTTTACTGTATATATATATATATATATATATAAATTTACCTGCAATCATATTTTACATTAGTTATATTTTATGATGTGGATGATGGATATGATTTGGACACATATGATCTAGCTGTTGATTACATCACGAAAAAATTAATCATAATCATTGTGTCGTGATTTGTACTATTTATTTTTCAGAAGCCAATGATTCAATATATGCTGCAAATGTTTATGCCCATTGTTAACGCTATATTTACGACTCTTGCCATACCGGAGGAAGCTAACGACGAACAGGCAAAGAGGGAAAAGCAACTTCTGCGCCGGAATTACTTTGCGTTCATTTCTGTGATCGTCAACGAAATGATAGACGTTTTAAATGCTCAAAAGGTGGAGGCTGTGGAGCACGTTACGCTCAGTGTGATTCGAGGTGCTGTTGACTTCCCTGATCCAGTGGTAAGTTGTGCAAGCCTTATTTATGATATGTTGACTTTATCTTTCATTCGCATGCATACAAAATTAAAATACTACAACCTTAACATATTTGATTTAAAACAAATTAATCCTCATCCGATAATGTTACGCTGCACACTACAGTAATATGCAGATGGTTTGTGTGTGTTATGGATCCTTATCATGTTAGAATCGAGTGTGTGCTAACTTGTGAGTACTGGTACACGGTAAGTTTACTGGTGCAGAAATTTTGGAGTGAAAAAGTTGAAACTACTGTAATTTAAGTTTTTACTAATTTTTATAAGCTTTCATTACATTTCATGTCAAATAAGGACATTTGGAGAATTTTTTCGTGTCTACAATATTATTACCTATTACAGCAAAGTAATTAGTAAATGGTAAATATCTGGCCTTCCAAGACGTCTTTTCAGACACATTAAAAAACAACTACGTATATAAAACTTGTCGTAGGCTTTCGCGGCCGGAGTCATTATTAAAACTTGGCTGTCGGGTTTCGCCGCGTCCATGGATAAAAAAGTCCTGACGTTTCGGGCCGATTGCACGGTCCATCTTCAGAGGATTAAAAACTCTAGAAGAGTACACACACGGAACAAACCTACTCAATCCAGCCCGTCCGTGTGTGTCAACCCAAACCAGTCGTGCAGTTAGTTTTATTCGTTAGCTGGCGTCTGCGCACTGTCTTCCCGCCCAGCTATTGACGTCACTCTGTTCAAATCCCGTTTGAGCCGCTCTATGGTCGGTTTCCACGTTCTACTAAGTTTCAAACCATCTTCACGGTTGAAATTATCCGGGTGCTTTTCAATTTCCACCGCCTCCCGGACAAGACGAAGCCTGTAGTTCTGAATAGCCGCCAATACCCGGGTTTCTTCAAAGTTGATGCGATGACACTTAGTAACGCTATGCTCCGCCAACGCCGACTTGTCAGTATGCCCTAATCTTGTGTGGCTCATATGTTCTTTAAGGCGAGTGGATATTTTTCTGCCCGTTTGTCCTATGTATACCTCATCACAAGCGCCACATGGTATTTCATATACCCCCGGTACATCTAAACGTGGGAGCTCATCCTTAACCGGATTAAACATCGTGGAAAGCTTTCTGTTAGTACTGTAAACAGTATGAATACCTTGTTTTCGTAACAGTTTGCCAATACGATCTGTCGTATTCTCAACGTACGGCAAGAAAGCACGAGAAACACGTTCCGGCTGTACTAGTGGCGAAGCTAGAGGTAGGGCTGGTGCACACGGTCTCTTTCGAAATGCCTGTGAAACCTCACTATTCGTATAGCCATTCTGTAGAAGCATTCCACGAAGTGTACGGCATTCATGGGCTAGATGTTCTTTGTCTGAGATTCTTCCTGCCCTACACGCTAACGTGTTCAAAACAGCGCGTTTCTGCCCAGGATGATGGTGCGAGTCGGCGTTTAGATATCGCCCCGTGTGTGTAGCCTTTCTATATACAGAATGACTAAGCGTGCCATCACACTTGCGCCTCAGTAACACATCGAGGAATGGGAGCTCTCCATTTACCTCAACTTCCATAGTGAACTTGATGTTATTGTTTAAACTATTGAGATAATTGAGGAAATTCGTTAACTCTTCCCTTCCATGGGGCCATACAGCAAACGTGTCGTCTACGTATCGAAAGTAATGCGAAGGTTTCAGTGTCGCATTATTTAAAGCATCAACTTCAAACTTCTCCATGTATAGATTAGCTACAGCAGGTGAAACAGGTGATCCCATGGGCGTACCGTCAATTTGTTTATAAAATTCTCCGTCAAACATAAAAAAGGTTGAGTTTAAAACAGTCTCCATCAATGTAGCAATATTTCCAGGATATTTTTCTTTTATCCTTTTATCTTTTATCTTTTATGATAAAAGAAAAATATCCTGGAAATATTGCTACATTGATGGAGACTGTTTTAAACTCAACCTTTTTTATGTTTGACGGAGAATTTTATAAACAAATTGACGGTACGCCCATGGGATCACCTGTTTCACCTGCTGTAGCTAATCTATACATGGAGAAGTTTGAAGTTGATGCTTTAAATAATGCGACACTGAAACCTTCGCATTACTTTCGATACGTAGACGACACGTTTGCTGTATGGCCCCATGGAAGGGAAGAGTTAACGAATTTCCTCAATTATCTCAATAGTTTAAACAATAACATCAAGTTCACTATGGAAGTTGAGGTAAATGGAGAGCTCCCATTCCTCGATGTGTTACTGAGGCGCAAGTGTGATGGCACGCTTAGTCATTCTGTATATAGAAAGGCTACACACACGGGGCGATATCTAAACGCCGACTCGCACCATCATCTTGGGCAGAAACGCGCTGTTTTGAACACGTTAGCGTGTAGGGCAGGAAGAATCTCAGACAAAGAACATCTAGCCGATGAATGCCGTACACTTCGTGGAATGCTTCTACAGAATGGCTATACGAATAGTGAGGTTTCACAGGCATTTCGAAAGAGACCGTGTGCACCAGCCCTACCTCTAGCTTCGCCACTAGTACAGCCGGAACGTGTTTCTCGTGCTTTCTTGCCGTACGTTGAGAATACGACAGATCGTATTGGCAAACTGTTACGAAAACAAGGTATTCATACTGTTTACAGTACTAACAGAAAGCTTTCCACGATGTTTAATCCGGTTAAGGATGAGCTCCCACGTTTAGATGTACCGGGGGTATATGAAATACCATGTGGCGCTTGTGATGAGGTATACATAGGACAAACGGGCAGAAAAATATCCACTCGCCTTAAAGAACATATGAGCCACACAAGATTAGGGCATACTGACAAGTCGGCGTTGGCGGAGCATAGCGTTACTAAGTGTCATCGCATCAACTTTGAAGAAACCCGGGTATTGGCGGCTATTCAGAACTACAGGCCTCGTCTTGTCCGGGAGGCGGTGGAAATTGAAAAGCACCCGGATAATTTCAACCGTGAAGATGGTTTGAAACTTAGTAGAACGTGGAAACCGACCATAGAGCGGCTCAAACGGGATTTGAACAGAGTGACGTCAATAGCTGGGCGGGAAGACAGTGCGCAGACGCCAGCTAACGAATAAAACTAACTGCACGACTGGTTTGGGTTGACACACACGGACGGGCTGGATTGAGTAGGTTTGTTCCGTGTGTGTACTCTTCTAGAGTTTTTAATCCTCTGAAGATGGACCGTGCAATCGGCCCGAAACGTCAGGACTTTTTTATCCATGGACGCGGCGAAACCCGACAGCCAAGTTTTAATAACTACGTATATAATTTACTATTCGATGGACTTAAATCACGTTCATGTTAATTGGGAGTTCAACTCATCTGACATGAGTATCTAAGTAACTCAGTGTGACATTCATTTCTATATGAAATTTGAAGCTAATCCATATTGTTTACATTTTCAGAGTCAGAAAACCTGTTTCGTGATTCTTCGTAAACTGGTCATAATTTGGGGCGGTAAAAATGCGCCAGTTGAATTTATCAATTTCACAATAAAACATATTGTACCTGCTTGCTTCATGGCGCCGATGAAGCCAACTTTCGATCTCACCGATTCTCAAACGTTAGCTGCTTTGGGAGAGATAGCTACTTGCATGCTTACTATTTATGAGAAGCAAGTAAGTATAATAATAAACATCTCAATCAATTGGTCGGTCATCTACACTTGACATTCTTATCCATTACAATAGCAAAGTTCAATAATAAAAGTTCAATAATATTGATTATATCGCAATTATCGTACGATATGATTTGTGTGTAGGCCTACCAGAATACGTAGCAGAGGTCTTGATTTTATCTTTTAAGTAGCCTGTTGACAGTTCATTTATGCAGTAAATGTAGGCATACTTTACATTTAATCAAAAAAGGCTTCACATAAATTGTCTTGAATACATATCCATTAAGTGATGTTTATGAAGACAAAAAACAGCTAAACTAGCATATTTGCTCAGTGCTCATCAAGTAAAGCCTCTAGGCCTAAAGGCCTAAATAAGTGCATGTAAATGCTTGTATGCAGATGATAATTGTGAGTTTTGTTCCTGTTATTAACTGTCATCATCCTTGGACAGATGTCCACTGCAATTTTATTTTTTCACGCTCGTATGCAGTCGCCCGTCGCCTTCGGAAAGGGTCGGTGTAAATATGCAGTTGTTCCACATCAAAGAGTCATTCCCATTACAATAATAGACAAGCCATACTATTTGCAAGTGTTCAATGCCTGTTGTTTTGTTCTGCAGGGAGAAGAGTTTCTGAAATACCTGAAGGAGCAGTATATGCCGACGCTGCCAATAAGTCCTGGACAGATTGAAAAGTACTGTAATGCCCTTACAAAGGACAAAAAGCATTTCAAAATATTCACTAAGGTTGGTAAATACACTCTTTCATAAATGTTTAACCATTAGTAGGAGTCCAAGGCCAGATACACAAGAGGTATTTAGTCTTTTTTCTGGTCTTAACTCTAAGACCAGTCTAACTTTGGACCTCTTGTAAAACCAGACCCAGGTCACACGAAGAAGTTATAATTGCAGACGGGAACAAGGACACAATGACCATTCCAATAATATGTTCTAAAATCTGTTCTAAGATATTTTCCTGGATTCACTAGAGATTCAAAGTGGGGATGACGATGGCTTAAATATTCATTTGCGGCCGTTTTTAGTCCAAACTGACCCTATCAAAGGGTACCTCATGTAGCACCGCAGACACTTTTTGCGAATTTGCGGAAGTATAGGCCTAATAGGCGTCGTCTGCTCGGTCCGCGTGTATCGATCTGCTCGATAATGATCAATAGGTCACGTTTTCTTCAAAGTCGATTGTAAAATCGATACTTAAGCTATTTTCGGATACTGGCACTACCTATTGGCGGTATTTTTAACCGGTTGAATACAGCGGCTCAATCGATCAAAAACTCGAAATCGACTCGTTTTTCGTGAAAAACTCGAGTCGAGTAGTAACTACTCGATCAAACTCGACTTTTCGAGTACTCGCACACCCCTAGTTCTGTTTAATCCCCAGTTATTCACCTTTTTCTTGCTAAGCCTTCTGATGGAGCTGCATTTGAAGCTATCATTTATTTCCTTAATTATGAGTTTGTCCATCTCTATTTTTTCAGGTATTCTTTCAACAGATCCGTACATGACGGCCGAAGGATGGCTTCCGTATTTCACTACGTCAGCGATCAACTCGTAATATATCTCTTCTGTACACTTCTTTATTTACGTTGTTAAAATATACCGACTATTCAAACTACCCATTGTTAAAAAAATATCTGTTGTAACTAGAAGGTTGTGCTAATGCTGAACGTGTTTCAATTTGTGAGAGAGTTACTTTGAATTTGTGACATACCAAAGCATGTTATGGGTTCTCAATATTTTATAGGTACGTACTAAAAAAGTTCTTGATACTAATGTACTTGAAACAACTGGCATCAAAGGTTAACTTGCATTTTTGGCTCGAAATAACTCTTGATATGCACTATGCAGTATAGGCTTACATATTCATTAGGGTGGTGCAAGTCTCATAAAGTTCAAGCAGAGACTTCCTCTTGATGCTTCCTTGGCCTGCTCTTAGACTGTCTGTCAAGTGAAGACTGTCAAGTCTCAAAAATTTAGATAGTGAAGTTTCCTTTCATTTTCTTTTTTTCCTACATTTATGAAGTGAAGGTAAAGTCCATTCATATTTGGGCAGTAATCTGCAATAGCACAAGACTCAATTGAGAAGGTTGTGACATCACAGGCAGACAAACAACGTGTTGCTAGGCAACTGCATAGTCGTATCTGTCTTTGATTGGTGCATATTCAATGTTTGTCCGAAACAAAACACGGCAACACGGCTATTTTTGGAATTGAGTCTTGTGCTATTAATCCCAGATTTAGAACAATTACGCTTAAATTCCATTTTATGTTGTAGGCCTACTTTAGAAAGTTGGGAGAATTGTAGCACAATTTGTTATCTTGCTCGAACTAATCTCAATGTTGAATATTGCTCGAAGTTCAAGCAGAGTTGTAAAATTTTGCTCACGATCTCCTTGCCAAATACGCCTGCTCGCACAGCCGAATGTTCATATGCATTATTCTTTTCACTCCCTCCTGTAATTTTTTAAAAATCGGGACTAATCAGATCATAACAATGTGATTGATCTCAATGTTGTGCAATTTGTTACCTATGCTATAAAGTTAAAACAGTAGGCCTAGTGCCCTCTAACTCATTCCCTTGCTACTCTCCCCCCCCCCCCCCCCTCTTGCTGGTTAAGTGTGGGTCAATCTGCTTTTTTATGTTTCTTACTTGAGTTTCTATGAAATTCTCTGGGCAAATGAGTTAGAAGGGTTTTGCTATACATAATGTATATATTTAATATTATATATACACAGTGGTTCCTGCATAAGACGTTGGTTAATAAATTGTTCATTTTCAATGTCTGGTCCAAGAAGTGTGCAATAATTCCAACATTGTGCTATGCAGTAAAACCTCTTTACTACAAATTGCAAACCCCAAACCCCATTCTCAATTAAATTTTGAATTAAAAAAACATTTAACATTAAGCCTTATGCTCTACCTCTAACCTTCAGCAGGGGCTTATCACTACTTTGAATTACACATAAATTTGAATTTTACAGTTAGAATTAATGATGTTTTGCTGTAAAAAGAGGAGATAGATTCCCAGAAACTCAATTCCTATGTAACTTCTTGTGTAGTAAAATCTACTTTTGAGGAATTGATGCCTACTCAAAACGGTATCTACACGTGATATGAAAAACTTTAATTTCACTTGCCACGGTCACCAATGTATGATGAAAGCAAGCAAGCATCATAGAAATCTTACTTTTGTTATTGCAGCTTGTTATAGACTATGTTTAGCACACGAGCCGAGCTCATAAACTCGAGCTGGACATTGTGCGAACTGAATTTGCCTGATAAAACACGTAAGCTCGAACCCAACTCAGTTCGGTGAAGAAGCCGAGCCAATGCAGCTCCCTGCGATCTCAAATTGCGTGATAAACATATGCGGACCGAATAGTGTACGTACGTTTAGCAAGCGGTTTACCATGCCTTCTTTTTCAGCACGAACCAGACCTGTACTATTTACTATTTAGTACGATTTCAAAGTCCGTAGTAAACGTATACCAAGCTATTGAGCTCAAGCTCGGCTCGCGTGGTAAACGTAGTCAAAGTGAGAGCAGTGGTGAGGCCACAGGAGCTGTGACTGCTGACTGCAATGGGGAGCAATTGCTTCACTTCTAGTCAGCAAAGCACGTTGGCCAATGGCTGTAATGTATAAATATTTCAAGTTTATACAACTAACGTTCTTGACAAAAAATACTAGGTAGATCTATCTACAGTACTTTTGAACACCTTATTCAGGATATGGAAATAGCTATGTGTAGGCCTACTCAACACAAAATATTAACAATGTTGCAGTTTTTTTGCTGGGACCTGACATTTTCAATGTACGAGTATTACACAAGAAAACTTCTTATGCATGAATTACCCACATGAAATGTGTGCTGATTTCTGTTACTGTATACAACTTGACATGGTGGGAAGGAGGAACACTGTACTAGACCCTTGGACTTTCAATGACACAATGAGATATATAGTAGTTGGACATACGATACGTGTAGTATTGGGGTTGTCGTTTATAACATATGATATTGTCCCCCCCCCCCCCCCCTTTGTTTTGTATATTTTCAATTTTAAATCCTTTCTATACTTTTTTAATTTTTGAAGTATCTTTTTTTTGTAACTTTTGTGGCTAGGCCTACACTCAAATCTTAAGAATTACGTATTGGTTTGTTTGTTTCCCACTCTGTTGCGCTGTGGCCCAGTTGTCTTTTGAAGTATACCTGGCATTGGGCTAATTGCTTTGTGATACTCTTTCCATTGGCCCAATACCCGGGGCCTGCCCCCTGATACAGTCACATGTCGAATAATGTATTCCAAGAGGTTTTTGTATTACTGTATACGTTTCTATCTATTTATTTGTTTTTATTTGTTTTTATTTGTCTTGTACCTTATTGTACTATATCCCAGTTTGTAAACTATTGTATTTTTGTAAAATTGCCTGTAATTACATGGAATAAAGTGTGCATAAGTTTCAGCCAAACAGTGTTCTCTATCTCATTCAGTACAATCCACATTTCCCACTTTCAAAAGGTTACAGATTCAAACACTCTAAATGTTCACTGGAGTAAATATATACACAATATTTATTTCTCTTTAGGATTAGTTTAAGTAGTGCCACAATTGTAAATATGGATCTGACTTCTGACCTACGCATGTTTGATTCAGCGAGTAAACATTTGGTGAACCGTACAACTGTCAACTCTTAATATGTATGGTAGGTATGTCTTTTTAACATGCATACCATGCCTAATCTGTACATAAACAAACTGTTGGTGTGGCTTGTTAATCCTGTGTCTTTATTCATGCTTCCATGCAGAAGGTCCAAGGTTTAATTCCTAATGTTTTTTTGAACCTCTGAACTGATATGGTACTAACGCAATGTAAATAGTGAACTTGGAATTGTGGAATTGGAATTGAAACACAACAAGCTGCAGGTAAAAGAAGGCTGAATTTAATCAAGAGAGTGGCAGGAGTGCAATGGGGAGCAAATGAGGAGACACTAAAAACCACGTATAAGACATACGTTAGACCACTCCTGGAATATGGTAGTTCACTACTTATTACAGCTTCAAAAGGAGCAAAGGAGAAACTGGACAGGGTACAAAACCAAGCCCTACGGATAATCACAGGTGGTGTGAAGACAACCCCAATTGCAGCAATGGAAGCAAAAACAAACATCCCACCTCTGGAGGCAAGGCGAAACAGAGCGGCAGTACACCTACACGAGAAGCTAATACGGATGGACAGCACAGTATGGGACAGGGAACCTTATGAACATCTAAAGACCCAAAAAACATTCATCACAGTTGTGGAAGAGGTAAAGAAGGACCTAATTGGACACTTACAGCACACAACTAGAGAGAATATCCCACTACCCAACATAAATATCGCCATACTAGATGTCCCCCATGAACTGACTGTGGTAGGATTGGACAAGACAAAGGCAGCATACACAGGGGAGGAAATTAGAAGATTGGCGACAATGCATATCCATAAATACTACCCAGAGAACGAGTGGCTACATGTCTATACAGATGGTTCGGCAACACCAGGGGAAGGTCAGGCAGGTGCTGGAATATATTGCAGAGAGTTCGAAGAGTCCCATCCTGCTGGAGAGAATGGTAGTAATTATGATGGCGAGCTGACGGCAATAGGTAAAGCCCTACACAAAGTAAAAGACTGTAGCTACGATAGGATTGTCATACTAACGGACTCAAAAGCAGCTATACAAGCCATAGCCAGCAAGAAAGAAGTGGACTCTGAGGTAAAACATTGTAAACTACAGATTCTAAGACTACAAAATAAAAACAAACTGATAACCCTACAATGGATACCATCACACTGCAGCATATACGGAAACGATAAGACTATCTGGCCAAACGAGGAGCCAGAATGCCGCAACTGCCAAAACCTTTAACCCTCGAGTCTATGAAAGCACATGTAAATGCTGCAGCCACTAAGAAGATCAGGCAGGACTGGGTAGAGAAAGGTAGAAACAAGCCATGGCAGGAATATACCATGAGTTCAAAAAGGCCCACCAACCATCTTCCACGGCAAATTGAAACGGCCCAGTTCAGGCTAAAAACGCAGCACGATCTTCTAGGGAAGCATCTCCACCGAATAGGGGTGTTTGAGACGAGTACCTGCAAGCTGTGTGGAAATGGGGAGCAGGATAGGAGCCACCTGTTTGTATGTCCAAAACTGGCAGGGGAACGTGACGCAATGCCGAGCGGCATGAAGAGGGTGGAGAAAGAAGCGTGTCTCTACTGGTTGACCAGATCCAGCATGATGGCATAATAGCCAAATGTGGGCATTTGAGAAGAAGAAGGAATTGTCATAGCAACAAAATGATACCTATGATGTCCCCTACAGACCATCAGTTTGTAGCTCACCCACCCTGTTAATTAACCATCTTACTTAATATTATTCCCTTTATTTAGCTAATTTAATTTTTTAAAATTTTATACTTGTGTGGACAATGTTCAAACTCGGAACATTTCAAGATTGGAACGAACACTACTCGCATTTTCGATAGAGGTGAAACTACGACTACCAGTGGTTCGAGGCATTTGTACTTCACTTAAAATAGTACAGACGTGTTACAGAGGTCTAGTACAGACGTGTTACAGAGGTCAGAATTTTTTAGAACAATGGGCTAGGTCTAGAAAACAACAATCATTGGCAAGGCATAAGCTACATAAACAGCAACAACAATAATTAGGGTCACCTACTGTCTACAGCATGATGGGAGACGCTCCATTGCTTCATAACTACATAGATCTACAAGCTTCACCATCAAAACTGTAATATATGAACATCTTGATGTCCCTATTTTAAGTATTTTATTATTATATTACTGTATTTATATTATTATATTTAATGAAAACAAACCTTGTAATATTCCGTACATAATGATTAATAGTATTATTTATATTACTCTTCCATATAATTACAATGAGGTCCCATTTGTATGTTTTTTTTTATCTTTTACCTGTTGTGTTATTTGACAAATTGGGGACGTTTATTTAATTTGTAATAATATTGTAGCCTATACATCTGTTCCAAACCTATATTTATTTTTATAATATTTATATATTACCTATATAGACTTAATGCTGGACTTAATAGAATGCCAATCTGCTGGGTTTGATACATATTGGGGAAAGAAGAAAGGAGACCAACAGCTTATCTGAAAAGTGGTGGGTGGCTGCATGAGGTGAAGAGTACACGAATATTTACACACTAAAAGTCAAACGTTTCAGCCTATGTGGCCTTGGTCACCGATCGTTGAAGAAGACTGGCTAACACTAAAAACTATTTACACAATTATTTATAATGTGATTTTCTTAGTTTGACACTCCCCTGCTGCTCCCCTCCATTGCTATGTGACTACCCCTTACCCCTGTGACAACCTGTCAATGATATCATATTTGTTCATATTTTGTTATGCTAGGTGGTGGTCACAATATCTAGGGGTCAAGCTTCAAACTATATTAAACTAAAAATATCTGCACTCTGCTAAGTACACTAAGGCCCAGTTTTTCAATCGTTATAGGGATCGTTAGATGATGGTCCATAATGTAATCTGTAACCCAACAGACTCTATGCAGATAACGGACCATTAGCTAACGACCCCGTTAATGACCGATTGAAAAACCAGCCCTAAGTACTAAGTATTGGTATGTATGCTCTACACTTAACATAAATTTTCTACCTTCCATCATGACCACAATCTTACCTTTCAAACATTATCATGTATATGATGCTCGCACACAAATCTGCTTAAACGAGCTTTTCTTTTCTATCCTTTTTATTATGTACTAATATGATTGTATCGGTTAATTATAGTTAAACCTAAATTTGTATACTTTATGTACAACTTTACTTGTAAACCTGCCTACCTATGTATGCATACCTGTATGAAGGTATGTATGTGAGAGGGAAAGAAGGATAGGAGCCAACAGCTTACCTGAAACAACTTGGCAGGCCGCGTAGCGTAGATAACATATGTATGTATTGTATGTATGTATGTATGTATGTATGTATGTATGTATGTATGTATGTTTGTATGTATGTATGTATGTATGTATGTATGTATGTATGTATGTATGTATGTATGTATGTACCAGTAATGCATGTATGTATGTATGTATGCAAGTTTGTTTGTATGTTTATTTGTTTATTTATTTCATTTGCGGTCATTTGACTCTTTACAAAAACATTTATAAACAGTGTTGACCATGTCGCAAGTTAAAGAATAAAAGTAAAAATACAGGCTTTAGATACATCTGATAAGTAATGACAAGAATAAAATTACAGAACTTAGATTATCTTCGCATGTCTTCTTAACCCTCTCTGAGGAAGTCCTCGATGCAATAGAAGGATCTGTCAAGCAAGTACCAGTACCTCTTTAATGCCTGCCTGGAGGGTGCCCGATTTTCAAGTTCTTGATTTCCGTCGGGAGCTTGTTGTAGCGAGTCTTCTGCCTGCCTGCATCACGCTACTGTGGGTGTATTTAAGCCGGCAGTAGACGTGAGCAATGTCTTTGGCTTGTCGGGTGTAATGGTTGTAGTGAGAGCCGTCATTGAAAAGTGCCAGGTTGTCTCTCGTGAACTGGCACACTGCTTGAATGTACAAGGCTAGGAAGAGGAAGGATGTTTAGCTCTTTAAATCATAGCCTGCAAGACTCACGAGGACCTAGGACTAGCAAGTAGCAAAATATAGTCCTTTTGTGGGCTTTAAATGCATCTATGCTTCTTGTTTTGCGGCTCCCCAGAAAATCACCCCATACTAGTAATGTTAAAAAGTAAAGTGGGGTACCGAAAACAGGATGGGAATAAATGCGGGAAAATGTAAAGTGATTGGGTTCACGCGTAAATTAAAAGGGGATGAGAGGGAGTATTTTCTTGATGGGCTAGTTCTAGAGAAGGTAAGGAAGTATAAGTATTTGGGGATTGTATTGGCAGAAGACTTGGGTTGGGGTGGGGGGAGCAAGTGCAAGAGAGTGTAAGGAAGGGATATAGAACCCTAGGGCTTGTTATGAGAAATCTGAAGGGAACTATTAGGGAGGTAAAGGAGGGCTTACAAAACAGTCGTTCGGCCAATTTTGGAATATGGGGGGACGGTGTGGGATCCATATAGGAAGGGGGAGGTATGGAGCTAGAGAAGGTGCAGCGTAGGGCGGCAAGGAAGGTTACGGGACAAGTTAGGCAATGGAGATATGAGGAAGATAAATTAGGGAACGCGATGAGGGTTTATGATAGCGTCACAGCGATGAGAGGGGAGCTGGGTTGGGAGACGTTAGAGGAGAGAAGAAGGAGTGATAGGATGTGTAATCTATACAAAGCAGTTAGGGGGAAAAGAGGGTGGGGGAAACCCGTAGCAGATTGCAAGAAAGGGTATACAGAGCGAGGGGGGATCATAAATGAAAGTTTCAGCGGCAGGTGGTAAGAAGTGATCTGGGTAGGTTTGGATTTGTTGTAAGAACGGTTAGGGAATGAAATGAGTTACCCGAGGAGGTTGTTGAGTGTGAATCAGTAAGGGAATTTAGAAATAGAATGAGGGATATGAAGTGATGAGGGTGGGTGGGTGGGAGGGAGGTTGGGACAGGTATGCCACCGGGTAGTTATGGCCCATTTGTAGCCTTGAAGTATTTAACAATAACATTTACATTAACATTATATGACTAGTAGTAGTAGTAGGGAGTGACTGTGCTTGAGCAAAATATGTATACAGTTCAGATGTACTCCTGTCACAATGGTGTGACAGTAGGCGTATTGAATTCAAGAAGTTGAAGGAAAAATTGGGGCCTGTAAAACGACTCTTTGACTACCCCATCACGATCGACTTATGATTGATTCACTTACTGTTTATACTGTTTCTTCTCTTCTGCAGCTGGGCCTAGGCAAGTAGGCCCAGCCCATGCAGCAGTTTAAGAGCGAAGGATACCTCTACTACTCTTAAATTCCTTAGTAATTTAAGGAAATCGTTATCACAGTCATACTGATTATAACGTTAAATACATTTATTATTCAGTCTGTAGGGCTAACCATACCACAGTGCTATGGTGTCTCAGATTTTCGATTTTGTGTTTCAATCTTGAGATATAATTAAAAAATGAAAATTTTCTGCGGTTTTTGACGAAGAGGTATCCTTCGCTCTTAAGCAGAGACTGCGCCCTCCCCCCAAGATTTACTAAGTGGGCATTTTTCTCCCCGATGTTAAAAACTAGGCTACCATGCGGGGAATAATTAAAATAGTACGAATAATACTAATAACGAACTATACGAATACAAACAATAATAATAGTACGAGTAATTTACGAGTTCTACTTTTTTAATTTTGTCACCACCATTTATATTTCCAAAAATTCCCGTACAAACAATCCTTTTATATTTTATCAGTGCCGTGTACGCGGAGAACAATGTAGCTAGGCTTACAAGTTCTGATATTTAAAATGAATTAATGAATAAATAAATAAATAAATATATAAATAAATAAATAAATGAATATATAAATAAATAAATAAATAAATACATACATAAATAAATAAATACATAAATAAATAAATAAAAAATCGAATTTTCGAAAAGGAAGTATTCGAATTTCGAATCGAATAGTTACCATCATTCTCGAAATAACTGTTAATTTAAAAAAATCGAACACTCGTTTAAATAACGCACGCTCGACGGAATTCTAAATTTTACTTCCGGTTGACTTCTGTCGGCAGTCGGCGTTTTGCGCATTTCAGTTCAGGCCTCCATTCCACTGTGTAGAGTGGGCACCGTTTTTGTAATTTGTGCTGTGGTATAAAAGCTCGCGTAAAGACGGAGTATGCCGAATAGGCTAAAAGATAAAGCTGTTGGGACTAATGGTGTAGTGAAAGTACTACTCACTAACAGAATGTCGAGGACGACAAGGGTAAGTTCAAACACTTGTGGCTTCTGAGGTAGGTCTAGCCTAGGCCGTAGGCCCCTAGCATTTAGTAGTAGGCTAGGCTAGTTCTTATCTCGCTCTAGCATAATCTTAACCCTAGACCAGCGCCGGTCCCAGCTTTAAATGACCCAATGGAATGTACTAAAAGCAAGTAACTAGGTTAAGCATGCCATTTTGCTGGTTAGTGAATAGGCCTAGCCTAGGCTAGGGCCTAGGTGCGCTGCACAGTGTGTGCGAGACAGCCTAGGCCTAGGCCTAGCCTATAGATGCACTATCTTAGGTGAGACACTTGTAGGATGTGAGGTGGAGGCCTGGGCCTATGAATCCCTGTATTGCTTCTATAGGTTTAGCCTAGCATACACAGTTTGTTATGGTCATGGATAACAAACAGTTCTAGCTCTAGCCTAGGCCTAGGCCCTAGGGTGTTTACGTGATCTGTCAGTGTCATGGTTAACAGGTTAGTAACCCCTTCTTTGGCCTAAAATTGAAGTATGTGTTGTTAACTATGGTCAACTAGCCTAGTGTATGATTCCTATTGCCTGGGTCTATCATGGAAACAGGAAGAAATTAGTCCTAACATTTGAGGAGCAGCCAGCAGACGACTAAGAAAGCGTCGTGATCACGCTTTATTTCAGTAGGCCTGAAGTGGCCTTATAGCAACCTTTCTCATGCTTTCGTCACAGACGAGGAACACGCTCTCACTCGTAGCCAATCATCAATCGGTATTTGCTGGGGATTGTCTCGGGCAGTTCGCTGGTTGCTACGAGCTCCTCGCCTGTGACGAATTCATCTGAAAGGTAGCCTTGGGGCGAGTTTAACAGAGTTCATGCATTTGGTAAGTAGGCCTATCCTATTGGATTGCATTTGGGCAACAATCCGACCTTTGTCCTGTCTAAACGTAAGCCTAGAATATTTCAGCCTAGGCCAGGCAGTTATGTAATTGCAGGTTAAGTTATGACACTAGGCCATAGGTACACAGCAGCAAATCGTTCATATCTATCTGAAAATAAACTTTCTTGGGCCCGGGGTAGAATTTGGCCCAGGGTATACCTCTGCCGATTGTAAGCGGCAACATCCCCCTTTATCGTTTAGTCCGCAAAGTTATGTCATGAATGTGAGAGAGACGGACACGATAAAAGAGGAAAGTGAGCAAGATCGTGTTGAGTGAGAAATAGTGTAATCATGCACGAAGCCCTCTTTGTGGGCACCGGTCACCACAAGGAGGGACTCACCTCAACCGGTGGAAAACGATAGGGCCTAATATTCATACTGATATAGTGCTTTGAACGCTCGTAGCCAGTCTTGTTGCAAGATCAAAACTCGCGACTTTATAGCAAATCCATACATTGGAGACAAAGAAACTTGTAAGCCTACACGATTTTTGGGTCGAGATATTCGTGGCTACATGTAGATTTTCCATCATTTGCAGACATAATTATCGTGTCTATAGAGCCCTCCCTGTTCACATAAAATATCGAGCATTGTACAGTTCACACCTATTCCAGTTCCTCCAATACCTGCAGTAGAATCCCTTGGATTGGTCTGTCAGAAATATAGCTTCTGGTTAATCAACCTTATCTCTGCCAAGAACTGACATTAATAGGTTCATAGCCATGGTTCTGACTTAATGTAGGCCTAATTACTGTACCTAAGCATTGCGTGTAAGCTCTAAAAGAGTAGTGTACAGGATAGGCAACATCTATTCAAATGTAGGCCTACAGCCGTAACTAGGGGAACTTTGAAAAAAAAACAATGGGCAGGGATAGAAAATAACAGAAATCGTACGTAGCCTACTTTTATTGGTTACGAGACACTTAGTGACATGAATATGTCAATGTGGGTATAAGAGAAGAAGAAATTCAGTGTGATAGCCGATAAGTACATAATAATAGACATTAAATAAATAAATAAATAAATCTTTGAGAACAAAAGGGTTTTTGTCGCATTGAAATCTATTTTGAGAGGCTAATCCCGAGTACAATAGAATGTTTTGCAAAATAAGGTTCTGGGTTAATTTAGTGGGTCAATAGAGAAGCAGGGGATAAATGGGTCCTAGCCACTGAACACGTGAGATGCTAATCAGTTGGATAATGATCCTACCAGTATCCAAGATTGGACATCTAAGTAGGCCTACCTACATCTTCATTTTTATTCTGCTAAATTATGTTTTTTGTTTTGTGCAGGCTCCAAGGCTAGAACCGCCTGATGCTGAAGAAACGTATTCTGCAAGAACTCAGCGAAAAGTGGTAAAACCTACTGAAGGAGGGCCCACTCCAATGAGTGATTACATCAACCGAATTTCTGGAGTCAATGTAAGTATATTCTGCCTACATGTGTTCTTGGTAAGCTCATTGCGTTGCGGGTTTATACTTGCGTTTTTTTTTTTTTTTTTTTAACAGAAACACTGGGATTGCGGTATGTATTTAAAGAAAGTATAATTCATTTTTGGTGTTATATAATAACATATAACACCAACAATGAATTAGGCTTACACCTTCAAAATCAAATTATATCAATAGCCTACTATAAATCAGATCCATTAAACATGAATATAAAAACTAGGGATGACATCGGGTAATACATTTCGGAACTGGTTCCAGCCCATTACCCGGGTACCCGGATCCTGAAAACGTATTTTTCGATGTGAAGGCTTGATTTGAAGGTCGTCGCTAGGCCTTGTGAAGTCCGCGGGGCGCGAACATAGAGAAATAAAACAGGGGCGCGAAGACGAGGGACGAATGACATGCCCGCTCGAATAGCCCCTCAGAATACGCCTGCAGTAATCACATCGAGTAAAAAAAAAACATTTTGCAAAACACAACTGAAGCACGTACATAAATCATGATATTTCAAGTAAAATAAATAGTAACAAAACAAGTGTTAGCCAGAATGTTCACCAGAATGTTAAACAAAGAACAAACAGTAACGAATGCAGGTCTGTTCGCGTCTGTTCTGTTCCCCGTCGAGGCACGTGTTGTGGAAGTTGGGGGATGGGTCGGCGCGCGCCGTACCTGCTGACTCCATCAAAATCAACCACAACAATACTGGCGCGTAAATATAGCCTAGAAATGGACTAAAAAATTACCCGGACCCAGAAAACGGCTCCGGGTATTATTTGGAGCCGGGCTACCCGGGTACCCGATGTCATCCCTAATAAAAACTGCAAAGTTGTGCTCCACAGTTACCGTTTTTTTTTTTTATACTTCAAGGCGAACTGATTATTGGCATCTTAATGAATCTAAACAAAATCAAGTGTTATTGATATAAAAAAAGGTCCTGTCAAAAGTAGTATTTTTCACTTGTGCAATGCATTTTTAAGTGGTAAAATAGTTTTCTAATTCAAATTGTCTAGGCCTATCCTTATAGAGTTTCATTTATTAAATTCATGAGCTATCATGAGCTAAATGCTAATTTTGTTCTGATTTAAACAGAGTTGGCATGATTTTTCTTATAAAACCTACCTACAATAAACAAAATAATACCAAACTGGTACCTTACATTGAGAAAGAGGGTTTTTATAAGTTATTCCTTAAAAAATGAATAGGATAACAGCTAGAATGAGATTAGTTCCATGTGGTTTGCGCAAGAATCCCCAGATAGTTAGACCGCTAGACTTGTTAGCTTAGGGAAAAGGTTGTTCACTAGAGGTGTATCTAAGTTTTGCGATTGCAAATATCCACTAGGTTAAAATAGGCCTACTTGTAGATCAAAGCACAATGGTTGGTCTACATGTAGGGCCTACCCATTTTAGAAATGACTTCGGGTCTAAAAATTAGAAACCGGTTCTTGAACGCTGGATCCAGTTCCAATCCGGTTTGAAAATTTAAAAAAATACCAGCTATGATATATTTTGTTCATTTTCCATTACAAAACTACTTAGGAAAATTACACACGTATTTTATGCAAGACATGATTGTGGCAACCGGCTACACTATTAAACAATAGCGAATTATCATCGAATATAAGTCCAATTACGAAGGAAGTTAGTGGTTGTGAAACCCCCTATCAATATTTTACATGCAACTTTTGAACAACAAATTGATCGGTTTGAAAAATCAGATCCGGATCTATAGAACCGATTCCCGGGTAATCGAAGTCATTCATAACCACTTTTCATGTTTTTGCTAAGAACTAGATAAACCTCACTGGGGAGTGTTTTTGCCAACCTTGGATTTAAATAATATCAGATTTAAATAACTAAAATCATAATATTTTATTTTTAAATATTGTTTAAAAAACACACATCCTGCATTTAAAATACTTCTTTCATTTACAGAAAATTCCACAAAATTTGTTGCAACATGACCATCCATATGCCAGACCTCCTGGGTGGCGCGCAGAAAATTACCTCGCTACTCCTCGCCGAAATTTATATTTGCCAAACCCAAATCGACCCAAGGTGGATGATGATGCTGATGACACGTGAGTTCAATTTTAAGTTTTACATGACTGCCATGGACACTTTAGTATATTGTTTGAGATACAACCAAACTTAAATAAATAAGTTTGCACCAACATTCTGTCAGTCACCATTGTGATGGTTGTTTGGCGCTCTCCTTTGGCCGTCTACTAGCGATGACGTTATTGTGGTTGACCTGATTCTCATTACTACACTGCAGTAGACATTCTTATATCTTTAACACGATAAGTAGTGCCATAACCAATATTAGTATACATAGCAGAAAATATGTCACAACTTGTGCCGTAAACCGGATCCAACTATGTATTTTCTAGGGGCTTTTTTTTTGTGGGGGGGGGGGGGTACATTTTAAGGGCTGGACAATATTCTGTTTACAAAGTAGAATAAACTCTAGCCTATAGCAAGCGGTCCATGCTCGTTATCTCTTTTAGTACTCTCGTCTCATCTTTTGGAGTTATTGAGATAACTGAACTTAAACAAGCTTTTTGAAGAATTCAAAGTAGGCCTAGACCTACTTTACAAATGCTCTGCGAACCCGTTATATTATAGTCTGAAGCGTGAACATTGTAAGCCACTGGACGATACAACTGCAACCCAATTGACACAAAACGTCTAAATTTATAGATGTTGGCAGTAACAAGCATGATCAAGGAGGCTAGCTATTGGATAACAGATGTGTACACATGTATGTAAAATAGAGATGGGCTGATTCTGATCCCGGTGCATCAGTTTTACCGATTATTGAGTGAATCGGCAAATAATCGGTTCACCGATTATTTCGTAAAAATATTGCCGATTACTTACTGAACAGGCCTAATGGCGTGATTTCAAATTTCGCGCGAGCTCGTGAATGCGCCATGTTTGGCGGCAAGCGCTTGTACCTGCTCAAGGTCGATTCCCACTGGACTAGTCGACCAATATCGAAACTCGAACTACTCCATGATCGATTTCTTGATGACTAATGGCCGCGGTGACGCCTACAATATTCGTGATTTCGTCACACATTAATTCATTTTCGGCGTATTGTTGAAGAAATTAGGTTGTTGAATTATTATTTACGATGTCTTTGCCTAATAAGAAAGACTTAAAACGTGAAGCCGCTTAGATGCCGAACGAGTGACACAGCTTGTTGTCCTGTGTGAAAATTTACCCAGTTCTAAAGTATAAGTACTAGGCCTAGTAGAAAGGAAGTAGGCCTCCTACAACTAGGCCTACCTATACTGATATTGTAGGCCTACTGATGCAAATTCAGATAAACATTTCATTTTAAGTAGGCCTAGGCTCACTGGTAGTGCTATCCTATTTATTAGCCTATTGCTACCATTGAGTTGTCTGTACGGTATGTCTACTTGGCCTAAATGATATTCTTTCAAATCTAATGTTTGCTCTAATTTAATTCAAATCCTTATCCATATAGGCCCAATAAATAATATTTCTCAACCTAAGCGACCACTTAAATTTGAAAATGTTTACATTCAGCTCATAATTTAGACAGAAAAAATGTTATTAATAATCGGTTGAAGAATCGGTAATCGGATCGGTTTTTCTAATAATCGGAATCGTTAATCGGTTCGGCAATTTTGATGACACGGCCCATCCCTAATGTAAAACATTTTGACGTTTGTACAAGACTTGGGTCCCTGTCATCTGATCGAAAAGAATACCAACCCAAAAGAGGGGGCTTTTCAAAAGGACATCATATCGCTATTGCCAGAAGAGGTGCTTTCTTCATTGATGGTCATCAATGGACTGGGCTCCACTGTAGCAATCGAGTGAATCCAGCTTATTTTGCCATTTGCTCTCCAATTGACCACTGGTGATGTTCACGCCCCCTGACGTCACGATATCAATATGGCCGAAGATTGTGGGATAGATCGTCGATGACGTGCACCGTTTAGGTGTTCAATTCTAGTTCGACATTTAAAAAATTGTTCAGTACTTTAGACTTAGGCCTAGGTATATGCTATGCCTAAGCATTCTTATCCTACACTGGGCATAAGGCTAGGCCTATAGGCCTGCAGGTCCACTAAACTTAGGCCTACATCCATGGCAAGCTTAGGCTACATTTGCTAGCCTAGGCCTAAGCGTTTGTTGTTGTTTGTTTCAATCCAGGAGTAGGCCTAGATGTAGGCCTAGTTAATCTAGGGCATCTAGGTCTGTGTGACTGTGAACATAGATTAATGACAGCAAAAAATAGATAATCACATGGGCAAAAGTAGGCATAGGCCTAGGCCTACTCTGTTGTCACAGGAAGCTAGGCCTACGCCTAGTTACAGCTGATTTTAAACCCTCATATAATTCGCTAATGCAGTCGTGATAGATCCTCAAATGTTGTATAATATCATTGTGTGGAAATAAGTATCAAATATTTCACAAAGTAGTGTAATTTTACTATAAATTTAGAACATTCAGCATGCTTTCCGTGCTTTCACGAGAATGACATCTTCAAACTTTATAGCTGGCCAAACTTACTTCAGATATGATGACACGAACAAACTGTATCCTTCTTTTGACAGCCGTTGGCTTACTCATTTCCCACATAGCCTACTTATATAATACATTAAAGATAAACGAATCCAGTTTATTTAAAGATTTAGTCCAAGTGTGTTCCCGTAAGATATGCAGTGGATCCATCTTGAACAGCCGACTCGTCCCACAATCTCGTCACGTGACTCGGCGAACGATTTAAGCTCCGCCCATCACCAGTGGTCAATTCTTAAATTCCTTTGTAAATGTGGGCTAAAATTAAAGTTCACCTCTGCGCATCTGTCATACAAGCATTTTCTATTACATTCCTGCATTCAAATGTCTTGGCTCTGCATTGCATTGATGCAAGCATCTGCATTGGCCTAGGTATATCATATTTTTCTCTTCTATATTCTTATTGAAACAGAATAATAAGAAACTTGTTTGGTTTTGTTGTGCATTTCATAGCACTCCAAGCATAGGCCTACATCTCTCTCGGTTTTGGGTGATAGCCATTCATGGTGCACTTTTCCCCCAGACTAGGGTGACCAGATGTCCCGGTTTTACCGGGATCGTCCCGTTTTTTTTAGGTCTGTCCCAGTGTCCCGAAAATAGTTGTCAGGACGGCAAAATGACCCGGTTTTCAGAATTCAACCAATTATTTCTTTTTTCCTTTAAATTATATTACCGTAATTCTATACGTCTTTAAATAAAAATGTATAGCATTAATAGCAAAGAAGAAATCCAACTCTGCTAGTAAGGGTCCTAAGGTAAGTAAGGCAAGATTGCATTTGTGTAAGTTTATTATTACTATAAAAAATAAAAAAACGTAACAAGTATTATGTTCTAAAAAGTAAACGTAGTCCCTACTAGTAAGTTTTCTTTCAAATTTCAAATATTTGTAATTAGTAATGTAGCACCTTCCATGCTCAAATCACTCGTGTTACCTTGAGGGAAAAAATAACCAACCAAATTTTGCGCCTCTGACGGTTGGGGCTGTGCCCCAGACCCCTAATGCAGGTACATGTTCAAATCCCCAAGTATCCCGGTTTTTCGTTTTGGAATTATGATCACTTTACTTAAGGGACAACTGTGCGGTAATCTTTTAATTTTAGTAAAGACTAGGGCTGAGTTGTGTAAACATTTAAACGAGTTGGCCTACACTCCCGCGTGAAAATATACATGTACACATTTTCGCGCACGGTTATCGGTGCCCTGTAACAAAATGACAGTGGACAGTTGGACACAAACAGTGGGGTAGGGTATAGTCAACAATGAATAATAAATAATAAAGCTAACACATAAGGCCTAATAGTGCGTTTATTCGGCCATCTGTATTATTTCATTGAACAATTTTTTTTTTTTACTAAAATTCAAACAAGTTTTCTAAAAACATTTGATCTACTGAAGTGTTACGCTCAAATGCGGAAATTTTGGAAAAATAAACGTTTACGAAATTAAACGTGTTCTCCCCGGCCCTAGTAAATACCTACCTTGAATTTTTTTTTTCTTTTAGTGAGGAACTTGATGTGGATTCTGTGAGTGAAGAAGTGCCAGTGCCGTATCTTTCCCAACTTAATAACGAAAACCCATCAGCTTCCAACCTGGGCAGTGATGGTGATGATTATCAAGATAATGAAGAAACCAGTGATTCAGGTGATGAGACCATCCATTGGTCTGAAAAAATATCAAGGTATTGCCATATTCCACCTTATTCGTTGTGTACATCATTTCTAAGTAGGTAGTAGGCCTACTGAAGTTTCCAATACTAGTCAAACCTTGTTAAAAACATTTTTGTGAGGCCAAGATAACAGTGACCATCATAAGTCTGTGGAAAATGTGATAATGAACATATTGATTAAAAAATCCAGAAAAATCCAATTTATAGCATTGGCAATTTATTAGGCTTATTTTTTGTAACAGAGGTGCATTATAATGATACATAACTTACAACATTATTTAGATCTTCCACCCCCACCCACGTGCCACATGACGTTCAAAGAATGTCGGCAGGCAGTCGACCGAGTTGAATGTCTCGAGCTAGATTCAGCACCGAGTCACCCAATTAGTTTCTAGGCTGATTCGAAAAGTGAGCTTTCAAGTTAGGTGACTCAGCTTCTTGGAATCAGAAACAATCGGTGGCAAGTTTGCATTCCCCAATCCGGTAATTACCATCTGAGAAAATACAGAGCTGCAATTGTTTGCACATGACATCCAGCCATTACTTTATTGCCAATGTATTTATGTTTATATATTCCTTCTGCACAACACACTATGTTTGAAGTTTTGAACACAGTTGGAATTTAAGTAAACATAGGTAGGCCTACTGTTAATCCTTTTTATAGGTCAGTTTTCAAAAAAGGTATTTTTTTGTTGTTGTCAATATTCTAACTGCTCTGCAATTGTTTTACATTGTAGGGTTGGGTGGACTTCACAACAACTTCGTGTCTTCCCAAGGGTGGTGCAACTGATAGAAGATGTGCAACTACCACACCTGTCTTTTAAGGGCCATCCTAAACAAGCCCTTCTAATTTCTGGTTCTATACGCACTATAGCTGCAAAGTTTGACCGCTTATTAGCATCTGTGAGCTGGGATAAGTTGTTTACACAATGGCTGCATGGATTGTTTATGGAAAAACTACCTCGTGACCAAATGTCACATTATGTGGAGTTGCTGACGGTAATGCTCTAATTCCTTTGAACATTCGATTTTTCTTTCTGCAATTATTGATATTAAAATATGCTGTTTTTTGTGTGTTGCCTTTGATGTTCCAGGCTCTGAAAGCCCGTGTCCATGGGCTTCTGGATCGAATGATTGTTGCCCCAAGTCATACTGGGCGGTCAACATTGCCCAAAGAGTTTGAACAGCCTACTATCAATCTCGCCCCAAAAGTTGATCGTGTGGCGGAAGCTCTAAGCGCAGAGCCATTTGTAAGTCACCACCTGTCTTCATGACTATTACCATATTGGCCCGAATATAACGCGATCTTGAATATAGTGCGACCCCCAGTGTTTAAAACAATATTAATGGACAAAACTTTTTGGGAATAAAATGATACAAGGCTTAGTAATAACACAATTAGACTTAATAATTTTTGTAAAATGCACAATTGAAGTGAACAGTTGATAATTTAGAGTAGGCCTACCTAAATTGTCTTTGGCCTAGGCCTAGGCCTAAATATTTACATGCTTGGAAGTACAAGGTTGCCTAACTTCTAGGCCTATAGCTTGCAAGGCATGAACTCTCCTAAGGTTTGTCTAGTCACTGTACATGATTTGAATTCCATCATCATTTCCCACTCTTTTATGATGTGATTGATCACTGGCCTCCATCTTGAATGCCTGTTCCAAGCAGACTTTCTCTTCCACCCTTAGAAGTTCTACAAGTTAATAAGTGGCAGCGCTAGCGTCACTACACTGGAGCTACTTGACCGACCTGCCGGTATGGGAAGTCACTACTTTATGGACCTTAAGGCGGGAATTTGAAACATCGCGAAATGCGTGTGGAAATTCGTAGTCTCCAATTCTAGTGTGAGTGAAGATATAGAATGTATTTTTTTTCGGAAAAAACATCGCGTTGTATTCGGGCCAATACGTTAGTATTTCCATTACAGTGTCTAAATCTGTGTTTTTAATATGGTAGCTATTATAGACTGTAAAATATGTACAGTATTCAAATTTAGTACCGTTAATCGACTTGGTTACACCATGTTAAATGGAGTAACATTGAAATTGCTTAAAGGAATTGAAGTTTGGTGTTACTGGGAGGGGAATGAGCATGACATATTCAAAATGTGTTTCCCCACCTGGCTACCTCCACGTTGGAGTGACCCAAAACTTGGAGCACTTTTGCTCAGTTGGGATTCAAATGCAGTGCAAGTACAGTCACTTTTGCCACATATTAGAAACGCACATAAATAGAAAGTAGGCCTACTGTATACGGAAATAAATTCAACCTGTTTTTGTCTTAAATAATGTTTTTTGATCCGTATTTTCTTAAAATATTCCCTTTGAATGTTTGCATATTATTGGTAGAATCCCTGTAGGCCTAATGTTCCTATTTGCTTGTTCTAGACCAAGTTGCCTCAAGGCCCAGTGTTTGTGATTATACCCAATTCCATGGATGCAGAAAAAAGTGTTAGGTTCTCAGCGATGGTTATTCAGCTTCGTCAGATGGCGCAAGTTTATGTTGTCGACTTTAAACCAGGTAAGGCATGAGTATTCTTGTTCTTTGCCTACATTAATCTTTTAGCATGACTTGTGTTATAACTTTGTATTATTAATCCAAAATTATTATATAAATTAAATGTGATCTATTAAATGTGGTAGGCCTAACAGTGTGGCTCACAGTGGTCATGAAACGTTGGGTTTTGTAAAAGATTTAACGAATTTTCCTCGGTATACATGAAAAAACAAACATGAATGACCTTAAGCAGTTTAATGGCAGTTGTTGCCATTAATCTGATCCGAATCGCAACAAGACCGGTTTCTGGGTACTGGTGGTCATCCATAGTCAAGTAGTATGTACAGTAACTGGCTCTCATGTCCATAGTCCACAGGTAGCTGATAAAAAATTATGTTGGCTAATGCAGTCGTGTGTGAACCAAGCTTGTTTCAATTGCAGGTGTCACAATTTTACACCATGTTGTCGAACATATGATGACAGAGACCCGTGCCAAAATATTACAAGTACGTAGTGACTATCCTACAAGAGGGATCTTCCTATTGGGCTGGAATGTTGGTGCTGCTATAGCTTGCTTAGTTAGCCAGCTGGAGCCAGTGCGTGCAGTAATCTGTATAGGCTTCCCACTTCTCACCCTCGACGGTCCACGAGGGACACCCAACGATCCTGTTCTGGACATGACGTGTCCTGTTCTTTTCATCACGGGACAGTTAGCAAACGTGTCAAGGTAACTGATAATCTTCAACTGTGTGCATATCATTCATTATGTTTTATATTTGGTTCTAGTCTAACTAACACCCTCGAGATGTCAATCATTCCCCATTATTTAATAAAGCACTCGCCTTCTCGGTCAGTACCGCCAGCACAAACTGCATGGGCAAATAAAATAACTTCACCTTTACGGGTACCGCTAACCTTGTACTATAGGGGAAGGTCCTCTTTTTGTAACTGTGTGTCCACCCAATCGACTGTTGCCTGAGATTTGAGACAGACGTTAACAACTTACATCAAAGGAAGCAATGCCTAAGTAGCCCTTTTGAGACTTGTTTTTCTGTAGTGTTTCTTAGACTGGAACTACCTGTAGTGGTACATTTAGGCCTACTACTCACCCCATAACTTTTTTTTATCTGATTGAAAGCTACATCAACTTTTGATACTGTTACTGATATTTAGTTCTCTCTGGTAATTGTTTTCTAGGACTGACCTGTTAGAAGAAATGCGTATTCGCATGAAAGTGCCTTCACAACTAGTCATGTTTGGTTCGTGTGATGATCACATTGTTATGTCGCGCACTGCAGCAACAGCACTTCGTGTGACTCAAACAATGATCGATAGATCGCTTCTGGTAAGTACAAACTAACTTGATTAATATTTCGGGGGGGGGGGGGGGTTATAGTTAATTTTTGTTATTTCTGTGGGAAATGGAATAAAATTACCTGGGGTGTGCAGGCCATGCTGTTGAAACTCGGCTCGGGCCTGTGCCGATAGTATTAATTTGGTCTCGGACTTAAAAAAAAAACGGGTTCATTTTAAATTGATTTAAATTGACTAGAAAAAAGATGTTGAATTTTACTGCAAAATTGCCAGGTTATTCAAATAAATATGTGGGCCTATGCTTATTGTAATATGTATTATTTTGTCTTATGGAAAACCTGTGAAAACCCGTGTCTTGAAAACCTTGTGATATGTCCAATTAAATAATAATAAATAAAATCGAAAATGAAAAGTAAATACACTATCTCAATGGAAGCAAAAGCCACTAGTTTGCAAAATATAATATTTTGTGTTCAATAATCTGTTTTGTGTTTGTGGTGCAGCTTGAAATCCATAGTTTTGTTGGTGGAACATTAACGGAGATTCCGCTACCCCCCCCTCGTGTGGTACAGCCTCCCGTAGAACGCCGTGCAATACCAGTCAAGAGGAAGTTTTGTATAGCTCAAGTTATGGACTCACCGTCTCCTCCAGTGAAAAAATTGAAAGCTCCCACTATCAATCCGGCAGCGTTGGCTCGTAAGTATCTCATTTCATAACTCCACTGAATACGGCTCAATGGGTCTTTTGTTTAATTGAAGTAAATAACTAAGTAAATTCTTGTAAAAACTTCAATTTTTTATTTTTCATTTATTAGTTTGATAAATAACAAACTTGAACTTCAAATCTTCTAATTTGAATTTTGAACTGAATGGTTCTTTAAAACATTTTTTTCTTTCAAGTTTGGAATCTTGAATGTTTGCTCATCCATACTTTTTTAAGGACTCTTTGATTTAAAAATAACTGTGTAAGTAATTTCCTTGACACATGAATGGCAATAGTATAAGGCCTATATTTCTTCTTTTTAGGTTTTTACTAGGGGTGAGCGAATACCAATTTTCAAAGTCGAATACGAATATCGAATAATGAGACCAAAATATTTCGAATATCGAATTCGAATATTTCGCACGTTAGATCGGCATTTTAATACATAAATAAGGAATCAAGTTGTGTAAATGACATGAACGTAAATGTATGATGAATAAAGAAATAATACCAAGTCAGTTATAATATGGATGCTTGAGGCCCTAACCTAATTAATTTGCCTACAGAAATAAGCATGGTTGTTTATTGAATTTCAAAGACAATGTAGGGACCTACTAGGCCTAGGCCCAAGCCTATACAGTATAGTATACCTACGTCTACTGTTTTTTAAACTTGGAGGATAGTGTTATGAGTTAGGACATAATGTCTAGGCCTAGGCCTAGGGCCTAGCCTATCCCATCACAGTTTATTGGGTGCAAAAAAATATATACCCCAATTTAGATACAGTTAACCTTTCCTAGGCCTAGGCCTAGCCTGAGGCTTAGTCCTAAACCAGCAAGGAAGAACTCCCATACCACGCAGTAGTGGGCGGAATGGTGGGAGGTCGCATTTCCGGTTTATCGAAAAGGCGGGATATACGAATGTTCGAATACTTCGAATTTTCGAATATCGAGTTTCGAATCGAATTATTTCCTGAACTATTCGTTGAACTATTCGAAAAATTCGAATATTCGACTATCCCTATTCCCTAGTTTTTATGTTACATGATCCTTCTCCTTAATTTGGTTTTAGTTGTCAAGGGAAGATTGAAGCTTACTTCTCCAGTAAAACAACGGAAGCCTCGCATTAGTCCTGCTCAGAAGCTCATGCTGGATTCTGCCAAGTATGCAGCAGAGCTACCTCCAGACTATGCAGCCAAGCTGCAGCAAGCATCTACTAGTGCTCAGACGGAACCTCGAGTCTGGACACCTACGACAACATCTACTACTGTGCCAATAGTCACTCAAACACCAGCACCGGTAAGTTGTACCTAGTTCCTGGGTTGTTGACGATTTTCCGACGACAATTATTAACATCTTACTTGAAACCAGCAATTCATCTTTTCTTTATTTCATATATGCCTTGAACTTGTTTGTTTTAAAAATTAAAACAAAGCCTCTTTGTGGTTGATCAATCAAATCACCCAGTTTTCTGTTTCGTGTGTGAGAGTTTGAATATTTGAACAATTTTATGATTTATCCCACTCCTTCTACAATGCTATTTTCATATTCAATCAGATGTGCTTATTTGTGATAAAAACTAGAATTCAATACTTGCAAGAAATTTAATTTACTTCTGCATTTACCACGAAATCACTGTTTAGGGCAAAAAAATGTCGGTACATTCACAAATAGCCTACCTGTTTCTAAACCCTCAAACTGCATTTTTCTTGGAACTTGGAGCAAGTAAACAGCAAGACTCCCAAATAATATTGAACGGAAAACAGCCACCACTGAAAATTAAATTTTACATTACGTAGTATTTTTTCACCAGCAATTCACCGCTTTTGTGGACAACAAAAACATAAATCACCTTCTTTTTTTTACAAAAAATGCCTACCGCTGCTTATAATTAAAGTAGGTAATAATCTTTTGTGTCTTAGGTAATTATTGCCTGTTGGTTGGAGTCATCGCCATTGAAAACCCCAGCCTGATTTAAAGCCAGTAGATATTAGTACCTTGGTTGAGATATGCCTACTCAAAACTTTGCTAAAATTTTGTTCTTACTCTTGCATACTAGGCTAAAGGATTCTTTTCTCTACATTTTAGGTTCAAGCGCGTTTTCCTGTCAAGTTTGGGAACGTGCAGAGCATCGCACCACAAGCTTCAAGAGTGGCACAATCCACAGGGATCTCGGACATTAATTTGAAAGGTTCTACACAGGCAAAGCCATTAAATATACCAGGCCTTGTAATATCTTCAAGCACAGCAAAGAACTACAAGAGGTAATATTAGTACTGTAATGGTTCTGCTTTCAACCTACTATTGGCCCGAGATCAGTATGGAATTTCAGTAAGACTTCGATTTACCGAGCCCCCATTATCTGAGATTCTGATTATTCGAACTCGATTCAGCCAGCAGCATCAAGCCAGCAGATTCAGCAATATCAACTGAGTTTGTTTTTAGAGGCAAACTTTGTTAAAATGTTCCTTATTTAGCATGTTTTCACTCTTGCATGCAACAGTTTTTAGTGCCTCCAAAGTCCAAAGCTAAATTAAAAAATCCCTTCAAAATTTGTTTCACTTGCCGCACAACACAATTCTACGGTAAATTGTTGAGGATGTTCTAAGGTAACCATCTGTCCCGGAAAACCGGGTTTGTCCCGGATTTCTGCCCCTAGTCCCGGTGTCCCGAAAAAAGCTTAAATGAGAATTCCCAACTGTCCCGGATTTGTCTTGAAGCGTAAGATTACTGTAATTTTCTATTTTTGGTAAGGAAACAGTTGAACCTTCGGCAAATGAAAATGAGAGGTCCGTTGAGTAAAAAAAGACTTAACGTATACAACACAACTTTAGGCCTATAATGTTAATTAATATTCTCAAATAAAATAATTTTTAAGCCTAAATCAAGGATGATATCGTCCACTTCCAAAGCATCCAAATCTCACTAATATACCTCCAAAAACGCTCTTTTAAAAAAAAAAACCTACGGGGCTTTTTATTAGGGGGCCTTGCTCTCCAAACCCCCCGCGGTTTGTCAGCTTTGCGACTTCTACGGTAACTTGTGTTCATGTTTATTTGTCCCGGATTTTCTTTTCAGAAAAATGGTCATCCTATGATTATCCTGCTAAGTACTTAATAGCTTAGACAGAACTACTGAAAATGTATTTCTTGTTGAAAACTGGAATAAATGCCAGTCATTTTCCAGTGAAGGCTGTGTGAGTCGGGCGCGGACACCTGCAGCGATGCGCTAGCACAAACTTCAAGTTTACCATCTTACAGTGTGCTTCAAATCATCTTCATCTTAGACTGTGCTTCAAACACATTGCATGTGTTTGAAGCACAGCGTAAGATGGTAAATCGAAGTTTGTGCTAGCACATCACTGCAGGTGTCCGTGGGCGACTCACACAGTCTTAATATGAATTATAAAACTTTTTTACTGCACAACATTTTTTTTAGAAAGGTAACTCCCTTGTACTAATTGCAGGGTTGCTGAAGGTACTACAAAGATGGTGCAGATAAGCAGTAATCCACAGATGCATATAAGTCACCATCCGAGAAATGTGCAGACGGTGTCAAGCATACTTATTTCTCCTAAATCAGGGTCATCAAAGCCAATTCAAGGTAAGCAGCTATTTTAATGGTACAAAAGAAGAGCCCCTCCCCCTTCCCCGACCCTGCTTGTAATTCTAGGCCCCGATTAGGAAAGCTTCAAGGATTACAGTGGTTATATGAAATTGGTCAAGAAATTGTTTGTTTTCAATGTACACACGTAGCCTATTTTATATACATCACATCGTCATGTGTCAAAGTGTTCAAAATGAACCCAATGCCAACGTGTACTGTCTTTTCTGTACCCCCCTCCCCCCCCCCCTACTAGCCTCATGTCACCCAACAGAGAATTCAAGAGGATGGGGGGGGGGGGGGACATCCTCCCCCCCCCTTGAAAAACAGCAGGTCAATGTCGCAGGTTGTAGTGTCCGTGGGTTGCAGATGGTGTAGAGGGACTGCAACCTATGGTGAGTTGTCTTCTCGAAGGTGTGCTGTGATCGTTAACTATCACCATTGGTGGAAGATTGCAGTCTTCATGTGTCCCTGAAGGGTAATTGCATAGGCATGCTGTGAGAGAGGAGTGGGCTCTAGTATATCCCCTTGCATTTCTCATAGGTAGGGGTAAAACAAATTTTGGGTTTTTCTGCGAAATACAAACATTTTCAGTCCAAAAAACGAAATAACAACCAATTTGGCCTGTTTTCAATAATCAAATGAAAATTCCTGTGGTATTTTAAATTAAAATGTAAATATTTAAACAAAATTCCTTTCTTCCACGAACTTAAATGTCTGCTAATTTACTGTTCTCGACATACCGGCAGTGGTGTAGGGAACAATGAATATACTAATATAAAATATACCCTCATGCAATTTAGATAATCATTTTATTGCATATATTATTTATTGATTATTTCACTGTTTTCCAATGTGAGGAATGTGTAAAAAATAAAAACTTATCCACTTTTGACATTTTTTAGACCAAATTTTTGAAAAAATAAAACCATTTTCAAACACCTCTACCCATGGGTTGTGTACCATATTTACCTGAATTTAAGACTATAATTATTTCCATTTGTATAGTTAAAATTACGGGGGTTGTCTTAAATTCGTGTAGGCCTATTTAAGATTATGATTTGTTCCAGTTTTAAATTCTTGAAAATAGGGGGTCTTAAATTCAAGGTTGTCTTCTAATCGGGTAAAAAAAAAGCAAAAGTAAGCAATAAGCATTGCTGGCGTCATCCCTATGGTGATGTTCATATGGCGACAGGAACCCACTTTTCATGTAGAAAGAAGTCCCCAAAATGTACTGCCTTCTGTGTATCCTTGTCTCCCATGTCACCCGGAGACTTCAAAGAGGGGACACATCCAACCCCTTATCCACAGCACTGCTTACTCCATTTGCCATGTTCTCCATTGAAATTTAATGCTTTGTTTTGTTCTGTTGCAGTGTTCACTGGACCTACTACAGCAACAAATGCAATGCTTGCAAACCACATGCAATCAGTTGCTAGCATGTCCATTATGGCTCGTCCTCCAAAGATGGGACGCTTTCTGACTCCAACTACAAAACCGGCCGAGTTGGGAAAGGTCACCGTCATCACCACGAAACCACAATTCATGTCGCGTTCCAAAAGTGGTAATGTAGTAATCATGTCTGATGATATGAAGGGTCGTGAAAAAGTGCTCGCAGATAGTGGACATGATACACTGGTGGTTTATCCTGTGATGTACCCTGTAGATGATGCCAATTGTAATGTTGGTTCTGCAGATGAATCGTCTCATATTAATGTACCTATGTCGTTGAATGATGAGATGTTGACTCCCGACGCAATTTTGAAGTTGCCCGTTATTTTTGCTAAAGATGGTGAAAACATTTTTGATTTGCCTGTAGGCATGCAAAAGAGTTCCAATGACTGTTCATTTATGATACCTTTGGATGGGCCATGTAACGTAGGAACAGAAACTTCATCTTCGACTAATATAATTGTGGTGTCACCAGACAACTCCTCTCGTAACATTAAGCCCGCCATTAAGGCACCAAAGAAGTATACTCGACGTGCAAGTTTGGTGCCTCCTGTTAAATATACTAAAGTAATTTTAGCCAATTCGAAGAAAGTGCAGCCTAGCACTGGACTTTCAGAAACCAGTCCAATGATGTCTGTATTGAAGGAAGACAATTTAATTGATGAGTTTGATGTTATCCTCAAGAAGATAAATAAATAAGCACTAAGTCAACTTAGAATATGCCTAGGCCTAACGATCAGGATTACTTTAGTTTGATTTTGTTCTCTGTGTTGTGTTGAGTGTTTGTTGTAGGCCTACCGTACGTTTGGCATAATTGTAAGTTATTTAAGTGCGTTTTTTTCGGTGATGAATGGCTATTTATTTTTGTACTAAGCAAAATAACTTTCTTCGTTGCCTATAATGACTTTTAGCCTGTGTACTACATTCATATGTGGTTGACAGAAAATACTGTTGTATAAACATAATATATTTGTATTGGGAGATAATGATAAAGATACTGCATGCCACCATTTTAGGAAGTTAGCCTAGGTTAGTTAGTTAGTTTTAGAATTTTAGGTGACTGCAAATGTACATTTTAAAAACTTGCCTCCAGGCAACCCACACCCCACCCCACCTCACCTCACCCAGCAGGACAGGGCCTTGAAGCATTTCCGGCAGGACAGGCACTTGTACATTCTTTGAAGCACCTCCATGTCTTGCTGGAGTAGGCTACATACAAAGGCTATTATGTACATGGTTAAGTTTCTCAAATTGTACATGACATGAAAGTATAATATTTTGAGGCGGGATGTTGACTGAAGTTGATTTTAGCACCTCCAGACTAGATAATGTCTTGCTGGAGAGTGGTACGTACAACATTGTACATATTAGGTGTTTGAGTTTAGATATATGTATTTCTCACAAGAATGAATGTTCGTTGTGTGATGGGGGTTGATGCCATAAAATATGTGGTTTGTAGCACCTCCAGACTAGATAATGTCTTGCTGGAGTGTGGTACAAACAACATTGTACATAGTAGATGCTTAAGTTTAGATATATTTCTCACAAGAATGAATACAGTAAAACTTCTTTATAACGAACTCTTGGGGGTCAAATTATTATTTTGTTACAAAGAACATTTATTTATAAAGATGGCATCTTTTCAATTTTCATGCATAAGAATCTTTTGGGTCCTCAAAACCAGTTTGTTATAAGTATAGATCATTTTGTTATAAAGATGTTTGTTATAAAGAAGTTTCACTGTATTCCTTGTGTGATGGGTTGATGCAATAAAATATGTGGTTTGTAGCACCTCCAGACTAGATAATGTCTTGCTGGGGTGTGTAACTTCCAACATTGTACATAGTAGATATTTAAGTTTAGATATATTTCTCACAAGAATGAATGTTCGTTGTGTGATGGGTTGATAGCAGATGCTTTTTAATATGTGGTTTGTAGCACCTCCAGACTAGATAATGTCTTGCTGGAGTGTGTAACTTCCTACATTGTACATAGTAGATATTTAAGTTTAGATATATTTCTCACAAGAATGAATGTTCGTTGTGTGATGGGTTGATGCCGGATGGTTTTTAATATGTGGTTTGTAGCACCTCCAGACTAGATAATGTCTTGCTGGAGTGTGTAACTTCCTACATTGTACATAGTAGATATTTAAGTTTAGATATATTTCTCACAAGAATGAATGTTCGTTGTGTGATGGGTTGATGGCAGATGCTTTTTAATATGTGGTTTGTAGCACCTCCAGACTAGATAATGTCTTGCTGGGGTGTGGTACAAACAACATTGTACATAGTAGATATTTAAGTTTAGATATATTTCTCACAAGAATGAATGTTCGTTGTGTGATGGGTTGATGGCAGATGATTTTTAATATGTGGTTTGTAGCACCTCCAGACTATATAATGTCTTGCTGGGGTGTGGTACAAACAACATTGTACATAGTAGATATTTAAGTTTAGATATATTTCTCACAAGAATGAATGTTCGTTGTGTGATGGGTTGATGGCAGATGATTTTTAATATGTGGTTTGTAGCACCTCCAGACTAGATAATGTCTTGCTGGGGTGTGTAACTTCTTACATTGTACATAGTAGATGCTTAAGTTTAGATATATTTCTCACAAGAATGAATGTTCGTTGTGTGATGGGTTGATGCCGGATGATTTTTAATATGTGGTTTGTAGCACCTCCAGACTATATAATGTCTTGCTGGGGTGTGTAACTTCCTACATTGTACATAGTAGATGCTTAAGTTTAGATATATTTCTCACAAGAATGAATACAGTAAAACCTCTTTATAACAAACTCTTGGGGGTCAAATTATTATTTTGTTACAAAGAACATTTATTTATAAAGATGGCATCTTTTCAATTTTCATGCATAAGAATCTTTTGGGTCCTCAAAACCAGTTTGTTACAGTAGTCCCCCTTTAATTCGAAATTCAGGGGCCCTCAAAATACCAACTTCGAAATATAAAAATTCGAAATATAAAATTCCATGTTAAAAAAAAAAAAAATTAGTGGATGAGAGGAAAGGAAAATTAGGCCTATAAGAAATTCACAAAAAAAAATCCCAGAAAGTTGTCATTTAATGATACTAGAATATCATCTGTACAGGCACATTGTCATTGTAATTTTTAAATTTGTATAAGTTAATTACAGTATATACAATGAAATAATAAATCGGAGCTTCTAGGCCTAATGGTAATTTATTAATGCAAGTTGTCAAGACTGCAGGCTAGATAGGTCATCGGCGGTCGGTCAGGATGGATCCAGTAGTGTGCCTCAACATCTGTTAAAAACAGAAGCCAGTGTAAGTTGCAAAACGTGCACCTAGGCCTATGCCCAAACTTTTATTATGTATAAAAGAAACTCCTACACAGAAAAATGTGCAGTAAATTGACTTACCAATCAAGTTTCTTGAAGAAATCGCCTATTTTTTTTTGGACCACGGTAGGCGCCGTGGTCTTCTGCAAGAACGATGTCAGACTGTCGAAGTGGGCCATTGTTGTCGGATCAACATCCCGCGTTGATAAGTACGCCTCCAAGGTCGTCAAAGCACCGTTAACTTCCTGTCTGGTAGGGGGTGGGGGCGGTACATCTTCAATATCATCTGCATCTTCGATTTTGGTTACGCACACGTCGTCTACGTCATCTTCAATTACTATCGCATTGATATTAGAAGTTGAAACGTCGTCGTCAACTGTGACGAACTCATTGAAGTCTACGTGGAAATAATCTTGGAATGCGGTCTCGTCGTCGAGTGGTTCGTCAAGGTCCGCGTCGTCGAAATCTTCGTCAGCCGCATCGAAGCAGAATCCAGCTTTTTTAAAGCAATTTGTGATCGTTTGTGGCGTCACTAGATTCCACGCCGCGCTTATGTTGCGGATGGCATCCAGCACGGACCATTTCGTAATGTCTTCTTTTGTCACTCCTTGCCTGTCTAGCTGACGCAACAAGTTGTTTACTAGCCTGTTCCTGTAATGCCGCTTCAGGCTGTAAATTATTCCCTGGTCGAGGGGCTGCAATTTACTAGTCGTGTTGGGTGGCAACAAAAGAACTTCTACATTTGGAATGTCTAGGCCGTCAGAGGCGTGCGATGAACACCTGTCCATCAATAACAGGATCTTCCTGTTTAACACTGCCATTTTTCTTTGTAGAACTAGCAACCACTTGCGGAATATTTTTGAGGTCACCCACGCATTCTTGCTGTGAGTGTACGTGACTGGCAGGTTGAAAACGTTTATTCCTTTAAAACATCTGGGGTTGGCGAACTTGCCTACCACTAATGGCTTAATTTTGTCACTGCCGTCGGCATTACAACACAACCCTACCGTTAGGCGTTCTTTAGATTTAGAGCCTCCGTGGCATTTTTCTCCTTTCAATCCAAGGGTCCGCTCGGGCAACATGTTGTAGAAAAGTCCGGTTTCATCCATATTAAATATGTTTTTAGGCTCATATTTAACCAATATGGGTTGAACAGATTCCAACCAATCGGCCACTTCAACGTCATTGACTTTTTGCGCCTCGCCGCATATCGCCAAAGAACCTATGTTGTATCGCCGCTGGAAACGCCATAACCACCCACTTGAACATTGAAACCCATCGATCTTTAATTTGAGCGCGATCATGTCCGCTTGTTGTTTTAAAATTACACCAGTCAAGGGTATATTCGCAACACGGGCGCGACTGAAATACTCGAACAACTGTTCCTCTACTTCAGAATATTTCGCGGTTCGTAGACGCTTGTTGCTGGTAGATCGTCCTACAGAAGTCGCACTTTCTACTTTATCTCGATTTTTTATTATAGTTGATAGAGTAGACTGTGGAATTCCAAACTTTTTTGCGATTTGCGTTTTATTCAGCTCCTTTCTATCAACTTCTCGCAATATTTCTAGTTTTTTTGATGTTGTAGTCTCGTTGTACTTTCGTTTGGTTGCCGACATTTTTCACACAGTTTGATGTTCACTATCACACACTTGATACACTGATATGCTCCAAACAACACACTCGACCACACGTGCTACCAGCTCACTCGAACAACAACAAGTGATGAGTCAATGCCAGCGCATGCGCAGGCGTCCGTCCGGCCGACTTGCTTCGAGGCTGCCCATCTGTGGTCGGTCGGCAACAGCTATTAGGATTGGGGTGGGGAGGGGGGGTGGAATGTTGCAGGCAGGCAACGCATCTCGGGGCGACCGCTCGCTATTGTCGTTGTGTTGTTTACAAAAACTGGAATTACCGGGAAATGGCTCAAGCTGCACTACAGTCACCGTCATTTATTTCGAAATAAACGACTTCAAATGAAAGAATGTCAGTACCTTCGTTCTGAAATTCACTTCGAATTACGAAATAGCTGAATTTCGAATTAACAGATGAAAATAACATGTAGTTTTTCTGGGACATGGAAACCTCTTCAATCTACATGAGTTTTCGAAGTAAGCGAGTTCGAATTTTCCGGTGACTACTGTATATGTATAGATCATTTTGTTATAAAGCTGTTTGTTATAAAGAAGTTTCACTGTATTCCTTGTGTGATGGGTTGATGCAATAAAATATGTGGTTTGTAGCACCTCCAGACTAGATAATGTCTTGCTGGAGTGTGGTACCTTCCTATATTGTACATAGTAGATGTTGAAGTTTAGATATATTTCTCACAAGAATGAATGTTCGTTGTGTGATGGGTTGATGGCAGATGATTTTTAATATGTGGTTTGTAGCACCTCCAGACTAGATAATGTCTTGCTGGAGAGTGTAACTTCCAACATTGTACATAGTAGATATTTAAGTTTAGATATATTTCTCACAAGAATGAATGTTCGTTGTGTGATGGGTTGATGGCAGATGATTTTTAATATGTGGTTTGTAGCTCCTCCAGACTAGATAATGTCTTGCTGGGGTGTGTAACTTGCTACATTGTACATAGTAGATATTTAAGTTAAGATATATTTCTCACAAGAATGAATGTTCTGTCCGTAGTCGTAGTGTAATCAATCTAACAAGTTTTCTCAAAGCTTCTACTTCAGTGTTCGAAAACACAAACGGATGCAGTAAATAGGAAGATTGGTATATTAAGTGAGGAAAGGATCCAACAGCTTACCTTCGTGTAGTAAGATGACGGATTTGCGAGTTTGAAGTACACATAAAGACATAATACAAAATATAACGAGACGTTTCGACCGAGGCCTTGCTCACTCGAGAGAAGAATCTTCTTCTCTCGAGTGAGCAAGACCTCGGTCGAAACGTCTCGTTATATTTTGTATTATGTCTTTATGTGTACTTCAAACTCGCAAATCCGTCATCTTACTACACGAAGGTAAGCTGTTGGATCCTTTCCTCACTTAATATACCATTCCAGCCGATTGGCACCTACTTTCATAACCTAAATAGGAAGATTGTTCTTAAGCTAAGAAGGAGAGATGGTGCAAGTGCGAGCCAGTTTGAAGATGCTTATGGCTGTGGGTAGTTTGAAGAATAAACACATAATAGCAGGACACCATGTTCAGTGGTCATTGTTACTGCAAATATTAGTTGTACATAGTAGACGAGTATATATGTTGTGTGTATGTAGTGTACAGTGTATTGTCTGTGAGTAAGTATGTATATCTGTGAACTGTAAATCTGGCATTACTGTATTAGGCATAGGCATCTAAGTATGACAGGTGTCACTAGCTTTAATATCTCTTATGATCAGTATTTGCTGTTGTATCTTGTACCTGATTAGACATTAGTAAAGGTAATCTTTGTGCTTACCAAGCTTGTATTTGCTATTCTTAGAGGTGAAAGGATAGAGCGCCTGCTACACGTATGTAGTTACAATTATCAGTGTTCTCTGGACAAGAGGCAGTCTTCCTTCACCTCTGGATGGGAATCTGGCCAGTAAGCACTATTTAAGATAACTTGCACAAAACGGTATTCAAACTGTAGTATTAGTAGCAGAACACCGGCATGTTCAATGGGCATTGGTGCTGCAAATATTAGTTTAGCATAGTAGACAAGTAGTATAGGTACAGTAAACCCTCGGTAAAACGAACTCGGTTAGTGCGAATTCTCAGATAATACGAAGAGTAAGCAAGACCCAGCCCGCATAAATAGGACACTCAATTTTAAATAAAACGGATATAACGAATTTTGCATAATACGTAATACGAACTAATTATTTATCCCCTAAATGGTACTTATACATAATGTTCGTTGTTTAATACGAACTAATAATTTTGAACCCGCACAAACAAAATAATGTGTCCGAGAATTCAACTCGCAGAGTAGGCGTAGGTATCAAGATTTTTGTCCGCCGAGCGTACGTCGATGTTGGTGCTTAGTTTTCCCTTCCCCCTCCACCGCCCGCAGGAGCTATCGGATGCGCGCGCCAGCCCTTACAGCTGTTGAGGGGCGTGGCTTGCTCACTGCAACGTGCCCGCTTAGTCCGCCTACTATGCACACACAAAACATCATACCCGCGCGCTACTATCCATTGGAAAACATTAATTGTTTGTAAATACGTATATTTTGCTGGTACTATTGAATTTCGACGTTTTTGCGATATTACGAATTTTTATATTACGAACTGACGATTTCTGGATCCCTTGATGTTCGTATTAACGAGGGTTTACTGTATTTGTGTATTTAATGTGTGTATGTTGCAGTGTTTGTAGGCCTATTGTTGTGCAATATTATGCCGTGCAATATTTACGTTATTTTATTGATATTTTGAGAATGCTTTAAGTTACGCACAAGTTGGTTTTTGGGTCAGCTAAACAATTGATTTTTGAATCGTAAAATATTGTAATTGTTATGATTGTTATTCCTTTAGTTAATTAAATAGTTTATAGTTTATTACAGAAATAACAATCATAACAATTTCCATTTTTGAAAGTTTTTAGCAGATCTATACAAATCCAAATCACACATTAGATCATGTATCTAATAATTTTAAGTGTTCTCAAGATATCAATAATATAACATTAATTTAGCTTATTCATTTATTGACCACAGGAATAGAGTAATTGAATTACATGTAGTGTAAAATGTAAACATGTCAACATCTTGGCCTCAAAGATTTTTCATAATAATTTCATTGCATTTGATTCTGATGGTATATTATAATATTACTAAATTAGTTTAGGTTTGTATGTAGCTGATCTGTTTTCTGTTTTGACAAGGTTTTTTTGGACCGGTACTTTCTGGACTAACTCTTAAGTATAATTGTGTAAGCTCAACTGTAAATTGTTAAATTTATCTTCGGTGCTGAACCCGTAGTGCCCTGTTCCTTTTCCCTCCAACTGTCCCACTTAGGATTCCTTCTCCCACTTGGTTCTGCCCTCCCTTGCTGGACTCCTTTTTATGACTTCCCCTGTCATGTATAATGGATCTGATTCAGAAGACGTCATGACCTAAGCTGACGAGTATGTCGTTAAGCAACAATTAATCAAATTCGGAGTCTGAATGCACTGCAAAGATGTGAATACCATTGAGTATAAAGTGTAGTGTACAGACCCAATTTTAAGGCTGTTTGTCTATGATATCGCCGTGCCTGCTACAGATCAGCAATGTTATCATAGCCAAGTAGCATGCCACGTGTTGGGCAGTACCATATGGCACCACACTTTATACTTGATCGTTCAAGTTCAATTTCAAGTACTGTAACACAATTATTTTTTGTGGGAAGTAACTTTATTTGAGAAGTAGCTTATTTTTCCGTTCAGTGCCACTCTTCAGTCTTCATCAACAGTAATTTGCTCTTTTGTAATTGTCAAGTGTAATTGAACCTTCATTGGGTAAATAGACCTATACCATTACGAATGCAACACACAACATCAATGTGTGATCTTAAACTGCATATTTAATTAAAACAAAAACGTGCAGTATCATACCTAAATTATGCTTAATTATTAACCTAGTTGTTTGGTACCATCTATCAAACCCACCTAAAGAATACTTGTACGTAATTGAATTATAAATGACTGATTAGAGAATTTAGTGTAGGTTAGTCTAAGTATGTTATGAGACAGACGTATGCCGTAATATAAATCGGTCGTGATTCTTTTGAGAGAAGTGCGTCAGTAGATTCAGTATGACCATATGACTGCCCGAGTGAGCTTTAATGTATTATAATATGCTGTTCCCGTGAACTATTTCAGGATTGTCTTATAAATGCATAGGTACATATATTTTTATTTTTTCTCTTTGGTCTATCCAATACAAATATTTTACAGTGAAACTTCTTTATAAAGAACGTCTTTATTACAAAATGATCTATATAACAAACTGTTTTTGAGGTCCCAAAATGTTCTTATGCATGTAAAGGTACCCTCTTTATAAAGAAATGTTCTTTATAACAAAATAATAATCGAGCCCCCAAGAGTTCGTTATAAAGAAGTTTTACGTACAGTATTACAAACTTATCATTATCTTCCATTACAAATATTTTTCAACTAATGCTATTAAAATAGTTTCTTTTGTGAGCAGTATTATGGATCTTATGGCTGAATTTTTTAAATCCATAATCTTACCACTACATAGATGATGAGCGTAAGTATGGGGCTGACATAGTTTAGTTTTTGTGTAAGTGTGTTGGTGTAGTCACTGCCAGACAAAATATTTAGTTGTGCTGGTTATACGTGTTTTAGTGCTAGAACTTATGTGTGGCACTTAATACCAACATGGGTACACACAAGTTTTGTTTTCTTATGAAGGTAAAACACTTTAAATCTACATACATACATACCATGTAGCTATAGTGAGAGCATGTCACTTTATAAAAGTAGCATCCCCAAGACTGGGTTTTGAGTGAATATAAATCTAGTTTCCAATTATAATGTAGGTATGTACCGTGACAGTTGTATAACCTATGGTTACATAAGGGAACAATAATTCAAATCTCAAGTCCATTGCAGCTCGATCAAAATGTCGATACTGGCCACTGGCCACATGTATGTACAGTACCGACATATAAATCGAGGGTAGCAAAATAACTGTCTTTTATCGACACCTCTTCCCAATAGTTTGGAGTTCCTATATAGCCCATTAGTGTACCATGTGACCTCGTAATTCCTATAGCCCATGAAAGCTAGCCAGGGGCTTGGCCTGGTTCAGTGCATTGTGCAAAAACAATAATGCTTCTTCTAAGATCCTGCCTGCCTAGCACCAAGCATTGAAGAGTTTCAAATAGTCAATACAATAACCAAACACACAGCAGACATTGAATGTCACCATTGCTATGTTCACACAAACTATCCCAAAGTTGATACTGACCGAGTTGATGAAGGTTTCTGTGCTACCCTTGATTTATGTCTTTCGAGAGAGTAAAGGTATGTCACATGGACAACCTTCAGTGAAGAATGTAACTAATCTATACATTTATGATGATAATTTATTAAAAACTAGAGGAATTCCTTTCTAATTCTGATTACAAATTACACAAGAAATATATTTGTTGTAGGTTGTGCCAGGCTTGGTTAAAATATTGCATGGTTCATCAACCAGATTTTGAAAGTGTTTTTGTCATTCAATTACAGCATAGTTTTTGGTCTTACCATTTTTGTGGAGATTATTTACTCTACTGTTATGGATTATGTAACACTATTGTTTTTGATATGAATTGATTATTTTCCGCAAGTATGGTCACTTTAATTAAATTAATTATGAATAATGTACTGTCAATCAAAACTTTGAAATAAGCTTGAGGCTGTTTTTCATATCCTCAGTAGTTCATTTGAAACATCCATAATAGCCTCTATGTGCATTTATGAATGTAGCCGCTCAATAGTTGAACGGATTTATCAAGTTTTGTGGTTGTATTTCTCTGTATAGATTGTTAATCTTAAGAGTATCTGAAATACATGTACGCTGTGCTGTTACTTTTCATCCCAATGTTTTGTTCATTTCAATTAAAAAAAAAAAAAATTATAAAGAGTTTAAGAAGCATGAGTAGTTCTTAATGCATGCAAAAATAAAGAGAAATGTGTTCAATAATGGTAACACATTTAGATGCATAGTAGTTACATATTGTCATCAGCTGGGGTATATTCATTTGCTATCTAGGCTAGAGGTCTGCACGGGTACGGGCTTGGCCCGCGAGCCCAGGCCGGGCCTGGGCCTACATATCACTGAACGAGGAGGGATTTTTCTTTTTTTTTGTAATCGGTAATTACAATGAAATAAAAGTAATGTTCTTTTACCAACATTTCTGAAACTTAAAAACAAACCCGAAATAGTATAAACTTGAGGTCACAACATTTTTGTTGTAATTCTTTTTGTTACATACTTTCACTGGCAATAGGTACTAATTTTGTTACATATAATCTCCTTTCTGTTCCCACCCTGTCATTTGTATTCCTTGCCAAATGCTATAAAAATGAACTTGCTGCTTTAACAGTTAAACATGCTTTTACGGGCCAATTTACACTTCAGGCGGGCCTGGGCTGGGCCCGGGCTTCTATATTTAGGCCCGTGCAGACCTCTAATCTATCTAGGCTAAAGCTAAACTGTACATACAAGTGTTTTTACTTTCACCTAAGTATAAGCTTGAGAGTTCTGAAGAAAGTAAGCAAAAAATCTAGCGTCCATTTTTGCTGCACAGAATAATCGCTCGCACTACAAAACCTATTTTTGTACCTGACAGATGCATTTATAATTACAATGTCTTTTTGGTGGGAGGAAGATACATATTTTTGAAGATCTCTTTCCCATTGTTTCCTAATTTGATGGGGCCCTATGATGCTCTGTGGTATTGCTTGATCTATACCAAGGGATATCTTCAACATTACCACAGAACACGTGTAAAATGTGTGTGTGTGTTGTACATAAACTAAAACTTCGACTCGGATGTTTATGTATGTTTATAAAAACGATCATTGTGTACATCAAGTGCCTACCAAAAATAAACGGTTGCGTTTGTTAAATACATTAGTGTGTGTCTCATTTATTGGTGGGCATCCTGTAGTAGTGTGTCCTGTTCGGTGTCCCGCTGCCATTCATATCCCCTCAGTTACATATTTATTATCGTTGGTCAATGCCATGATAGGTGCAAGAGAGATCGCTGCCAATTGCAAATTGCCAGATGCTGCCGATGAACGATGCAAACGTAAAGTTTGCTTGGTCGCTTGTAATTGTATGTTTGTCTAGCATATGGCCAAGTAATTGATTCATTCATTGATGTCATTACCAACTTCAATAGCTGATATTTTAAATATGTATCTGCGTGGTAAAATTGCATTACAATAAAATAACAGTTGACTTATAAAAAAACGTAAAATTGACAGTTGAGACAATAATTGACAATAATGGATAAATATTATTTGCTGCTCGAGAAGGGTGCAAGTTATCACCTGAAACCGTGGAAAGTTTCAGGACTAGCCCCCCCTCGTTTCTATTCATTTTAGCACAGTTATGTAAGGTATAGTGTCACCCTAAATAACGGTACAACGTACTCATATGTAACGACGCCCCTGGTTTCTTATTTGGGGTGTACTTGGTAAATGATGCCTACATCAACAAATAAACAGAAATGTTTTTTTTCTACTTCATTCTGTGATTTGTAAGGTAATTTTGTAAGCTAAGGCCAAATGCAAGCTCTGTATGATGTATGTAATGTAAGCTATGTATTACACGGTATGTTATAATGTTTGGTTTATAGATTATTGGATAGAATACACGTTCTAAACATCACAATAGATTAGTTAGTTTGTTAATACTGGCCACAACAGATAAAATATGTGTTATATTTTTACAACGCTTATATTAGCTTCATGTGTTTGTCTGTCTGTCTGGACGGAATCTTATAATCGATATTTCACCTACTTCTAAATGTCCGATCGAGCTGAAATTTTTCACACATACGTATTATAATGACAATACATGAATCAATTGTCATACTTACTAAATAGTCAATTAATTCATCATAATTAATTAATCAACGTTTTATATGGGAATCGATATTTCACCCATTTTCTAATGTCTGATCGAGCTGAAAGTTTTCACACACACGTATATTCTTAATGACAATACACGAATTAATGTATCACATTCACTAGTTCATCAATTAGTTAATCAAGCAAAGCTTCATATGGGAAATTGGTCACAGCTATATAGTAAGGATGGGCTAACCAGATGCAGGCATCGGATTTACACACCCGCTGGTTGTTCGAGACTCAAATATCCGCGATGAAAGCATCAGAAATGATGCTATTTTTTTTTTTTTTGCTATGCAGCGACAACGCTCAACGCGCTCCACTTGCAAGTTCAACCCCGTGAGGTGTCATTCACCATGTATGCATAGTTGCGTTCCTATCGCGTGGTTCGACCTCACAGTTGATCGGATAGAGTTGGTGCCAGCACAACTACTGTTACAACATTACAACATTCGTAAAGACTAAAAAGTATAAAATAATATTACATGAGAAAATACTTTTTTAAAACAACGCTTATATTTAAATGTACTAAAAAGTAAAAAATAAATTTTCGCCCGACAAGTCTATGCCTTACTCGGAAAATAAAAGCGTTGGGCGCTTTCCCTCCATGAACAACTATATTCTGTACTCTGTATCAATACCGTAAGCGCCCAACGCTTTTATTTTCCAAAGTAATGCTACGTTTACAGCTACGCGTTGCGAGCGAAGCGAGGGCGCGAGCTCCAATCAGCGGTCGAGTTTCATGCAAAGAAGTTACAAACTCGGCCGCTGATTGGAGCTCCCGCCCTCGCTTCGCTCGCAACGCGTAGCTGTAAACGTAGCATTAGGCATAGACTTGTCGGGTGAAAATTTATTTTTTACTTTTTAGTACATTTAAATATAAGTGTTGTTTTAAAAAAGTATTTTTTTCATGTAATATTTAGGTTGGTAGTTTAACTTAGGCCGACACTGTTTTGTGTGTTGTGTGTTATGTGTGGTGGGTATGGGTATACAGGGTGTTTCTGTGGGTTAATACTATAAGGGTTGTGTAGAGCAAGGATCAATGCATTCTGGGTTAATCGGTTACTTCTTCTGTAGTAGATACACTTATTCAAGTGGATTTTTTCACACCTGAAGTGAGAACGTGCTGCTTCTTGCATTCAGAACGTTTGTTACCTTGATTCCTAAAGGTACACATATAAGGACATTAAAATAGTTTTTAGATAGAATCTTTATTTTAGTATTGCATTTATGTTAGTTTAAGGTTTTCTTCTAACATTATTTGATCACTGAAGATGTAAGATGTTCAAATAATTTCTATTTTTTGCTGGTGTGTTGCAATTATTAAACAATCAATTGTGTTTAGACCTGTTTGTTTAGATCTTGCATCGATCAAGTTGGTCAACTATTGTGTTTTCAGTTGGCTACATCCGTAGTCTTAACTCAGGTAGTTTATTTGCGTCTCCTGATATTTGCTTGGCTTGTTATTTGTAAGCTAGTCGTAAGCTACATTATTATTAAATATATAGATGTCTCTATGTTTAGGGCATTTGCACTACAGATTTTGAAATTAAACTTGCATTAGAATTTGTATAACTAGTTTCTATAGAGTGCCAAATTACTGTATAACTTTTTTATTTTTTTTATTTACCTAAACTATTGATGGTTTTTTTGTTACAAAAACGTTAAACAAATCGGGAAACATTTTACATGCTGTGTTTTACCGTTACATGGTGTATTACATGAGCATAATTTGTATGTTATCCACCATGGGATCTCAATGTTAGCAGTTACCATAACGTTAATTTCAACTATTGAAAATTGCCAGTTAAGAAAATTAGATTTCAGTAATGCACGTGCAAATAGTTTACTCGACGTGTCATGTCGCGGGTGCGTCAATTAGGGCCTTGCTCGCGCGGAAGCAAATCGAATAGTCTTGCTCAACAAACACGACGCAAGTTTTGTTCTCGTTCGTTCACATTAAGACTGACTCGTTCTTAAATTTAGAGACTTGATTCTTTTTTTAAATTTTCTCAACTTAATTCATAATATTATAAAAGGTGTAAATTAGTCTTCTTCGCTCTGTTTGCAAGACGTTCGTTTAGCTACTCATTTGACTTGAGTGAAAATGTTATCTATTGTGTTTATTAACTCTTGGTTGCCTTCGGGCATGTTCAGTTGAAACGTCTGTTAGTCATCTTAGGACTAATGCATACATGTGGTGGACATACAATATATATGTAAATGGATTTCCCGTTTGGCAGACAATTGAAATGTATCTGCCATGTATTGATATTGTTCAATACCGTCTTGGTTAGTTATCGACAGTGACGTTTTAAAGGGATAGTCGGGTGAAAAACTAAAGAGCTACCATTTGTAGATGTCCACCTTTAAATTTAAAAAACATGACTAAAAGATACCATACTTTAAAAGCAGGCGGTTAAAAAATTAAAGAAAACGCGATTATTTGGTTTGGTGCTACCAAGTAGCACCGAGCAACTTTTCTCATGGTAATTCCCATGTAAAAAAAATGTTGCCTTGAGAAAGTAAAACCACCGCTAAAATAGGGCACTGATCAAAAATCAATCAGGAGGTTTAATGTGCATCGTTTCTCTACCGATAACATGCTTCTTAGTATGAACGTGTACTTGTACAAAATGACCTGCAATTAATTTTTTTGTGACATGATGTGCAGAAAAGTTGCAATCTGTTTTGAGCGGTACTGTCTGCAGTCGCCGAGTGTTTCGCGGAGCGCTGGCTGGACTCGTATTACACAATGAGTCCTCTATCTACCGGGAAGGCGCCAGCGACCTCAGAACCGATACAGTTACAATACGCTTTAGAAGAAAAATGCAGCAAGAGCTGCCGAAGGGAATCTAGTAGAATAGCTAATTGTTCACTATTTTTTTTCTTGCATTGAAGCAACCTATATCAATTGTATTTAACACATAACTGAATTTCATGGACTAATGACTAATTGGTGATTTTTTAGTTCTTCATCTGACCATCCCTTTAAAGAAACTGTTCGGTTGTCGCAACTAACGATTTATAATATCTCGATTTATAAATTTGAAAGACTGAAGTCTAAAATAATGCACTTTTGTTTATCAGTATAGTAATTACTAATTGGGAAATTGTCATATTTAGGATAAATTTCTTCTCCAATTAAACAGGAATGTTTATAAGACTGATTCTTTGTAATAGGATTTTTTTAATACATTTGTTTTTGGTACAAATGATCTGTATTTTGCAAATATTGTAATTGTAACTATAAACAAAATTAACAGAAAACTCGGAACACAATAGTATTTATTTACCTGTCTCCTCTCGATCATCCGCTAGTAGTTGCCACTTGTTTCTGCGGCGCACCATTGATGTCACATCTTGCAACTGTCACTGTTACAGTTGTCATCAACTGTCATCAGTGTCACTATAGCAACTATTTAAGGCTGTGTTGAACTGTTTAATTTTCTGTTGAATGCAAGATTTAAAATTATATAAACATTTTTATGAAGATGCTTATTAGATATGGGCATTATTTTTAATGGCACCAGCCCTGTGTACCAACCTGAGCTACGAACGAATTCAACTAGTTAATCAGAAAATTAACTACTAATAAACCCAATGACACAACTGTAGTCAATAGTTCAATGCTCTTTATTCAGGATGTTGCTGCTTCAAATCTCACCACCTGCAATCCTGACCAAATGGGTTTACCAAGGTTTACATACCGGTACTCAATTTATTGATTGCTTATTCTTTAACAACATACACGTCTGATGGTCGCTTAGGTTGCTTAGGCACCCTTCTGGGATAAACAGGTGTTCGCTTGGGGTACCCGTGCTGGAGATTGGGCGTCGAAACCTGTCAAGCGGTGTTGGCGTAAATAGGAGTTGTTGATTGACTGTGAGATGAGGGTGAGTTACCAGGGCACTGTAGAAGCGTCTGGCCCAAGATATGATGAGGTCAGATGCGTAAAACATACCCAGTATAAAGGTCTTTTCAGTTATCAGTTCGTTTGGATGTAAAATTGTTACAAAGTTACAATTGGAAAGATATATTAACAGGTCACAATGATTTTTCCTAGCACATAAAGTTGGTAGATTTAAGAAATACTGCGAGGGTAGTTAGAAAGGAATGTCTGTTAGTAGGACGTAATCCAAGGCGTAAGCTTCATGATGAGATAAGACAAGATATGAAAACCCTGAAAACAAAACAAACCATCCCAAGCAAATCCCGAGCGTGATTTCATGACAGTTTTTAAATCTCGCGCCGTAATCATAGCTGTTGTCTTGTTGGGTTACCAGATGACTGTAGTACTGCGTTATCCGTTGTCGCTCTCATAACAAACATAACCTCACAAATTTAGGTTCCGCAACAACAGACCTACGCCTAGCAAGGAAAACTAATTTATTTAGCAATGGAATATTACGGTAAAGTAAAAAACCTGTTAGATGTGCGTCTATTGTATCACACTTCTAAATATTAACAACACTTATTCAGTCTAAATTATTTATTTTAGGGTTCTAGAGATTTCATCCCAAAGTCCTCATCGTTTCCAGTCGCCGAGCAGAATGCGTCCTTTGGGTTCAATCTAAGGACTTCTGTAAGTTTTACTCAATAAATACATATATTGCGTAGGCCTATATGTCATCTGAAAGTGCTTTAATCCCTGCTGGGCCTAGGCTGTCCCCTGGCTTAGACCCTAGGCCTAGGGGCAATGGTCAATATAAGCCTAGGCCTAGTTGTTATTGATGTTCTTCTTCCAGCTGGCAAGTTATTCCTGAGCACCTTCAATCTATATCTTTCCCCTTGATCTTTCTCTCTACCTTTCCTTTCCTCAACGGCCAGAATCTGCAGAGTAGGCCTATGAGCCATCCATTGAATTGCCTTCACTTGGGTCTCAAGTTTCCAACACACCGGCTAACCGAATAGGCCCTAACCTTCTTCTAAAACGTTTCAGCTTGTCCTCCCCTACAGTCCTCTATTAGTTGACGAGTGCTCGTAACAGTCATGGCTCTACAGTACACTGGTAACATGTTCTGTGTGTAGGCCTACACTCCCATGTCCGTGCATAATAGCTTTCTTGTTACCAGGTCTCAGAAACCAGAACATAACTGATTATTAAAGGTCATCTCTTTTTGTTCCCGGAAGAATTTGAGGGCCTATTCACTTTAAAATCTCTGTCACAATCTTGTTCACATGTCAAAATAAAAAACAGCTGATCAGATTGAACACACATCACAAGTCATAACACTTAATGGTTGCTTTTAATTCTTGGGTTTCCATTTTCCAGACTATTGTACAGCCATTAACATCAACATCAACTGTTATCTGACTTCTTTATTCTTTCTTTCTTTCGTTTTGTAATTCTTGCTTCTTTAGGCTATTTGTTTATGCTTATTATTAGGGATGAACATCGATAAAATAAAAACTATCGATAATCGAAAAGATGACTGCATTATCGATCGATAATATCGAACGATAATAAATTTACAAAATTGAAGTAATCTTTTACAGTTTCAGTGATATGTCGCCTAATCGAGCACATAAGGATATGGCAACATTACTTGGACACATCTGACGTGACACTGCTGAGAGTATAATCACATTTTACGAGGCCCCCGGTCTAGTATTTTGGCAGTATCTTTGAGTATTTCAATACTAGAAAGGTCCGAGAAGAACGAAATAATGCTTTACGAACCCGCTTTTTAAAAAAACAGACCATTCGATAATATTTGTATTATCGATAATCGAAATTTTATTGCATATCGAATATCGAACGATAATATCGATTATCGTGTGCATCCCTACTTATTATGTTATGTGAGTGTATTCCTCTTTTTGTTTCAGAAACATCAAGAAAATCTACTTTGACATTTCTGTTTCAAACAACAAATCAAGTTTTGCGTCAAGAACATTTTTTAAAATAGGACATTTTTTTAGTTACCTAGGGATCTAGTAAATTTATTGAGTTTTAAGTATTTTTTTAAATTTAATATGACCGTATGGTATCAAAGAGTACTGATCATTTAAAAACCTCAAGAATTGTGGCAGAAATGGACTAAAAATTACCTTCTGATCCACCAAAATATTGAAGATTTTACTTCTGTGTTTCTGATCATGTTTGTTTTGTTTCACTGCATTCAAGTATTATTTGTGATTTATTATTATAACCCTCAAGAATCGGAAAATACGTTAACCTCAAGAATTGTGGCAGAAAAGGACTGATAATTACCTTCTGATCCACCCAACACACAAGTGCATACTTCGTGAAGTTGTTTTGCTCATGTCCACACATGTGTATTGTGCATGTGTGCAATGTATTTCTTCCTCACAGCCTAGGTTGGTTGGCGATTGGTTTCTTCCCATGGAAACTATGGGTAAGGTGGTTTTCATGAATTAACATCAAGCTAATTAGTTAGACTCTGTCTGTAGGGCACCACCCAGAACAAATATTAAGGCTCTTTGGACTAGATTCAATATTCATTTCAAGTACAAAACAAATTATGAATTAGTCTTTTTTTTTCGATACCATTTATTAATATATTGTAGGTAATAATACATGATAAACACAAACAAAACATCACTGTGGAATGACTCCAAGACCCCACAAAGCAAAAACTTTGCTAATAATAACATCAATTTACACACATTTTCTGTTTTAGTTCAAGAAAGTGTGGGTAGGCTACTGGTGGGTACACTATGTACTGCAAATTATTAGTAAATATACATCTGTAAACCATAGGCTATCATATCTTGCATTCATCACAAAAGATTTTATTTAAAAACAAAATGGTCAAGTGTAGCCCGTAGCCGGCCCTACCATGGGATGCACATTGGAAAATTGTCAGACTGCATTAAGTTTTAAGCTCTTCGTTTTAACATTTTTTCAGGCGGTTAACATTGTAGTAGCTTCTTTGCTAATATTATTGCACAATTATGTAGCTTTGTCTAGACTTTTTTCTTCTTGTTCCTTTTTCTCTCTTACGTTGTGCATCTTAAGCTTTTGCACCTTAGAACCGTGTGTCACATTTCAGGAAAACTGCGAGACCACTTGCAAGTCGGATACCGCAAGCATCGACATCGACTGCCGGCGTTGGACGTAGACTGAGGAAACTTTGTGTGTGAGCTGGTCGTGGAACCACGTCATGTTATCTGGTGTAGATAAGACCTGAGCTCCTTCCGTTATTGCATGCTTGGTAGGATAATGGAGTGGGCAAGGCAACTTTAAACTCTCTAGTAATTGTCAACACTGAAAAGAGTTTCATCAGTTATTTATTTACTAAATTAAAAATTCTAAAGACAAGAATATAACATGCAAATTAATGTAGTAGTAGACCTACGGTTGTGTTGTTGAACTCAACTGCGTACGTGTACAAATGTCACATATTTGAATGGTTGAATGGTTATTGTCCATTTTAAGTCTAGCTTCTTTCATGATCAGTGATTGACGATTTCATTGAGTTCAAAGTTATGTAGTGTACACTGAGCCTACTTCACAGTTTCTGAGAGAGTACAATGGAAAGCATAATCCATCCAGAGGATTGCAGCCATCCAGACCTACCCTTGTACCTTATTCATGTCATCAAGTAATACTAAATAACTTGGAATAGGTAATGATTTCACAAATCGATGGAACAATCGAATCAACTTGTAAAACAAAACTTGAACATATGATATGCGTAAGAGAGTTGTCAAAACACGTAGGAGAGTAGGCGGTCATGCTACTAATAATAAAGCAAATCGGCTTAACTAATAATAAGTTAAATCGGCTAGCGAGGAATGGGGGCAAGACCAACAGTATCTACTCGCATAATCCAATCCAACTGCTATGAAGTTCCTAGATTGGCGGTAGAATGCAGAGTGACTTTTATAAATATTTCACAGTTTCATAATATTTGGAGCAATGTTGATAATAGCTGGCCAGTGAAAAGAGATACGAAGGATTTTGTGGTAGCAGATAGAAATATTGCGTTAATTTTTGTATTGGTTAATGTTCATTGTTTTCATGTTTAGAATCTAGGTTCTTTAAGTTTAGTTTTATTTCGTTACTCGATTTTTATTTTATTTTGTTGATTGACTATCATATCCCATCGCTAGTCTTCGGAATGTTTTACGAGTCTTTTGTTGACGCCAAAACATGCATCTTTTGCTGTGCAATGAACTAGACTGGAGCCTCTTGAAACAGCTATGTATCAGTTTATAGCGAGCAGCTTTGTTTGATGTTATCGCTCTTGAATGTCACCACTCTGATCGTAACCCGATGACGATAGGTAGAGATAAATAAATAGCATAGATAGTAATAGATAGTAAATAGCATTTTATAGCACCAATTTTGGGCAACATTAAAAAACTTGAGAATTGTGTTTTCCCACATTTTTATTTTTCAATTATTTCCTACTACCGATATATTAGAATGAAAATCAACTAAATTGCATTTATCATAAATAAAGTAAAAATACTATATGCTTAATCCAATAAAATAAGAACAGGAAAACCTTAGTTTCAGTTGAACAATAAATTAGTTTGTAGCATCTATACACAAAACGCTATTTTCGCATATAGTATCTCTAGCGATAGACCTCCAAGTGCTCTCTTGTGAATTGTGTTGTGTTGCCTAGTGTTAACTTCATTAGTTGGTGGTGGGTATGCCAGTGGTGCAATACAGGTACACAATCTAGAGCTGCTGTCGGTCGGTGGACAAGACCCTACTACACTACCGTAAAGCAGTATGGAAACAGGACTAGTACATCAAACACTTGCATATTAGCCTGTCTGCTTATCAAACAAGTTAAATATTTGTGAATTTATTTTATTAGAAAAAATGAGAAATTGAAATTGAATATATCTTGGTAAGTTCTGTGTGGGATGTGGAGTTAAAAGTGAGAATCAGCAGCAGAGAATCTTTTTCTTTAGTGGGGCAAAATTAGGAGCTGTCGTGAAAATTTTGTGTACACCCAGTTTACCAGACAAACCAGCCTTACTTTCATAGGGAAGTCAGTTTAAACTTTTAGATATTCTTTTGGTTTAACTTATTTATGTGCATACAAGCTTTTCTGCTAAAACAGGGCTGCTAAGAAAATGGGTGCAATAGTAGGTAGTTTGTTATGTAAAGGGTATCTTTACAGAGTTTTCATTCAACTCTGTTTGTAACATAGAAAACTTGAAGTTTTGCATAGATTGGGACAGTTAAAGCAACTGTTAAAGTGCATAAACAATTATTGCACATAGTACTAATTCTAGTTTCTTTGACTTGAACAATAGAAAACAAAGTTATAAGGCCAACTTCATTCCCTGTTTTGCTTTCAAGCTTACAATCACTGCCACAGTCATTGTATTCTGGGTACTAGGGGCACAGTGCATTAATGCTAAGATAGTGCTAACATATAATCTTAAATAAAGAAGTTAAGTTTGGTATTTGTTTCCATGCTGTTTTCCTTTTTTTTTATCCACGACACTTTCTCAGTTTTTGGATGGATTACAGAGTTCCTTGCTCTAGGCATTTTGCTTGTACACATTTGTGTAGCTACATATTAACTATTGACATATCGTATAGTATACATTACTCTAAAGCCCATAGAAAATGTAACCACAATGATTGAGATGCATTGAAGTAGGCCTACGTACTGAGTTTTTCAGTTTTTTTTTTTTAATGTTCTTTTCTTTAAGAGATGAAAATATTAATCAAACTTCTTGATTTTGTACTCCATCCATAAACTTGAACCACACATACATACATGTACACGGGAAACTATTTACGTGAACAGCATTATTCGTGCGCAAGGGTGTCGTACCATTCAGTAGAGAAGCACGACGTCAATTGTTCCGGTCGGTCCATTTAAGCGTGAAGCCGAGATGTGGAGGTCAGTGTTGTATGAGCGCAACTACGTAGTGGCCCGCAAAAGTGGTTTCAATAAAGAGTGAGTTCTGGTTCTATTGATTTGAAGGTCAAAGCTGTATTTCCACGGTTTGATGCATCATCTTGCCTGGACAGTAGAACACGTTTTTAGGTGCACATTATTCATTCACACTTACGCGTGACACCTTTTGTGAAAAAGTTAAATACGATATTATGTAGGCCTAAACAGTAAACACGAAGAATATAAATTTACATACATTCCATAACGTTGTACTCTGACAAATGAGGATGAAAAGTTCACATTTTTCATGCTTTTTAGTAATAATATGCACAAATAATGTGGATTTCGATGTTGTTGTCCAATCTTGATATTTGTTGATGATTGATTTAATAAATGTCTGCTTTAGAATTGATCAATCCACATGCTTATTTTGGTACAAACTTTTCTCAACTCCCTCAAAACAGGGGGCTCACTGTATAAGTGTATTTATATTTTTATTTTTTATACCTTACGCTATATTGCACATGTTCTCTCACCGGCTCTATCGGTCTGTCGAAGGGAACGCACGCCCTCTCTCACTCGGTTATCTTTGCTCTTTGTAAGGGGGCGGCTTCGTCTCGCTCTGTCGGTCGCCGTGTGCTGGCACACTGCACAATTGTGCGCTGCTGCGTACTTTATTTTAACATAACCGAGCAACCGGTTTCGGAAGTAACATGCGAACAAGTGGCAGGTTATCTTGCCGACATCCCTCGGTTGTTCAGTACGGATATTTTGATGTTATCATAATTCGCTAGTGTCACGGCTATCCACACACAACTTTGCTCTCGGGCGTATCGTGAAAGTTGAAACACAATTTGGTTTCAAGACCAAAACCCCTTGATGCTGTTCATGTAAATATTTCGTGCTAACAACCTAAGAGTTGTGGCTCTGCAATCACGGCCAAATGCAAGCCGTGAAGTGGAGTTGCATAAATGTGCGTCAACAAAACATATCTTGTACCTTTCACAGACTAGTTTTCTCACATTCTACGTTGCACTTGGCCGTGGTTGTACCTGTGGTTCCGTGGTGGCTTGCATGATTGATTGTGTATCTAGTTCTACTGGCATACTTAGAACTTACAATAGACCTGTTCACTTTGGCTATACACCAAGTATTTTAAGTTTCTAACTCATGAGGATGGCAGGGTAGGAAAATATGCTCACGTATAATGTAGACCCAGGTATTTGTGGCTACGAATATTCAAATGGTTGTGAAACAAGTTTTTTCTTTATTTAAAAAAAAATATAATAATTTCTGATAGTAGGGATATCATTTTCAATTTTGCAAATCTTTGTTTAACCAGAATTTTTTATGTTCCCACTTTACGGTAAAACCTACCTAGGTCTAACTATACTTATTACTTAGTTTTTGGTTTTAAAACTCAAACTCAAACATGACAATTTTCCACTTGGAAAACTCTATTCAATTGAAATTGTAATGAACCCTAAACCCCCAATTTGAATTAAAATGTTTTGACTTGAACGAACATTTACACGTAGCCGTGTATTCATACCTTCTACAGGGACTTAATCTAGTTTAAATTTAGAAAAATTTGAGTTGACAGATAATTAATGGGACTAATATTGCCAAATACTATGAGCTTTACTTTGCAGTTCTGACCATATTTTTCAAATTCTCATCTTCTACCATAATGTGACAAACAAATTGCTTGTGATCCAGTAAATCAGCTGACATGTGCATTTGGCCAGACTATACAGTCCTATAGTTCAATCATGTAATAAGCTCTAGCCAGAGATATGGCTTATAAATGCAATGCATTTAAATTTTAAACGTTACTTTTTAGTCAACAATTAATGCTCTGCATAAGATCGGAGCCTAAAGTTTCCAAAAAACAACAAACCTAAAACTGTTTCATTTAAATTTTGTATAATATTAATTTACACAACCAAAGTAAGCTTTTAGGCAAGCCAAAAATAACAATTGTTTTATTAACCACAAATACCTGACTGCAGATATACGTCTAATAAATAATAGTTGAAAGACGAGGAAAGGTAGCTCTGGAAAGCTATTATATCGTAAACTGTACTCGGAAATCGTAAATAGGGAATGCTCTTTTATTGTTACGTAAAAAAAACCTTACTACTAATATTGGGATAAAGTAAATATATATAGTTTTTTTTTTTTTTTTTTTTTTTTAAGATAGTTAGGCCCTAACAGTATTTAAGAAATAATTTGTTACTTGTCTGTATTCTTTTGTTATTTTAGTGATTTCACAGATATTTGAATCAATTTTTTTCTGAATTAATTTCTAATTCTAATTAGGGTAAGCGTATTTTGTATTTTTAATTTTAATTATTAGCTTTACTATTTATTACTAAATCATTGAAAGTAGTAAACATAGCATTTTTAAATACAGCTGAGAAGTAGCTATTGTCCGAATTATGTAGAACATATTTGCTATTATGACAATGTAGATTCGTTACCTTTGGTGTGATCGGTCAAACATGTTGATGCCACGCCTTGTTTTTCTGCCATAATGACGTGTGAAAGTGTCGATTACTTCTTTCTACTCAAAAACTTGTCTGTAATAACTTAAAATCAACATATCGATCTTATTGTCCTTGGAGTAGGTCTATATTCTTCAATTTAGTTAAATAAACAAATAAAATAATGAGCATTCCCTATTGTTGAAATCTAGAGTAGTTTTTCGGGTGATCCAGACATTGTTAGAGTTAGAATCGACCATTTTCAAAATTGATCGAGGACCCTGAGAATGAGTTCATTACGGTGCTTTTAATCTTCAGTGACAACAATGGACAACCATAAAAATTAACCTTGGTACAACATTTGAAAACTAGTAGTAGTAGTAGTAGTAGTAGTAGTATCTTTATTAGCATTTTTGCTATTGTACATACATTACATTACATTCATATTTTACAGTATAGTTTCAAATATAAGTTGAAGGATTCATACAATTGACGAGTGGTGATAGGCGGAGCTTGCGCCGAGTACTGTGTCACGTGACTAGCAGTTGGGAAAAGTCCCTACTGTCCGGACGGATCCACGCAAAACACATCCACACTTATCTCGTTCTAGCTGGTATAATATTCATTTTTAAGATATAACCTGGAAAACATAATTAGTTCACATACCAGTGGTCAATATAGAGGTTATTTCAAAATTATAGACGAAGTAGTTAACTTGTTATAACAATTCACGCACTGAAGAGGATAAAATGAGCAAGGTGTGTTTTGTTTTTTCAACTTCAACTGGCGAAAAACTAATAATCGGATTTTGACGAGAGTTTCTTAAGAATACGTACCAATAATGTGAGACAATAAGCAAATAAACTTTCTAGATAGAAAATGCCCAGAATGAAAATTCATAGCATGTACTAATATGCAAGGTGCTTAGTTTCACGGTCAAAACCGCTACTTTTGAGGCCCAACCGCTACACCCTGCATATTATTGCATGCTATGAATTTTCGTTCTGAGCAATTTCTATCTAGAAAGTTTATTTGTTTATTGTCTCACATTATTGGAACACATGCTAAAGAAACTCTCGTCAAAATCCGATCATTAGTTTTTTGCCAATTGAAGTTGAAAAAACAAATCACGCGTTGCTCATTTTATCCTTTTGATGCGCGAATTGTTATAACAAGTTAACTACTGGGTCTATAATTTTGAAATAACCTTTATATTGACCACTGGGATGTAAATTTACTACGCTTTCCTATAGGTTTTACCTGAAAAGTGAATATTATAGCAGCTAGAACGAGATAAGTGTCGTACATTAAGCGCGTGAAAGCGTAACAGTTCACGGATTTGTGCCAACTATGGGCGCCACGTTCCTTCGTGACGTCAGGGGGCGGGTAAATCACCACTCGTCCATTCTATGCAACTGTCTCGCAATGTACACATTATCAATGGTCAATAGGACATACATAAAATATAGTACAAAACAATCCACCACATAGTCCATCAAAAATTACACATGGACGGATAGTAATAGCACAATTTTTGTTTTACATACTTTACAAAAACAACAGTAAATGGGACATAAATAAAATTAGTACATTATTCCAATTAAATGGTCATAGCAAAAATTACACTGAATCACAAAACTAGTTTTTATTGTTGTGCACTGTTGTCATGGAAGATTTAGAGGACTGTGATTAACTCAGTCTAAGGATCTAAATCAATTTTGAAAATGGTCATTGTATTCTCTGGGCACCTTTCCCCGCTGACTAGGACTCAGTGTCAGCACAACCTTTCTCCCAGGGTTTGGAGTGAGTTATTGATCCATACAAAATGTCTCGGTCATTAATCGTTATTGGGTTTACTAAGATCCTCTTTTTAAATATGGTGTAGGCCTATAAAATGACTTGGTGTTGCCAAAATGAACAGATCTGTTGTTTGTTGTACCCTACAATTTTGAGCATAAATATATTTGGAAGCACATTAGTTGGCCGCGAATAGATAAAACGTTTTTTAACCAAATACGCAACATTTGCTTTCATTTTGACATTGTTGCTAAATAGAATCATCCGAACAGAGCATAAATAAGTCAGGGAAATGTAGTGTATTAAGCTTAGGATGTAAATCTTGAATTCTTTGCCAGTTTAGGATGCAAAACTCTTAATGTTGTCTTGGTTGCAAACAGGAAAATTTGGGTACAAGCTTCACTTCAAACTAGATCGCATAATCATTATATTGTTATGTTTGACTATCGATGTTGAAATGTTGTATGTTAAATATTTATAAATATTTAAATTTATAAATATAAATATTTATTTTAAATAAATAATATTGGTAAATAATTGTTATTGAATAGCCTTGAAAAAGTAGACTATCTCCATAAATTAGGTCGCAACCTCTAGATGACCTTCAAAAAAATACTAAGTCCATAAATTAGGTCGCGACCTAAATAATTAATATTGGTAAATAATTGTTATTGAATAGCCTTGAAAAAGTAGACTATCTCCATAAATTAGGTCGCAACCTCTAGGTGACCTTGAAAAAAAATACTGTCCGTAAACTAGGTCACGATAAATTCGTTTTCTGATCTGTGCTTCCAATTATTCATGCTCGTTATTGTATGCGTACGTAGCTTGGTATTGGTATCTTTGCATGCAACCGTTCCTCTCGCTCAGACAGGACTGATGATGGATTTGTTGGAAACTTTTTCGAATTCTATCGTCAGTCCTGTCTTGGCGTTGGGGAGAACGCTCTGTGAACCTGAAAAGTTTCGATGCTAAACCTGGTCGCTTGAAAAATGCAAAAAGACTTAGTATATAAAAAGGGGCTTTTTTTGGCCATTTTTTCGTATTTTTTGCGTATTTTTCCTAGTTTTTTGTTAATTTTTATAAAAATTTATATAAATTTTTATAAAATTTATAAAATATTTATAAATTTTTATAAAATTTATAAAATATTTATAAATTTTATAATTGTTAAATATTTATTGGAAATAAATATTATTGGAAAAGGAAATGTTTTTGATTGGAAACCTTGGAAAAGCCTAGGTCACGATGTGAACTAGGTCACAACCCTTTAATTGCCGGGAGCTGGCAATGAAAGGGTTGCTGCTGAGAAGGGAAGCAAGGTACAAGTCAGTGTATACAACAAACAGCATAGGTGTAACAATATTTATTGAACATCTTATAGTACATTACAATCAAACAGAGCAACAACTGGGAAAGTGAGCAGGGCTAAGTCAAAGAATGTAAACACAACAGAATTGGGTTAGTAAGCATATATTGAGCAAGGTCATGTACATGTGATGCAAGCTGTCTCCAGCGGCCTTGAAAAAGCAAAGGGTTAAGGGTTAAGGATTAGCATGTAGAATGCTTACAAGTGCGTAGCTTCAGAGGTGTGCATGGCGGCGAGAGGAGAGACGAGCAGCAGAAGTTCGACGTGTGGCAGAAGTTCGACGTGTGGCAGAAGTTCGACGTGTGGCAGAAGTTCGACGTGTGGCAGATGGCGGTAGTGAAGTGATGTGATGTAGAGCGCAATGTGACCAACTGCTGAAACAAAGACAACAATGTACAATCGAGACAAAACAATAGCAGTAGCACACAACACAGCATTGGACAATTGTTGCAATAGCAATAGTACAAGACTCAATTCCAAAAATAGCCATGTGGCCGTGTTTTCTTTCGGACAAACATTGAATATGCACCAATCAAAGGAAGATACAACACTCTGCCTTTGATGTCACAACCATCTTAATTGAGTCTTGTGCTATAATCACATTGTTACAAATGGGACTCAAACCCAGATATAAATTCAGCCATGGAATTAATGCGATCAGTTAAAAGATTTGAAGTACAATGATTATAACTGGAGATACGTCTTTCTAGCATCGGTTTCTCTAAATTTAGCATCGGTTACTTTTTAATTTAGCAACTTGTAGGTCTTACTTTCTCCTTTTCAAACATTCATGAATATGAGGGGTATTCTTGCACTTCTAACAGAAAATTATGTGCAGACTGCAGATATTTAAAATCAATTTAATTGTAACCATTTATTCAGGGTTAGAAATTAGAATGTAATACGTAACTAAATCTCAATGGGAATGGAAACTCATTTTTATTTTTGAATTTGCATCTTGCAGCATTTGCAAAAATGTATGTTCACTGATTTAGTACCCTAAAACGCTAGAAAAACGTATCTCTAATTATAACATTAGCACATCTGGGACTCGAACCCAGATAAGTAATAGCCGCCTCATGTGTGTGGATGGTGGTGTGGGTTAAAAGGACTCGACATTTGACATCCTCATTTATAGAAAGAGGTGGGCTGTAGTTAGAGATGTGCTTTTTTCATTGGAACAACTACAAATACTAAATGAGTCAATGTGAGAAAATTTAATTTATGGTCTATTTGTCAACTTTTAATAGATTGAGTGTAGATCTGACCATTGCCATTTGTGCTAATAATACCAAAAATGGAATTGATGCTAAAATAGGTTGTTCTTGCTTATTTCCAGTAAAAGAAGAGCTAGCCAATTCTTAATAATCATTTACATTTCAAGGTATATAATGTGAGGAAAGGATCCAACAGCTTACCTTCGTGTAAGATGACGGATTTGCGAGTTTGAAGTACACATAAAAACATAATACAAATATAACAAGATTTCGACCGAGGTCTTGCTCACTCGAGAGAAGAAGTTCTTTTCCCGAGTGAACAAGACCTCGTTCGAAACGTCTCGTTATATTTGTATTATGTTTTTTTTGTACTTCAAACTCCCAAAACCGTCATCTTACACGAAGGTAAGCTGTTGGATCCTTTCCTCACACCATTCCAGCCGATTGGCACCTACTTTCATTATGCATTTACATTTCAAGTGTTATTCTACAGATATCAATTTTAAATTTCAATTTTGCAGAAATTTGATGCAAATTGCCAAATAATTTTCATTAAAACAAAAAATACTAGTATAATGCATGTAAATAAATCATTTAAATGTTACTTAATGAAAATTTAACAAAAGTTAATGCAAAATGACCTAATTTTATGACTAAAAAGCACGTCTCTAGTTGCAGCGTATGCCCCAAATCTACTGTTACGTATACTGAGGGATTAACTATATATTTGGGTTTACTCTGTATGGCCGCACACGTATTCATTGCCAGCATGGAACAATGCGTGTCGAGACAAACATATTGGATGTGGAAGGTAGCGGGACGTGAGCACCATACACATGACATGAGGAACGTTTCTCATCCATTATGACAAAAAAATGGTAAGTACAGTATATGCATTTAGTTCAGTTTATTAAAATTGCTTCCAGAATAATTACAATCAGTACATGTAGTACTTAGTAATTTGCTAATTATTTCATGGTATTATTCAAAATGGTTATTGTAAGTTCAAACAAAGCACATTATAAAATAGCATAAATGTCCACCATTGTATATATTATGAATAAATAATAAAACTATTTAACATGTGTAGGCTACACCTTAACATTAAAAATCAATTAATTACAACTGGCTCTCTGGTTGTACTTCCCCAATACCCGGTATTACCAAACATTTCCAAACATCCCCTATCATGTGTGTGTTGGATTGTACATGTATCATTCATTTCAAACTTAGATTATTTTTTAAGTCGATACCCTTCATAAAATTTAAAGGGGGAAAATTGAGATTTGGAAATAGGCCAATATGGAGGTATGTTTTGATTGGGATATAACACGTAGTCGAAATTAATGCAAATATACCATTTAATTAGATTTGCGTACACCCAAATAGAAATGCTTTCAAATCAAGGAAGTTCAAACTTTGACTACGTATATCACAGAACTCAGTAACGATTTAGCAAACCGGTTTTGGTCTAAAACGGTTTCTTTTCCCGTATATCACAAAAAAACTCGTACAAATGGTTTGGAAGCGTATCCAAAATGGCCGTCAAACATATCTACAAAGCTTTGACCACACACTTCTATATTCTATTATAAATGTGTGTAAAACCTTTTAAAACCTATAGACGTTCACGTACTAATAACTTTTAGGTTGGGATGCGCATCAAACAAGAAAATAGTCGACAGCTGACCGCAATACTAACTAAAACAGCAACACTGATATCGAAAGTCGAACATCATGTCACTGCCTACCACATAGTTGAGTTGTCAAGCCAGTGGAATGTGCGTGCGCACCCTAAAACGCATGGTAAATCGGCTTGTGGCGTATATTAACCACAAATCTTGCGATTTTCCTTGTCCAAACCACTTTCCAAACTGATTTGGAACAAAAGTGTTTTATAGCTAAACCGATATGCATATCAAATCAACATCTGTAAAACGTTTTTGGGTCAAACCGGTTTGCTAAACCGTTTGAGCTCTGTGATAAACGTAGTCACTGTCTGGTATTTAACTGCTCGTACGCCCCCAATACTCATAAAAAAAGGGGGAAATGTTATTATTTTTTAATAAACAAATGTCCCTTATCAAATGTGTGTGTTGAATTTTACATGACGTATCATTCATTTCAAAATTTAATCAATCTGAAGTCTAGGCCTTAACAAAACTTCTGGGAAAAAATCGAGATTTAGATATATACTATATTGTTGGTATTTTCTGATTGGGATAGATTCACGTGGTCAATATTAATGCAAATATACCACTTTATTAAATTTGTGTACAACCAAATGAAAATGCTTACAAATCAAGAAAGTTCAAATAAATGTGTCGGGTATTTCACTGCTTGTATGCCCTCAATACTAATAAAAAAGAAGAAAATGTTTAATTATTCGCTAATAAACAAACATCCCTTATCATATGTGTGTTGAATTGTACATGTATCATTCATCTTCAAATTTAGATCATTTTTGTTATCTATACCGTTAATAAAATTTCGAGGGGAAAAATCGATATTTACAAATACAGTATACTTTGTTGGTATTTTCTGATTGGGATAGATCCCATGGTCAAAATTAATGCAAATATACCATTTTATTAGACTTGCGTACACCCAAACGCTTACAAGTTACAACCCAAAAATCAAATTGCTGTGTCTGATATTAAAATGCGTGTACGCCCCCAATATCCATAAAAGAACATAAAAATCTTCTTGAATAAACGAACATCCCGTCATATGCGTGTTGAATTGTACATGTATCATTTATTTTCAAATTTTGATCCTTTTGGTTGTCTATACCGCTTATAAAATTTCGAGGGAAAAAATCGATATTTAGAAATATACTATGTTAGTATTTTCTGACTGGGATAGATACATGTGGTCAAAATTAATGCAAATATACCATTTGATATACGTACACCCAAATGGAAATTCTTACAAATCAAGAAAGTACAAATTTCTGTGTTAAATTGTTCATATGCCCCAAATACCCATAAAAGAAGGGCAAAATGTCATTCTTTAATAAACAACGTCTCTTTCATGTTTGTAATGAATTATACATGTATCATTCATTTCAAATTTGGATCATTTTTTTTTGTAGTCGATACCCTTTATAAAATTTCGAGGGGAAAAATCGATATTTAGAAATATACTATAATTGGAGGTATGTTCCGATTGAGATAGATTCTTGTTGTCAAAATTAGTGCAACTATACCATTTTTATTATATTTACGTACACCCAAATGAAAATGCTTAGAAATCGAGGAAATGCAAATACTGTGTCTGGTATTAACCTGCTCGGACGCCCTCAATACTCAACAGAAGTGGAAAATGTTATTATTCTTTAATAAACAAACGTCCCTATCATATTTGTTGTGAATTTTACATGTATCATTCATTTCAACTTTTTGATTTCTGAAATCTATACCAGTTTAAGAATTTGGAGGGGAAAAATAGAGATTTAGATTTATAGTATATTGATGGTAATTTTTTATTGGGATGGATTCACGTATTCAAAATTAATAGCAAACATACCATTTTACTAGACATGCGTACACCCAAACGCTTACAAATCAAGAAAAAAGCAAATGGCTGTGTCTGCACTGTGATCATGTAGCTTTGGTAGATAACGTTCGATATCGTTGAAAATTGTACGTTTGAACCATCGTAGCTCTTAAATGCAATTATGTACAGCTCGGTAACGCTATTAAACGTTGAACACATCCCGGGGATGACAGCTAGCCATAGTTGCAAAAATATGGGATGTAAACCCCAATATCATTATTGTCATCATCACAAATATCGTGCGCGCCTCTCGATCACGGGCACCCAGCCATTGTAACAGCTTTCGATCCCAAGAAATGGCGGAAACGCCGGTGTTTTAACGACTTTATGTCACAAAACCTCAGTAGGACGGACTATACCTTTAGAGTTTAGACCCACCTCTAGAGCACAGTGGAATATTAAAATAAATACGTGCTGTGAGTAGCTACTCTATGGATCTACTCAGTAAAGTGTAAATTTTGATACATTTTGACAGGCTCAATAAAAACAAGACTGCCAATGTTGCTAATGGCTTGCTGGATTTTGACTAGTTCCTGTGAACTTCGAATTATCGAACTCTCACTGGCTACACAATAACGATAGCTGAATTTTCAACGTTAGCGACCAAAGTTACACGTTTGCGGTGCTAGTATTAAAATGCTTGTACTCCCCCAACACATAAAAGAACGGACAAATTATTTTTCTTCAATAAACGAACATCCCCGATCAATGCGATCATATTTGTGTTGAATTATAAATTATAATGTATCATTCATTTCAAATTTTGAACATTTTTGTAGTCTATACCGTTTATAGAAATTTTCGAGGGGTAAAATCGTGATTTAGAAATATACCATATTGATTGGAGGTGTGTTCTGATTGGGATAGATTGACTTGAGTCAAAATTATTGCAAATACTATACCATTTTATTAGATTTGCATACACTCAAAAGCTTACAAATCAAGAAAGTTCAAATTTCTGTATTAAACTGCTCGCATGCCCCAAATACCCATAAAAGTAGGGGACAATGTAATTATTCTTTAATAAACCAACATCCCCTATGTGTGTGTTGAATTGTACATGTACATAAACTTTAATTAGTCTCAAGTCTATACCGTTTATAAAATTTCAAGTGGAAAAACGAGATTTAGAAATACACTAAATTTATTTTGTGTATTTTCTGTTTGGGATAGATTGACGTAGTCAAAATAATACAAATCTACCATGTTATTACCACTTATTAGGCTTGCGTACACCCAAGCGCTTTAAAATCAATTAATTACAAATGGCTGTGTCTTGTGAATGTGACTTTGCCTAACGGCTAGGTTTGAGCTAGGGGAGAAGGTTAGGAAGGAACCAACAGCTTACCTTGCAGTAGTTGCGGCCTTCGGAGTCGATAGAAACACAAGATATAAACAAAACGTCGAGACAGTTTCGGCCTGACGTGGCCTTGATCACCCCACTACGGTGGAGGAGAGACTGGGTCGGAAGTCTCTATTGTCACGTGACTTCCGGTATTGACATAGAACACTTCCGGTACACTTAAATTATATGCGCTAATTCTACTATTTACACTACTTACACTATCTATACTATTTATACTATTAACAGGTCGCTGTTGGTATATGGAGTTGGGAAGAGAGGGATGAGCTTACCACAGGTTTAGTTTAGGAGGGATTCTGGAGTTTGTAATCCACTGGTAAGCTAGCTCCCATCTCCGTAACTCCATATCTGTACAGTTGCTAGGCAAGGACCTCACAACTGTTGCTTTGTAGCAGTCGTTGAACAGTTTGTTGTGGTCACCGGCATGCTTGGCTACTGGCTTTTCAACTTTCTTTGATCTCGTGTCGTGCCTGTGTCCATTGATTCTGGTGTTGAACAACCACAAGTTTCAACCCCAGAATCAATGGGTACAGGCACGACACGAGATCAAAGAAAGTTGAAAAGCCAGTAGCCAAGCATGCCGGTGACCACAACAAACTGTTCAACGACTGCTACAAAGCAACAGTTGTTATGTCCCTGCCTAGCAACTGTACAGATGTGGAGTTACGGAGATGGGAGCTAGCTTACCAGTGGATTACAAACTCCAGAATCCTTCCTAAACTAAACCTGTGGTAAGCTCATCCCTCTCTTCCCAACTCCATAATATACCAACAGCAACCTGTAAATAGTATATGTAAATAGTATAGATACTGTAAATAGTGTAAATAGTAGAATTAGCGCATATAATTTAAGTGTACCGGAAGTGTTTTATGTCAATACCGGAAGTGATGTAGTCTCAATCATACCAGAAGTCATGTGACAATAGAGACTTCCGACCCAGTCTTTCCTCCACCTTCGTCGGGTAATCAAGGCCACATCAGGCCAAAACTGTCACGACATTTTGTTTATCTTTTGTGTTTCTATCGACTCCGAAGGCCGCAACCACCACAAGGTAAGCTGTTGGTTCCTTCCTATCCTTCTCCCCTAGCTCAAATGGCTGTGTCTAGTATTAAACTGCTCGTACCCAATACCCATAAAAGATGGGGTTAATGTTATTTTTCTTTAATAAACGAACATCCCCTATCATGTGTATCATATAGTAAATGTATCGTTTATTTCAAATTATCAGATTTAAAGTCTGTAATACCCATATTATTTCTGTAATGAATTTTATGATTTATTTTGCAGGAATTTCTTTGTATTTTTCCAACCTACTCTGTTACATGAACTGATTTTCATTGAGTCGAGGGACTTTACCCCGATTTCGTTAGGACATTTATACCATTTATTGTGTGCTTTCGTTGCTATGACGCATTGTTGCCGCTGTTGTGATTGCAAATTGAAAACCACCATTGATATGATATGTAGGCCTACATGGTTTGAGGGATCAAAGATTTATGTGGATCAGCATGCACATTTTATAATTTGTGTTTAATAATTTAAACTGCTTCAATTAATTAATATATCGTCACCTGGAACATAAATGCTGGGAAAAGGCATTTGAAAGTATTGTGTTAATTCTTATATATTTGATCGTATACAACAAGGATTTATATTGCAATACCTTTGTTCATAACAGAACTAAAGTCAAATTATATTTAAGAAGCGTAGGGATGGAATGAGACCGTCTTCGGTTGTGGGTATTGTGAGCGCGTCAAGCGTGTCATCTGGTAATGGGTCCGAGCTGGCACAACTCGTCCTGTAAGGCAACTAACAAACATTGACCCGAGTCCATGGAATCTTCTATGCATGCAACATGCGGAAACACTGAATTGATGTATCATTATTTTTAAAGTGAGTTTGACATAATGTTTCGAAGGTAATTAAAAGCGGCTATGTACATTGTCGGTATATGTATAACCTGCACTCCAACAGCATCTGCATGAGCCATAATGGACGGGAAAAACAAATCGTAACCAATAACCAGAAGCTAAACATTCGGGCTACCAGATCAGATTTTTGGTTTTAGGTGTGGGGGGGGGGGTTGTAATAGGTGCCAATGGTTCCTTCCATGCACTAACTACACCCGACAAAATGTTTGTCATATTATAATTAGCATAAGACATTCTGCGTTCACCTGTTTCACTGTCGACCAGCCAATGTTTGTTAGTCGCACAGTAAGACGGTTTGAACCGAGCCGAAGCCTATTACTCGATGACACGCTTGACGCGCTCACAATACCCACAACCGAAGACGGTCTCATTCCATCCCTACGCTTCTTAAATATAATTTGACAATAGTTAATCTTGAATTTATTTGAATTTAATAATTTTGAACTTTTCACAGATAAAAAATATTATTTTTTTATATCTGCTCCCTGTGTCCAACAATGAAGTCGGGTGGGGGATAGGAAATTAATCCCATCATATTCTAGCCACTAGGTACATCAAAGCCATACTTTTCTATCTTCCCAATTAAACAATGCTACAAATAAAAATCAAATTCTAATAATTTTAAGTTTTTGATTTTTTGAAATTTCTTTCCAAAAAGCATTGAAATATTAGAGTTAGAACACAATGGAACTATTAACTCAATTTTTTCGTAAATATAGGCTAGAACAATATGTTTCTAGGGTGACGCTATTTTTACAAGACACTGAACTGAAATTACCAAATAAAGGTATGGATTATTTAGTTTTGAAATACGTAGATACATTTAAAATAAAATAGATTTGTAAAATAAAATAAATTTGTATTTACACTTCACCCACTCAGACTAGTAGTAGAACAGCTGATTTTCAGTGGGATACATTTATTCATTTTGTAGTGCGAATGCCATAACAATGGGGGGATTCAATTTGCAATAATATTTCCATGGCACCCAGCTATGGAGTGCTAGGGGCTTGGGCGTGGAGTATCGTGGCTTAGACCAAGGTCCACTAGATCGCTAGTAGCGCGCGTGAAACAAGGTCACCTAACCTATTTCTATAATGTTAAAAATCACATGTTATTCTAATGGGAGAATCATTCAGAAAAACAAATGAATTGATCTGTCAGAACAAATTATGGGCCAAAAAGGCAAAATAACAATCTGCAATGAGATTTTGTCTTCTCATTCTATATATATTTTCAAAGGAAATACTTCATGCATAAGTTCACATTATTGGTGAGGATTATTTAAATAATAATGCGATTTTTGTAGTTGGATCCAAAATGACGATTTTGGATCTCATTCAATGACCTTACTTTGCGCTTCGCAATTACTTCGCTAGGAGTAAATCCAGTAGACCTTGGCTTAGACTGAACAATCCAACTCACCGAGAGTAATGCGAGACTTGGATGTGTGGACGATGATTGCGTCGCGGGATGCTTCGAGGTAAGCTGGCCGTAGAGGTTCTTCCGTCTTGAAGTCGATAGGGCAGGGCCGTGTGTCCAACTGCCAGTCTGGAAACAAGAATGTTCACGTTAGTTCAAGCCACAGTCAAAAGAACTTCCTACCTACGACCTGAGAAAAGAGTTCCAAAGTAAACGATTTTGACCATATTGCATGAAAAAAGCAAAAACAGCAAGTTCTTATGTGATTAAGATTTAGGTATTTGATTGACTAGTGGATGCTGATACTATTTTTTAATATTTCCTTTGTTTGTATCATTGCCAACTTGGAAGTTTGGCGTGGACAAAATCCTTTGCTCAGCTTCAAAAATACAATTATAACTATTTAAATCCCGCTAAAGGGGCTTAACAGGTGGTTTGCAACTCAAGAGAGATACATAGTCTAAGGGAAGTAATTTAAGTGTCACTTAACTTGCTACTTTGATTACACATTTACATTTAGGCTAGTATTACTTGGGTGTTTAACGTTGTACCTATTCAATTATACTATAGTTTATATGAAGAAGGCAATATCTTTTATACCTGCGGTCAGTAAGTGTGGGAGGGAGTGCTGCCTCCCATGGGTATAGTCAGAGTCATTAACCACTTGACTGTCATGCCTGGAATAATCCGTTTCAATGCTCACTCTTTTGTTTAAATCATTTAGATCAGAGTTGTTCGTATTACTGACAGAGTTCTTCGTATAACTTCTTCTAAATGCAAGCTGAAATAAGTGGACATAGCGGAGAACTTGATGCACGGCAAGTTGACTGTCAAGTGGTTAACTTTACTGACACTTTAGGAGTAAGAGTAGTTAACTCACCTCATGGTTCTTATTCTGGTACTCTCGTAGCGATGCTCGATGAAAGTTCTCGAGGTAAGCTGGATGACCCACATGAAGATTGTGTGAAGAGTCCAGATGTCCATTCTCGCAGCCAGGTATAAGAGCCTATGTCTTCTTCTTCTTCGTCTTCTTATGCCAACAATTGACCTATTAGGTCATCATGCGTTTTCACATTTCCCAGTAGAGATAGGATTCTTTTTCTGCCTCCGCCATATCTTTTGGCATTGCATCTCTTATATCTTGGAGTGCCGGGCATCTACGTAAGTGCTCCCTGGTATGCTGTTCTGTTGTACATAGTGTGCATGTGCTGGAGTCGTCTATCCCTAGTTTATGCAGGTTTATGCAGGTGTGAAGCAAGCAGATCATGACCGGTTTCCAGTCTGAATTGCGCCGTCTCAGTCTGCCGATTTCTCCATTTAGCTTTTCTTGTGACTGCTCCTTGCCACTGCTTGCCTTCTCCCAAACATTTTTGATATTGTTGTTCTGCCTATGTGAGGCCTATGTGAGGTGTAGCATTCTGTCAGCATACAGTCCATCTGGAAACAAAGATACAATATTAGTCATATACATAAGTTAATTAAACTCAGCCTGTTCTAGAATTTGATGTATTTTGTACTTTTTAATGGGGTATGTGAATTCTGTATAAAAGTTTGCGACATTTGCACTAACTTATGATTCGAATTTAAGACAAAATCTCCCCCCTTTGCTGCTTTAATAGTTAAAAATATTAAGTTACTGTTTAAATATTTGCCCACAAACTAACTATACTAGCCTACTAAGGCTCACTTGTATTTCCATCAGTGCTAGGCAGTATCGAATTACATGCATTTGATATATATTTATATTTGTATTTTGAATCGGAAAGACTTTCATATATTTTAAGTTTTCAAATGTAAGCCAATTTTTATTTTTTCACCAAATGATGCTAAATGTGTGCCTATGCTCAACCAGTCATTAACTTAACTGACACTTTAGGAGTAAGAGTAGTTAACTCACCTCATGGTTCTTATTATGGTACTCTCGTAGCGACGCTCGATGAAAGATCTCGAGGCAAGCTGGATGTCCCAGACGGCGATCCTGTGAAGAGGCCAGAGCCAGGTATATCCGTGTTGTGTAGCCTTCCGTCAGCATACAAGCCCACCGCATCTGGAAATGGAGAATATTCAACATTAGTGATACAGGAAATAAACACAGCATGTACACAAATTGAATGTGTTGTTTACTTTATACCATGTAAATAGAAAAGTTTTGACCATTAACTGGTGTATAAATGTTCTGTAACTGAGCATTAGAGTTCTTATAACTGGACAAATAAATACAATAAAAATGCAAACCCTATTTGATGTGGTTACTCAATTTGTAGAAATGTGTATTACTTCAACGATACCTTCCTTCCTTCATACTTAAGGAATTTAATTTAAAAATTAACTTTTGGTAAGTTGTTTCATTTAGGCCTATCTATCTTTTAAAAACAAAAAACCAAAACTACAAAATGCTTCACTCTTGATGGGGGATTCGAACCCACGTCACACGTTATCCCTCCTTCCTTTGTTAATGGTTAAGTGTAATAGTAGTAATAGTAGTTTACTCACCTCATCATTCTTATCCCGGTACTCTCGTAGCGACGCTCGATGAAAGCCCTCGAGGTAAGCTGGATGACCCACATGAAGATCGGAGTCCAGACGTCCATTCTCGCAGCCAGGTATATCCGTGTTGTGTAGTCTTCCGTCAGCTTGCAGTCACTCGCATCTGGAAATGAAGATTCAACATCAGTCATATACATAATTGAACAAGTTTTGGTCACTAACCATGTATAAGAGTTCTGTAATTGAACAAAAAAACTCAAACTGGACAGACAGAAAATACAAATGCAAAACCTAATTTTATGTGGTTTAATTCGATGTTGTGGTTATTGCTGGGGAAGTTCATTACAAAAACAACTGAGAAAATTGTTCCATTTAAAAGAAATTTGCAAAAATCTATACTAGATAAGGGTTTCCTTGCCGTGTTAATTGATTGATGATAATATTTGGGGTTTACGTCCAATATTTTTTGCAACGAGGCTAATCGAGATGATGTGTTGAATGATTTACTTGTTAATTTACAATTTTATTTTAATTAATTCCCCATCAAATTAAAACTATCACTACACTGTAAGGCTCTCTTTCATTTAGGAATGTAGTCAACTCACCGATACAGCTCCACGTAGGTACTGTGTAACATTCAGCGAGGTTCTTGAAGATCTCGTCGACCAGGCCTCCCCATGGCCCATCACGCATTGGTTGCGCGGTGGTGGAACTTACATCTATATTGAAACAATAAGAGTAAACTTTAGATTTTTTTATCGAACTAATCCTTGCTACAATAATTAATTATGAAGACCTTGTTTACTTTGCCAAAATGAACAAGTTTTGTTAACAGTAAATAACAAGTGTGATGTAATACTTAAAGAATCCTTGGTAATTTCTATGGAACGAGATGTCGATTTAAATTTTGTTTTCTTTATAGTCTATTATTTCATTTGTAGATAAACTTTATTTTAATATGTACTCATTTAAATTCGTGGTCATCTTAGTTTCGAGTAAATTTACGGTATTATGTAGCCTAGGTATTTCAATTTTAGCAGTTATAGTTGACTCACCGAAGGATCCTGATGCTGGTACAGTGCGACGCTCCAGGAAGCTCTCGAGGTCAGCTGGCTGTCGGCGACCCAGGCACAGTTTGTCGGCTAATAGAGCGGACCCCCGTTCTTACAGGCGACCGACGGACCCTGGGTTTGGGGACTGTCCAAAAGAGCAACGCACCATCAAGTCTGGAAACAAAGAACATACATCAGTCATGTTTATTAAGAAAACGAGGAGTGCCATAAAAAGTGAAGCTATAAAACGAAATACGAAACATAAGAGCGTGGCACGAAAAAACGGTACAAAGGTGCAAATTTACGCGTTTAAAATCAATGTATTATATAGTATACCGAAGAGCAATGATATTAATTCACAAATAGCAATTAAAGAACCGGAGACAATGGAAGTGAAATGGAGACGGAACAAAGAAAAGCTCATTCAAATAAATTATATATCATTAGCCGATAAAATGTTTTTAAAACCGCGATGCATTTTAAATAATAACAATTACATGAATAACATATTATATAAACTAATAACTTTAATAAAGAAAACCAATAATATTGAATTAATTGAGCAATACTACACAGAAATGGCGAACAATGAAACACAATGGGAGGTATCAAAGCGAACAGCTAGCAGTAAGTTATGCCGAGGCTTACCTGGTGATGTGTTGACTGCACGAATCTTGGACAGCAAATGAGCCTCGCGGCAAGAGCGCACCCCAATAAATAGCTTCGGTTCGTTACGTCATCAACAGCCGACTGTATCGCTAGGAGGACAACTCGAGAACTACTATTATCACGAGATAACAACAGCTGGATATTGATTATTTTTTGTTAGTGGGGCGTATATCCCATCTAATGCTACGAAGCTAATCGAGACGATGAGTGGGTGTGTAACCCATCCATACAACACATTGTTGCCATTGTTGCCACTTAAATTTTATTAATATTATTTTTGTTATTTTATTGTTGGAATATATACATTCGCGATAAACCGGGGCGAACATGTTTTACGGACACAAAATTAATGTATATTATTTATTTACATGTTCACCCTATTTAACTCCACTTACAAGCAGGCAGGGCCGTTTTAACTATCGACATATAGGCACAACTTTTTAGGTCGCCCCCCCCCCCCCCCCCCTCAGCCACTTGGAATCCAAAATATCGTTATGATTATATGCTATTTTTGATTATATGTAGGTTGTTCATGCACGTCTCGCACTCGAAAAGTGACTTAGCTAAGGGATCTACCTAGGCAACTGAAATGACCAAGACGACAAATATTTTTAAAAATGTGTTGGGTCGGACTTACGCCTGGTTAATCCAACAGCTCATCCCCCTCCCCATCGACGAAGTTTCATCCTTTGTATTGTAAATACACATTTCTTGGAAAACAACTACGTACCCACAAAAGCAGGGGATTAGAAAACCTGTGACACGTACTGACATGACTTGTACGCCCCAACCAGCTCACAAAGCAACCTTTTCAGCATGCCTTCTAAGCAATGTTTTGGAGTTGTTGGGTAAACACACAAACAATAAACGAGTGCAGTGTCAGTTTTATGTTATTTTTTTAAATAGTCAATCTTGTCATCTGCTAGTCATTAATTCATATTTTTTTAGGGGGCAGGCGCCCCTGTCTCTCGGCGGTCTAGGCAGTGCCTAGTCCGCCTATTGAGTTATATGGCCTTGCTTACAACTAATTCATTAATAACATTGTTCAATGTTCATATTATTTCCCCCAAACCAAACTGTATAATAATGATATTATTAAATGTGTACGGTCGTTGCCCATTAGTTGTACCCATCCTAGCATTCGCCCCCAAGTCGTATGGTGGGAAACTATACAATTACCATACAAATTATTTTTATATTCTATAATAATGCAGTGATGCCATTTAAGCTACAATGAATAATAATATTATTGATTTAGTTAGAATATTTGGTGTTTAACGACGCACTCGACAACTATGGTCATATTGTGCCGGGGGGTGATTGGGGGAAAGAGACAAGAAGGACGTAAAGGGGAGGAATAGGGATAGTAGAGGACGTGGACTGGATTCGTCTGGCTTTTTCCACCTCGACCTGTTGCTAGGCGCTCCAGCTCTCGGGATAAACCAAGCACGCAAACATACCCACCACGATAAGGTTACAGTCCCTGGGCAGGTGAATCATGCGGACGATATTGACATATGAGAATAAAAGCAAAGTACCAAGTTTCAAGCCATATATGGCGATGCAAACCAACGCCCTATTGTTGTGTACAGTGAACGTCTCGAACCTTCCCGAAGCCAATCTGGTGACATTATTACATAACGACTGAGATGCACCATATTAATGAGAGTACTAAGAGTGGTAACAATATATATAAGAGTTATTAAAGATAATATATCTGTGCTTAGATGTTTGCGAATAGATGCAAGGAACCATTATTCTGGCGAGAAATCAATGCAATCCGCTGATATGTTGAAGCTTCATGTGGGTCTATAATGTCACACGATTTCAGACTAAAATAGCCTCCCCCCCCCCCTTAGTAATGTCACACAAATAGATAACTTAGCCCTCCCTCCTGCCCCCAAAAAGTGGTATGAAAAGCATTTGGAGCAATAATTGAAAAATTACTATATTATCTTCTGAACTAGTTAGTACCTAGATAAAATGCTAATAACGTTATTAAATTACTAATATAAGACATCCTGGACTGCGGAAATATGAATGCACATACACATTGCCCCCCCCCACACCCAAGTTATGAGGTAATTCAAGGACAGCCCCATTGAAGCTTTTATCAGAACATAGTACA